>CM037780.1:45469859-45519859 GCA_021229015.1 Solen grandis | reverse complement strand
ACACCATAAGACACTGCAGGACACCCATCACAAGACACCGTAGGACATACACCATAAGACACTGCAGGACACCATCACAAGACACCGTACAGGACATAAATCACAAGACACTGCTGGACATACAGGGAGAGATGGAGGGCGAAAGAATGGGCGAGTTGGGCGAAAGAAAGGAGATGTGAGTTGGGAGAGATGGAGGGCGGAAGAACGGGTGAGTTGGGCAAAAGAAAGGAGGGGTGAGTTGGGAGAGATGGAGGGCGAAAGAATGGGCGAGTTGGGAGAGATGGAGGGCAAAAGAATGGGTGAGTTGGGCGAAAGAAAGGAGGGGAGTGGAGTTGGGAGAATTGTAGAGATGGAGGGCGTAAAAATGGGCAAGTTGGGAGAGTTGGAGGGCGAAAGAATGGCCGAGTTGGGCGAAAGAAAGGAGATGCGAGTTGGGAGAGATGGAGGGCGAAAAAATTGGCAGGTTGGGAGAGATGGAGGGTGAAAGGATGGGAGAGATGGAGGGCGGAAGAACGGGCGAGTTGGGCGAAGGAAAGGAGGGGTGAGTTGGGAGAGATGAAGGGCGAGAGAATGGGAGAGGTGGAGGGCAGAAGAATGGGCGAGTTGGGAGAGATGGAGGGAGAAAAAAATGGGCAAGTTGGGCGAAAGAAAGGAGGGGTGAGTTGGGAGAGATGGAGGGCGAAAGAATGGGCAATTTGGGAGAGATGGAAGGTGGAAGAATGGGCGAGTTGGGAGAGATGGAAGGTGGAAGAATGGGCGAGTTGGGAGAGATGGAGGGCGGAAGAATGGGCGAGTTGGGAGAGATGGAGGGTGGAAGAATGGGCGAGTTGGGAGAGATGGAGGTTGAAAGAATGGGAGAGATAAAGGGCGGAAGAATGGGCAAGTTGGGTGAAAGAAAAGAGGTTTGAGTTTGGAGAGATGGAGGGCGAAAGAATGGGCGATTCAGGAGAGATGGAGGGCAAAAAAATTGGGTGAGTTGGGCAAAGAAAGGAGATGCCAGTTGGGAGAGATGGAGGGCGAAACAATTGGCGAGTTGGGAGAAATGGAGGGCGAAAGAATGGGAGATGGAGGGCGAAAAAAATGGCGAGTTGGCGATAGAAAGGAGGGGTGAGTTGGGTGAGATGGAGGGCAAAGAATGGGCAAGTTGGGCGAAAGAAAGGAGGGGTGAGTTGGGTGAGATGGAGGGCGAAAGAATGGGTGAGTTGGGAGATATGGAGGGCGAAAGAAAGGAGGGGTAAGTTGGGAGAGATGGAAGGCGAAAGAATTGGCAGGTTGGGAGAGATGGAGGGCGGAAGAATGGGCGAGTTGGGAGAGATGGAGGGAAAAAATGGGCAAAATATGTTGGAAGATGGAGGGCGAAAATGCATTGGAGAATGAGGGCGAAGATGGGCAATTGGGGAAAGAAAGGAGGGGAGAGTTGGAGAGATGGAGGGTGAAAGAATGGGCGAGTTGGGAGAAATGAAGGGTGAAAGAATGGGCGAAAGAATGGGCGCATTTGGAGAGATGGGGGGTGAAAGAATGGGCGAGTTGGGAGAAATGGAGGGTGAAAGAATGGGCGAATTGGATGAAAGAAAGAAGGGGTGAGTTGGGAGAGATGGAGGGCGAAACAATTAGCGAGTTGGGAGAGATGGAGGGCGAAAGAATGGGCGAGTTCGGAGAGATGGAGGGCGAAAGGATGGGCGAATTGGGCAAAAGAAAGGAGATGTGAGTTGGGAGAGATGGAGGGCGAAACAATTAGCGAGTTGGGAGAGATGGAGGACAAAAGAATGGGCGAGTTGGGAGAGTTGAAGGGCAAAAGGATGAGAGAGATGTTGGGCAGAAGAATGGGCGAGTTGGGAGAGATGGAGGGCAAAGGAATGGGAGAAATGGAGGGCAGAAGAATGGGCAAGTTGGGCAAAAGGAAGTAGGGGTGAGTTGGGAGAGATGGAGGGCGAAAGAATGGGCACATTGGGAGAGATGGAGAGTGAAAGAATGGGCGAGTTGGGCGAAAGAAAGGAGGGGTGAGTTGGATGAGATGGAGGGCGAAAGAATGAGAGAGATGGAGGGTGGAAGAATGGGCGAGATAAGATACAAGATACCACAGGACATACACCACAAGATACCACAGGACATCCACCACAAGACACCGCAGGACATACACCACAAGATACCGCAGGACATACACCACAAGACACCACAGATACCGCAGGACATACACCACAGAGACACGCAGGACACACACACAAGACACCACAAGAACTGCAGGACATACACCACAAGATACCGCAGGAATCCACCAAAGACACAAATCTGCAGGACATCCATACAAGACACCACAAGATACTGCAGGACATCACACAAGACACACAAGATACTGCAGGACATACACAAAGATACCACAGGACATCCACACAAGACACTCCAGACATACAAAAGACACCAGAGATACGCAGGACATACACCACAAGTACACAGGCAAGATACACAGGACATACAACCACAAGACATTGCAGGACATACACCACAGACATCTACCACACAAGAACGCAGGACATCACCACAAGAACTGCAGGACATACACCACAAGATAACGCAGACAAAACCACAAGAACTGCAGGAATACACCACAAGAACTGCAGACATACACACAAGATACCGCAGGACATCCACCACAAGACACTCAATGACATACAAAAGACACCACAAGATACTGCAGGACATACACCACAAGATACCACAGGACATCCACCACAAGACACCGCAGGACACAACACAAGACACCACAAGACACTGCAGGACATCCACCACAAGACACTGCAGGACACAACACAAGACACCACACAAGACACTGCAGGACATCCACCACAAGACACCACAAGATACTGCAGGACATACACCACAAGATACCGCAGGACATCCAACACAAGACACCACAAGATACTGCAGGACATCCACCACAAGACACCACAAGATACCGCAGGACATCCACCACAAGATACTGCAGGACATACACCACAAGATACCACAGGACATCCACCACAAGACACTCCAGGACATACACAAGACACCACAAGATACTGCAGGACATACACCACAAGACACCACAAGATACTGCAGGACATACACCACAAGATACCCAAGATACCGCAGGACATACACCACAAGACACTCCAGGACATCCACCACAAGACACCGCAGGACAACATCCACCACAAGACACCACAAGATACTGCAGGACATACACCACAAGATACCACAGGACATCCACCACAAGACACTCCAGGACATACACAAGACACCACAAGATACCGCAAGACATACACCACAAGACACCACAAGATACCACAGGACATACACACATACGAACATACACCACAGACACCACAGGAATCACCACAAGACACGCAGGACAACACCACAAAACCGCAGGACATACACACAGACACGCAGGACACACACAAGCACACAGACACTGCAGGACATACACCACAAGAACCGCAGGACATCCACAAAAGACACCACAAGACTCAGGATCCATCACAAGACACCACAAGATACTGCAGGACATCTATCACAAGACACCACAAGATACTGCAGGACATACACCACAAGATACCACAGGACATCCACAACAAGACACTCCAGGACATACACAAGACACCACAAGATACCGCAGGACATACACCACAAGACACCACAAGATACCACAGGACATACACCACAAGACATTGCAGGACATACACCACAGGACATCTACCACAAGACACCGCAGGACAAACACCACAAGACACTGCAGGACATACACCACAAGACACCGCAGGACATACACCACAAGACACTGCAGGACATACACCACAAGACACTGCATGACATACACCACAAGACACCGCAGGACACAACACTAGACACCACAAGACACTCCAGGACATACACTATAAGACACCACAAGATGCCAGAATACACCCAAGATACCACAGGACATACACCACAAGACACTCCAGGACATACACCCAAGATACCGCAGGACATCCAACCACAAGACACCACAGAATACCACAGAGCACATCACACAAGACACTGCAGGACATGCACACAAGACACCAGAACTACACACAACATCACAGGCATACAACACAAACACCAGACACTACAAGACATACACCTCAAGACACCACAGGACATACAACACAAGACACTCCAGGACATACACCGCAAGATACCGCAGGACATCCAACACAAGACACGCAGACATACACCACAAGACTCTTCAGCACATACACCACAAGACACTGCAGGACATGCACCACAAGACACTGCAGAACATACACAAGACATCACAGGACATACAACACAAGACATTCCAGGACATACACCACAAGACACCGCAGGACATACACAACAAGGCACTTCAGGACATACACACAAGACATTGCAGGACATACACCACAAGACACTGCAGGACATCCACAATAGACATTGCAGGACATCCACCATATGTCACCTCAGGACATCCACCAATAGACATCGCAGGACATCCACCATATGTCACCACAAGACATCCACCACAAGACACAGCAGCACATACACCATAAGACATCCATCACAAGACATTGCAGGACATCCACCATATGTCACCTCAGGACATCCACCAATAGACATCGCAGGACATCCACCATGTCACCTCAGGACATCCACCACAAGACATTGCAGGACATCCACCATATGTCACCACAGTACATCCACCACAAGACACAGCAGCACATCCACTATAAGACACCCCAGGTGTCCACCACAAGACATCCACTGCAAGACACCTTCCACAAGACACTCCAGGACATCTGCTGCTGGACATCCAAGTACATTAGGTAAGTTTATTTATCATAATGAATATTCAAATTGGCAGAATATGGATCAATTGTATTGATTACAATGTTGACAAAGGTCAGCTAATGTGAAGGGAGGGGGACAGCAGTTCACTAGCCATGAACTAACATATCTGTTATTGGTGAAGATCAAACCTCATTATACCCCATCTTAAAAAAAAAAAAAAAAATGAAAGATAAACCAAATACATTGGGTAAGGTTATTTTCAGAATGAATATTTAAATTGTGTTTAGGTGCAATTTGGCACTGGTATGAATCTGTTAAAATGCCATAAGCCTGGCTAAATCAGGCTATTTGATTTATAATGCATGTTATTTTTTCACTTAAGGTTCTGCAATAGCTTGGAACTGAAGACCAAAAATTGATGTCATTTGGAGCAGTGACTCTTCAAAATTAAAATGGTGCTGTTATGTAAGATATGTCCAAAATTCTGATTTTGGCATTTTATACCAATGGAAAACCAGATCAGACTGAAAGCAAATTTGATGCGATATATATATATATACTTATACAGCTCTAATGCATTACTGATACTTGGGATATTTCTTGCTTTTGTTGGTTGCAGTTTTTTGTACTAGTAGCAAATAACTTATCCGGCAGTTTCTGAATGTATACAGTTGCTAGGCCTTTTTGATCACCAGAATAAAGGAATAATGTACTTTTCGTTACAAAATAACACAATATGGTGAATTTTTTGCGTGTATCTATGTGCTGTTTTGCACCAGTATGAATGCCATTATCTTGTTTGATGAATCGATACTTAAATTAATCATGTGTGAAATTTCTATTGAAGTTATCGTGATTGAGTATAACCCCAATTATTTGCCTCAGTAATACTTCAAGGATTAACTGTTGTGAAATGTGAGTACTATTTTGTAATAGGATGTGCTTTTAACCATGTGTAATATTTTGAAATATGATGTGCCTTAACCATGTGTTTTATTTTGAAATATAATGTGACTTTTAACATGTGTTATATAAACATTTTTCATATCAATGTAATTCTGTGGGAAAAAATTCCTGTTTCTGGATAATTTTCCCACAGTTATAACCATCAACAAAGGTGGAGAGATAGAACACAAAATTAAAACTGATATGTTCTGGAAATATACTCTGTCACTAATCAGTAATTGGACAAGAATGCAGTTCAAACACAATGAAAATAGCCCAATATGCATCTATTGTCTTGATTACAATAAGAATGCTGACAAAGGTCAGCTAATGTGAAGGGAGGGGGAAAGGAGTTCACTAGCCATGAACTAAATGATCTGTTATTGGTGTAACTGATCTGTTATTGGTGCAAAATCTCATGATATCCCATCTTAAAATCAACAACAACAAAAAATATTAAAGAAAAGCCCAATGCATTGGGTAAGGTTATTACGGTATCAGAATGAATATTGAAGCTGTTATATTAGGCACTGGTATGAATCTGTTAAAATGCCATTAGCCTGGCTAAATGGTATTTAATTCATAATGCATGTTATTTTTTCCACTTTTGCAGGTTCTGAAGCAGATTGGAGCTGAAGACCAAAATTTGATTTCATCTGGAGCAGTGACACTTCAAGATATGGAAATGGTGCTGAAATGTAAGATATATCCAAAATTCTGATTTTGTTATTTTATACCAATGCCAATCCAGATCAGAATGAATGCAAATTTGATGCAATATATTTAAGCTTTAGTAAGCTGCATTTCTTGTTTGTACTTAGTCGCAAAAGACCCTATTCGGCTGTTCTGAAATTATACAGGTTGCTAAGGGCCTTTATTTGATCACTAGAATTATAATGAATAATGCAGTTTTCGTTACAAAATAACACAATATGACGGGTGATGTTTTGCTGTGTATCTATGTGCTGTTTTGCAACAGTATGAATGCCATTATCTTGTTTGAATGGAATTTGGATACTTGAATGTAATGCATATGTGAAATTTCTACTTGAAGGTTTTCTAGGAGTGCTCAGTGATGCTTCAAAGACTTAACTGTTGTGAAATGTGAGTACTATTTTATAATATGATGTGTCTTTAAACATGCGAATTATTTTGTAATATGATTTGCCTTTTAACCATGTGTATTTTTTTAATTATGATTTGCCTTTAACCATGTGTATCTTTTTTAATATGAATTGCCTTTACAATGTGTATTTTTTGTAATATGATGTGCCTTTAACTGTGTTTTATTTTGTAATATATGATGTACCTTTTAACCATGCATTTTGAAATATTATGTGTCTTTTAACCATGTGTATTATTTTGAAATATGAAGCAACTTTTAACCATATGAAATATAACCAATTTTCATATCAGTGTATTTCTGTGGGAAAAAATTCCTGTCGTTTGATAATTTTCCCATAGTTAAGACCATCAACATAGATGGAGAGATAGAGAGGACACAAAACAACTGATCTGTTATTGGTGCAAAACCTCATGATATCCCATTTTAAACCAAAACAAACAAAATATTGAAAGAAAAAACCAATACAATGGGTAAGTTTATTATCAGTATGAATGGGGCCGCCGTGGCCGAGCGGTTACAGTCGTGGACTACAAATCTCTCAGCCCCTCACCGCTGTGGGTTCGAATCCCGGCAGGGACTTCTGATTTTTCATGTGAGGAAGCCTTCCAGCTGGCTTGCGGTAGGTCGGTGGTTCTACCCGGGTACCTCTGTGTACTCGGGGGTCTTCCTCCACCTGTAATTAGCTGGACGTCGCTATATGATTGAAATACTATCGAAGCGATGGTAAACCCCAATACAACAACAACAATAGTATGAATATTTAAGCTATGTTTAGGTGCCATTTGGCACTGGTATGAAGATGCCATTAGCCTCACTAAATGGTATTTGATTTAAAATGCATGTTATTTTTTCCACTTGCAGGTTCTGTAGCAGCTTGGAGACAAAGATGTCATCTGGATCAGTGACACTTCAAGTTATGGAAATGGTGCTGAAATGTAAGAAATGTATTGTAATGTGTATGTCTTTTAACCATGTGTTAGGTCAATGTAGTTCTGTGGGAAAAAACCTGCAGCTGGATAATTTTCCCACAATTAAGGACCATCAAAAGATGGATATATATAAAACAAAATAAAAACCAACATGGCTATGGCAGTGTAACTGAAAGGGACCTGTCGCCCTTGCCTCCAGGACAAATAAAAAGGTGGAAATAAGTGAACCAAAGTGATGTCAGTTTACTAGACATTACTTCCTCTAACTAATATGGCCCCATAAAAAATGAGTATTGAAAAATAACTGACCTGTTGTCAGTGGATAATAAATACCTGCCTGTCATAATTATCAAATCCATTACTTCCTCAAACCAATATTGTCCCATGCACAAAGATTGAGTAATGGAAAAATTAGACCCATTCTCAGTGAAATATCCTTATATATACCTTTACCAAAAAAAAAAGCCAATACAAGGCTAATGGAAATCTTGTTAGATATTTCAAATACATAATTTAAAAATAAAAGACAAATATTAATGAAAGAATATAACTGATACTTCTGTTGGTTCACTAGTCAATACTTTGACTATGAAGGATGTTCAAACATGATAGAAGTGACCCAATATACATCTGTTATAATACATACAATTATGATTACAAAAAGAAAGGTTGAAAGGGTCAGCTCTTGTAGTGGGTGGGGGACAGAAATGCACTGATCCGTTATCGGTACACCAGCAATGAGCTTGACCCTCATAATATCCCAGTACCCATTGCATATCGCACAAAGTAAAAAAACAACAAAAACAATGTTAATGAATTAGGGTTTTTAACTCTGTAAAGGTGCCACTTTGGAACTGGTGTGATTCCGTGCAAATGTCATTTATCTTGCTAAATGGAATTTGAATACATTTGTATAATGCATGTTATTTTTTTCCTTTTGCAGGTTTTGTAGCTGCTTGGACCTGAAGACCAACACTTGATGTCATCTGGTACAGTGAGGTTTTAATATATGGAAATGGTGCGGAAATGTAAGAAAAATATTGTAATGAGTCTATTAACCATGTTTACATATTAATGAAGTTCTGTGGGGAAAATAATTTTACCACAATTAGAACCATCAAAAGATGAATATAGATAGATAGGACATAAAATAAAATCCGACAAGGCTATGGCAGTGTAACTGAAAGGGATTTGTGGCCCTTGCCTCCAGAGCAAATAAAGGTGGTACAAAGTAGACCAAAATGATGGACAAAAAAACCCCAATCTCACCCCAAAAAAGGAAAAAACACAACGAGTAATGGAAAGGTAAAATTGTCAATAACTTCCCATTAACTGCAAAATGAAAATTTAAAAAAAAAAAAATGAGATGATGGAAAAATGAAACTACCCGTTGTTAGTGAACTTCCCATTAACTCCAAAACTAAAACTTAAAATTTAAAAAAAAAAAACAAAAAAACCATGAGTATAATGGAAAGATAACTGACCCGTTGTCAGTAACTTCCCATTAACTCCAATACTAAAATTTAAAAATAAATAAGGTGAAAAGGGTCAACTCAAGTGGAGGGTGGGGGAACAGCAATGCACTGATCCATATTCTGTGCACCAGCAATGAGTTTGATCCCCATAATCACAGAATCAAAAAACAAAGGAAAAGCAAATAAACAAGTAAGGTTTGGTGCCGCTTGGCACAGGTATAAATCTGTTCATCTGTTGTAATACATATGATTATGATTACAATAAGGTGAAAAGGGTCATCTCAAGTGGAGGGTGGGGGACAGCAATGAGTTTGACCCCCATAATCACACAAAGAAATATAAAAGGAACAAAAAAGAAGGAAAAAAGAAAGAAAACAAATAGAAAATAATAACAAAACTTACTAGGTAAAGTTTGGTGTCACCTGGCACTTGTATATATAATTATTTTGGCTAAATGGTATTTGAATATTACACATGTTATATTTTCTACTTGCAGGTTTTGTAGATGCTTGGAGCCATAGACCAGCACTTGATGCAATCTGGAACGGTGAGTCTTAAAGATCAGTAAATATTGCTGAAATGTATAAAATGTATTAACCATATTTTCAGGTCAATGTAGTTATGTTGGGGAAAATCCTACTGCTGGATAATTTCCCAAGACAATCAACAGATGGATAGATGGAAAAACAAAGAAACCATATGGTTATGGCAGTATAACTGAAAGGAATAGCGGCCCTTGCATCCAGAGCAAAGAAAGCGGGACAAAGTAAACCAAAATGATGGACAAAAAACCCAATCCTGCACATAAGTAATGGAAAAGTATAACTGATGCGTTGTCAGTATACTAGACATTACTTCCCAAAACTAAGATTCCCCCCTCCCCCCCCCCCCCCCCAAAAAAGGGGGGGGGGAAACAAGTAATGGAAAGGTAAAATTGTCTATAACTTCCCATTAACTGCAAAATTAAAATTAAAAAAAAAAAAAAATGAGTATAATGGAAAAATGAAACTGACCCGTTGTTAGTGAACTTTCCATTAACTCCAAAACTAAAATTTAAAATTTAAAAAAAAATAACCCAAGACAATGAGTATGATGGAAAGATAACTGACCCGTTGTCAGCTACTTCCCATTAACTCCAAAACTAAAATTTAAAATTTAAAAACCCAAAACAATGAGTATATGGAAAGATAACTGAACCAAAACAATGAGTATAATGGAAAGATAACTGACCCGTTGTCAGTAACTTCCCATTAACTCCAAAACTAAAATTAAAATTTAAAAAAAAAACCACCAAAACCATGAGTATAATGGAAAGATAACTGACCCGTTGTCAGTAACTTCCCATTAACTCCAATACTAAAATTTAAAAAATAAATAAGGTGAAAAGGGTCAACTCAAGTGGAGGGTGGGGGAACAGCAATACACTGATCCATATTCTGTGCACCAGCAATGAGTTTGATCCCCATAATCACAGAATCAAAAAACAAAGGAAAAGAAAATAAACAAGTAAGGTTTGGTGCCGCTTGGCACAGGTATAAATCTGTTCATCTGTTGTAATACATATGATTATGATTACAATAAGGTGAAAAGGGTCATCTCAAGTGGAGGGTGGGGGACAGCAATGAGTTTGACCCCCATAATCACACAAAGAAATATAAAAGGAACAAAAAAGAAGGAAAAAAGAAAGAAAACAAATATAAAATAACAACAACAAACGAACTGGGTAAGGTTTGTTGTCATTTGGCACTGGTATATCATTATTCTGGCTAAATGGTATTTGAATATTACACATATTATATTTTCTACTTGCAGGTTTTGTAGATGCTTGGAGCCAAAGACCAGCACTTGATCAACGACTTCCCAAGACAATCAAAAGATGGATAGATGGAGAAACAAAGAAACCATATGGTTATGGCAGTATAACTAAAGGAAAAACCAAAATGATGGCAAAAAACCAATAAAAAATTAAAAAAAGAAAAAAAAAGAGTAATGGAAAGGTAAAATTGACTCGTTGTCAATAACTTCCCATAAACTGCAAAAAAAATGTAAAAAAAAAATGAGTATAATGGAAAAATGAAACTGACCCATTGTCAGCGAACTTTCCATTAACTCCAAAACTAAATTTTAATTTTAAAAAATTTAACCCAATACAATGAGTATAATGGAAAGATAACTGACCCGTTGTCAGCTACTTCCCATTAACTCCAAAACTAAAATTTAAAATTAAAAAAATAACCCAAAACAATGAGTATAATGGAAAGATAACTGACCCGTTGTCAGCTACTTCCCATTAACTCCAAAACTAAAATTTAAAATTTAAAAAATAACCCAAAACAATGAGTATAATGGAAAGATAACTGACCCGTTGTCAGCTACTTCCCATTAACTCCAAAACTAAAATTTAAAATTTAAAAAAATAACCCAAAACAATGAGTATAATGGAAAGATAACTGACCCGTTGTCAGCTACTTCCCATTAACTCCAAAACTAAAATTTAAAATTTAAAAAAATAACCCAAAGCAATGAGTATAATGGAAAGATAACTGACCCGTTGTCCGTAACTTCCCATTAACTCCAAAACTAAAATTTAAAAAAATAACTCAATACAATGAGTATAATGGAAACATAAAACTGACCCCATTAATTGTCAGTGACTTTCCATTAACTCCCAATACTAAAATTTAATATTAAATAAAATAAACTAGACATTACTTACCAAAAGGTATAAACTAAAATTAAAAAAAATGAGAAAAAAAAATCATATTTAAAAAAAATAACCCAATACAGTAAAAGATAACAAAGTATATCCAAAATCAGGCGACACAGAGTTGGATGGCATCCAATGATACCCCTGCCATCGAGCAGATAATACTCAATACTTCGGAGGTATTGGGGGGGACCTGAAACCATGGATATACACAGAATTTCAGTTATTAAAAAAAATAAAAATATTTTTACCTATACTGTACCACCTGAAAAGCAATTAGCATCAAGTTTTAGCCTGCAAGAATATAAAAGTTATGATAGCCAGAGTGAATTTAAAATGTTTGTATATGAATTTTCAATTATCAGTTAATTGTGGTTAGATTTGCAACATTTTTTTTTTTCAGAAGTCACATTTTTCTGGTAACTATCACTTCTGAATGTGTTCAAATGTAAGTTGTTATTTTTTCCATGAATTTTGATCAAGTATTTTATATTAGACATAAGTTAAACTTGTCAATGCTTCAAAGAAAAACTTGTCAATGAGGCACCATATTTTGATCCATTAGCAGGTCAAAATCTTATTCATAGTAAAACTTTATGGAAGCACTAAATATATTCATGTGATTTCAATCTGCTAAATTTTGCATCTGTAATTCAATTTGCATATTAGCTGAGGGGAATCAATTTTAGAACAAAGAGGCCATGTCATGTTGCTGATTGTTAGATATAGTGATAGAAATCAGTGGATGTTTGTCACAATTATGGATTATTGGTTTGATCGGATGGGGTATAATCAATAACTTTCTGATAATCATTTGAACCAGTAGTAAAATCAAGCAAGGTATTTGACACCAACTTAAGCAACACTCCATTTAGGCTATTGTATAGACAATTACTTTATTATATTTAAGGACAAACTGAGCCAAGTACCTGTGCATTTCATGAATGTCGCAGCGACGGTAAACCCCAATACAACATTTCATGAATGATAATTCATATGTTGAAATATTTATAGCTTGACATAGAAATGATGATTTTGTTGATGTCAAGATAATGAGTCTCACCTGTATTTCCATCATCATCATCAACATCATCATTTTATAGGCTGTTATCCAGGATGACTTGGGTAAGCATTGCCTCCAGCAATTGCTGCTCACCATCTGGATCTATAAATGGCAACCTCTAAACTAATGCCTAACATTTTCATATCCGCTGACTCAGTGTGCTGCCATCTTTTCTTTGGTTGGCCTAGTCAACCTTTCACATGGAATATGGTGCTTTTCTTAGTCCAGTTGGAATCCTCCTTTCTTGTGACATGGCCATTATTAACCAATCATCACATTTTGTTTGGTAAATTTGAAATTACTTTAGTAATGAAATGAAAAATAAAACATAATATTTTATTTAACAACTAATTATATCTGATCTGTCTATCAGTATGTAACAAAATATCCTTGCTTTTAATCTACCACCCATTTTGTGAGAAATACAATCTAGGAATTGAAAAGAATTATGAAATCTTACATATACGGCATATAAAGAATCATCGTCAGAACCCACAGTTCATATTCTGTTACCACTACCATATAAACTGTGAGATATTCAACTGACAAAGCTTTGTGTCAGTATCAGAATTGGTATCATGCTACTTGGTATCTTGCTACTTGGTATCATGCTACCATGGCAGTGAGGCAGCACTATGTCTGTTGTCCCAAATGACTGAAATACTGTTAGTGGGATGTTTAACCTAAGTAAGACAATACAGAATGAATATGTGGAGAAAGTACATGATGTATAATATGTTACAAACGAAATGTTTGTTTAAACAACAATAAATACAATGTACATGACAATTGTAAATAGTCTTACAGTCAGCATAAAGGAATTCAAATGAGTCAAACTGTATGACAAGTCAGATGGCCAGCAATGATATTTAAAGAAACAGAAAGAAGCAGTAAGACATCACTCAGCTCTGTGAAGCAACTGTATATTAGCTACAGGACTAGAGTTTCAGCCCTGGACTCGAGTACATATCAAAGCACACAATGCGCTGAAAGACTGTCTGTAGAATTTACATGCATACAACTCCAGCGTTTAAGCAGGTTTGATCTTGATAGAGACAAGGTAATGTGATGTCATATGAAACATTCTCCTTCAGCTCTAGTTACTAGTTGCAAGTATGCTGAAGTCACTCTTCATTTCATGATAACCCCCTGGCAGTCTTGAGCATTTTGATTTGTTGCAGTTCAATCCAGATTGCAGTTCCATTCATAAAATGCATACTCAGGAGGACATGACCTTAATTACTACTAACTAATTGCGTTGATATGCTACTGAACGCAGAGAGAAATGGCATTATTAATTATGCAATTCAACAATACCTACTTCCAATTTACGGCTACATAAGACGCAGGCGGCTACCGCCAGTCTAAAAATGGGACTGTGCTATATTACAAGTGGCTTTTTATGCTGACTGTTATTGTTGAGATCTTTAATCAAATATACTTAGGTTCAACTAGAGCTAGAGCAAGGCTAGAAACTTGATCTACTGGTAAGTCTAGGACACTTTTGAGACACATACCAGTAGCTTGGTTACTGATACTGTTCTGATCTTCAGATTAATCAGAGTGAAGAGTGTGTGAACAGCCCAGTCAGTCTGGCCTGTCTCAGTCCAGCAGAGGGGTTCTGGGTAAGAGCCCCTGCTTGGCAATGCAACTTGCTCATGCACATAATACTCTATGTACTCAAGTTTTTTTGTTTTTTTTCCCCTATGAATATTTCATTAGCCTTCAAAAATCTTGCAGATATATCAATAGACATTTAAAGTTTAATAGACATCAGGGGAAAAGTATAGAAAAAACTGTTTTTCAATTACTAAGTGCTATTGTAGTGGCATTGATTCAGAAGTCATTGGTAGCACAGGTTATCACCATGTCCATCTTTTTTATATACAGGATTTATTCTTCTTTATCATAACTCAAGAAAGAGGAATCAAATTCATTACCATTTACTAACTTAAAAAGGTTTTTTTGTGATGATTTAATGATGTATTATTGCAATTATATTCATTCAGTCGTCTTCTTGTTGGTAAATACTAGTATGTAAAACTTTAGGAACTTATATAATGAAAACAATCCTCTACACCAGAGCATTCACTAAATATGTATCCTGAAACAGAGCGAGAGAAACACTCAGGCAGACAGAAAGAAGAAAAAGGAGGGATTTCAATGTCCTGTCCCTCAAGAGCTATGAGAGACTGCCACCATCCAGTTCCAGTGGTAATGTTCTGCACAATATTAGAATACTGATAATTCAAAATTGATCCCTAATCTGGACATATAAAAACTCTGATCGATGAACATATTTTTTGTGGATCCCATATGACATCACATGGGTGACTTACTTATTACTGATTAGACATCTGTCTTTGTCCCATAACTATGATTGCTTTTCTCATGATACCTGTGTAAATAATAAGTCGTATGGTGTGACAGATTCTCTGTAGTATGGAAATTTAAAGGGTCAAAATTGGTCAAATTTCAGGTTGTAAAATATTTTTAAACCCAACCAAAGAATTTGGAGTTATATAGGTATCCCTTTGTCCCACTTGTCTGTCTGCAAGACCTTTGTCTTTATCAGTTTGTCTGCCTGTCTGTCCCTCACCCAAATGCAAATTAGATAACTTTAAAGTTTACTCATTGCAGTGTTTCACATTTTTTAAAGATACCCAAGATGCTAAAATGGCATGTAAAGTGTAACCTTCCCTTCAAACCAACTTAATTATGCGACCACCTGCTGTCAACGACTGCTTCTGAGTCCTCCCCAGCAATTTCGCTATATATTTTAGCTCCCTTATGTGACCACCTGCCTTACGGCACCAATAACCACATAAAATGCATCCCTTAAAGCTTGGAAAACCTCTCGGAACAACCATCATTATATGTATCTGTATTTTTTATGCCTTCCTTGACTACAGTTTTAAGTACTATAAAATATCATACAATATGTTTTAATAAATTGTTAAATATATCCTTTTATACATAAAATGCATTGATTTTTTTTCCCAATATGATACAACACAATGTTGACCCTTTGTTAAGAGACCACCTGTCATAAGAGACTGCTTTCACCTCCCCAGAGTGCTTGGTCTCTTAAGGCAGGTTACACTGTAATTGAAAAATTCTACAACACAACAGTACTGAACAGTACTGAATATAGTTCAAACAATTAGATACTTAACCCTTTGGCATACATTCAAATTAAATCCTCAGAATTCTATTAGTTTTTAGTAGCTCTTCTATTTTTTAAAGAAAAACTTTCACAAAAATTACTTTTTCATCATCGGCCATAACTCTTAGGTTCATTTTGAACTAATTTACCCCCCCCCCCCTCCATTTTTAAAGTGAAAACCTTTAACCTTGGTCATTACTTATAAACTATTAGACCTCAGTCCATCATTAAAGCCCCAGTGCGTTTTAGCTTGGAAAATATATTTTTCAAAATTTCTAATTAGCCATGCCTCAAATGATGTTTGATTAACCTCTTAATGTTTAATTAAACCCACATAATGAAATATTTGCCCGGAAGTCTTAGTTGTTCAGACAGGGCAAAATAGTGAGAAAGATGGGCGGAGTTTGTTCTGAAACACACTGTTCAGTAAAATCACGGATGTCTCGGTGTACATGGGGTGTTTCAGAAGTTTGTGGACTTTTTCTATAGACTTAATAAATATTGATACACGGTAGTAGAGGAGATAGGAAAAAAATCCATGAACTTCTGAAAAATCCCTTGTTTGATAATTTTATGCTGTCATTATTCTGAGCTAAATATAGAACGAGACGGCCACAATTTGCATATTTCTAATAGAATCTTTCCTGTAAATTAGGCATTTCTCAGGGTCTTTCAGTGATGAAATTAAAACTGAATTATATATGTTGTAAGTGCATTCGGATTTAGGTCTAACATCTATAAGATACTGGGACTTTAATACACTTAACGAAACTTGTAAGAATTAAGAACTCCGATTTCAAACTTGTAGAGAAGACATATTTTCCAAAACATATGCACAGTAAATATTAAAATGTGAATTGGTTCAATCTGTTGTTTGCTTAAATAATTCTGTCGCATTATCAACGCTGTGAAACCAATGTTCATGGAAAGCTATAGAAAACCAAAAATCTGTTATTTTGAAATCTACAACAAAATTGACAAAACTTTAGTCGGAGTACAGTACTTATAAGTTTCTTCTAGTATACTTGTTCACTATCTAAATAATTCAGGTAAAGCTTGCTTCTAAAACCGTATGTTCTTTGTGCATTTAGGTATAAAGGGCATGGTTCGACATTAAGGCCCGATCGAACGGCATTCACTAGTCGGTCGATTGATGGTCCAGCGAGGTTCTAGGCTATGCCGAAGAATGGAGG
This sequence comes from Solen grandis, assembly GCA_021229015.1. Classification (NCBI taxonomy): domain Eukaryota; kingdom Metazoa; phylum Mollusca; class Bivalvia; order Adapedonta; family Solenidae; genus Solen; species Solen grandis. The sequence goes on along the minus strand of CM037780.1, from coordinate 45,502,446 downwards.
GGAGATAACTGCACTTGCCAAGTTTAATGTCGTAATACTATGCTAAGAATGCTTATTTCTTCATGTAACTTTTCATTTCATAATGTTTACGAAATCTTCGTATTATAATTGAATAAAATATAATTTAAAAATGCTAGAGATGCAAGTTAATGCATGAACGCTGATCTTTTTATTATGCTGGGATCCTATGTATAACGACAATAGACCTTTTTACGTTTTGTTTTTACCGCACTGTGCAGACGATACGAAAAATTCATCCGACAAAAAAGACAATGTCAGAAATGAACGAAAAAGGTAAAGAGGAATCAAATAAACTGTATGAATAGATGACAGGAAACAGATCATTTTGCTTTAAATGGAATTGCTTGAAAATCATTAAACAAGAGACCTTATCCGGAACTCGCATATTTAGGGATTTCCATGAAGGTATGATGGTCTAACAACTTTTCTGGGTAGGATGGTGTTCCCTCATATCAGGGTACTAACGACATGAACGGGAATAAAATATCAGTGAAGTCTTATCTGAAATTTATTTCTGTATGTCACTGTAATTCCACCTTTGTACCATAATGTGAAAACAATTTATTTTTTCCAGCCTTTCTAATAACATTTTAAAACATGTTATTGTTCGCCATGTTTTTCCTACATAAAATATCCCATGATTCTCTGGTATCGCGGTATTTCTTGAAAAAAGACCTCTGGCTCCACCTACAGGTGTCGCTACATGATCAAAACAATCATCATTCATAAAACAATGCAGCAGACGAACATCTAGCATTTGTTGAGTCTATCAATTCATTATTTATGCTAAAAAACGGTTTTTAGCGGACATGGGGTGATACGCATAAGTGTAATGGTTGGGAGTCGGTATACTGCAAGAAATTTACATTTTCTTACCATTTACGGAGACTTATTACTTTTTGTTTATTTCAATTAAAATCGTTACTTCCTGTTTACAAAATGGTGTCACTAGGTGGCGATTGGCAAAGTCTTTCCTAACAAACTGACAATACCGCGATACCAGAGAACCCGCGATACTGCCGGAAACCACCCTACTAACGAGATCGATCCATATTTACATATGAAATTTCATTAAAATTTTCATTTAATTAGAATAAAGGGGTGCAACAATAAATTTTGTCACTCCCTGTACACATTTGCGATCTTAAATTCATCTCGATCAAAACAGTGCAGCGTTCATTCCAATGTATCCTCGAGTACACAGTTCTGACGCACCTAAGAAAAAATCGTGGTCTTTTTAATTTAACATAAACAAAAAATATAATTTTCCTTTGTATGGTAAAACTGAGTAGAATTTATTCATAGTCTTACATTGTTTTCAATTGGCTGGCATTGTCGTGAAAGCACACGAATTTATATTGTACCAATTTTAACCCCGTTTGTTTATTTGTATTGACGGAGTCATTTAAATTACATTGGCTCCATCGCTCCGACGGAGTACGTAAGCTCCGTTGGCTCCATGGCTCCAGTGGAGCATGTAAGAGTTTTCATGCTTTTCTGTTAAAAAGTATGAATCATGCATGCATACCATAGTATAAATAGTTTGGGTTTGAAAGATACAGGGGTTCCATTTAGTTTTGTACTATGAATTCAGGCTATGTGTCAAAGTTTATTATGCTAAATTAAAATGATGGTTAAAATGAGTTGTTCTTGTGTTATTGAAAGTTCTCCAATGTGGCGATAAAATCAAATTCAGTCTAATGTTTAAAGTAAATTAACCACATTGTTTGGTGCCGGAACCCGGGAACTATGGGCAATTCAAGGAAATAAGGAACCGAATCTTCGTGAAAAGTGAAAAGTGAAAGTGTTAGTCATTCTTTGGATGTGAAAGTGAACCAATGGGATTATTCAGTTAAGATACGAAATAAAGATGGCGCACATACCTTCGTTGAAAGCTGTGAGGACGAGGTTCCGAAATACATTGAAAGAGGAGCTGGACAATGCAAAAGGTATGTTGATACAATATCCTCAGTTAGAAAAGGTTGACATTTCTGAGTTTAATGATGTCTTAAGTAAAAGTTTGAAAATAATAAAATATTACAATGTGAAATTAGAAGCCCAAATGTGTAAGGTTATAAGTGTCATGGGTAAAAAAGCTTTTTAGAATTGTAGTAGATGAGGATTGTGCATTACTACAAGAATCAGAAAAATGTGTGATAGATATAGAACAGTGCATTTTGCATTGTGAGCAAAAACTGCAACAAGATCCGCAAAAGGATACAAAAAAGGATTCAGAAAACACGCTTGTGTTACAACTGCAAAGTCAGATGCAGGACTTGATGTTTCAACAAATGGAACAACATAAAGAACTTATGAAACGTCAAGACAAAAAGGAACAAAAAAATGAAAGTTCAGTCAAACTTCCAAAGTTGGATTTGAATACCTTTAATGGAGACAAATTAAAATGGACCCAATTTTGGGATGCATTCGACTGCACTGTGCACAAAAACAAAAATCTGTCAAACATCGAGAAATTTAACTACCTACAGACAAAGCTTGTAGGAGAGGCAAAGCAATCGATTGCTGGTTTAGCCTTATCAAACGAAAATTATGAGGTTGCGGTAACCATTCTGAAAGAACGGTTTGGTAATAAGCAAGATGTCGTAGATTCGCATTATAGAGAACTCATAAATATTCCAACACCAAGTACACAAGTTCGTAGTTTGCGTGTGTTCTTAGATAGTGTGGAACGCAATATTCGGTGTCTCGAGGTGTTGGAAGAGAACGTGAATCAACATGTGTTTATTTCCATGATTCGGTCCAAACTACCGGAATACGTGCTCCGACAGTTGGAACTTTTACATGGTTTAGATACTGAATGGACAGTCAAGAGTTTACGGGAAAATTTAAGGCAATACATAATTGCTTGTGAAAAAGCTGAAAAGAAAGAAAACAAAGAATTTCATTATGAAACAAAAGCGAAAACTCACGACACAAAACCTCAGAAATCTTACAAAACACACTATTCATCATTGTCAGGAAGGACCTTTAAAGAAAATGTGTCAAAAGTGTCAAGTGCAGAAGCACTTACGATAAGTGTGAAATCAAAGCAAGCCTATAAAGATAGGTGTAGATATTGTAAAGATCGACACTGGAGTGATGAGTGTGTAAAGTTTAAATCCATTGAAGAAAGGAAGAAACAGCTTCGCGGTTGCTGTTATAAGTGTTTAAAGGAAGGACATGGTTCAAGGGAATGTAAGACACAGAAAACATGTGTTCACTGTGGTGAGTTCAATTCACATCATCGAAGTTTATGTCCAAAGCGGTTTGGACCTAAGCCATCAAATGTTCATTTGACAGAGGAAATATCAACAGCAGATGTGTTGTCGTCAGGCGAACATGAAAATGGGCTTGGACATGTATTAATATCATCAGAGCAGATGGTACTGATGCAGACAGCAAAAACCCAAATAGGTAATCCTAAAAATTGTAAAATGCTAGAAGGACGTGTGCTGTTTGATTCAGGCTCACAACGAACCTATATTACAGAGAAGTTAGCAAAAGATCTCGGTTTAAAAGCTGAATCAGAAGAAGAGCTGAAGTTAGTCACGTTCGGATCAGAAAACCCTAAGTTAATTAAAACAAAGTGTACCAAATTGAATCTTAAATTGAAAGACGGAAACACATTTGAGATATCAGCAAACATTGTGCCAACAATTAGTGGTCAGATTCAGAGAAACCCGGTTAAACATCTGCTATCGGAGCAGATTAAACATGTAATCAGCAGTGTTGATTTAGCTGACACCATACCGCTCGCTAAAGAATCAGCTACAGTTGAAGTACTAATCGGAAATGATTACTACTTAGATTTGATACTTCAGCAGAGAATTGAACTTGGTCCTGGATTGTATTTGCTCAGTTCAAAGTTTGGCTGGATCCTGACAGGTCGTGTTAGAGAGGAGTCAGAAAAGATGTATGATACAAGTATGCTTGTAATGACGTATAGCAATGATGTCATCAAAGATAGTGCTTTTTCAAGTGTTGATGCCGTTATTCCAGCCAAACCAGACTTGGAAGATTTTTGGAATACGGAATCTATTGGTATCACAGACAAGTTAACAAGTTCAAATGATGACATTGCCATGCAAAAGTTTAAGGAATTACTGATATTCGAAGATGGCAGATATCATGTGACATGGCCATGGAAAGAAAAAAACGTTGATCTTCCCGTCAATCGCCAACTAGCTCTAGGCCGCTTGAAGTCAACCGTATCGAGGTTACAGAACAACCCCGACTTATTGCAAAAATACAACACAGTGATTGAAGATCAGTTGACTAAAGGTGTAATCGAAAAAATTCAATACCAACAAGCTGACGGAATAAAGCATTATATACCTCACCACGCAGTGATAACACCACAGAAAACAACGACCAAACTACGTGTCGTCTATGATGCATCGGCAAAGTCACGAGCTGGTAATAACAGTCTAAACGACTGTTTATATCGTGGCCCTGTTTTACTTCAAGATTTATGTGGCATGTTATTGCGATTCCGCTTACATGAGGTGGCCCTAGTAGCAGATATCGAGAAGGCTTTCTTACAAGTCGGGTTGCAGAAAGATCAGAGGGACGTTACGAGATTCTTATGGTTAAAGGATTGTAATAAGCCGGTCTGTCCAGAAAACATTCAAGAATTCCGATTTGCGAGAGTGCCATTCGGAATAATATCAAGCCCGTTTCTGTTAGGTGCTACAATTGAAAGCCATTTAGATTCGTACAGCACAGTACTCACAGAAAATATTAAGAACAACATTTATGTTGACAATATGATAACAGGAGCAAGATCCGATGGAGAAGCAATAGAGTTTTACAACGGAGCAAAGTTGGTGTTCAAAGATGCATCCATGAATTTACGCGAGTGGGCAACAAACAGTGCCATTCTTAGGTCGTACATACCCGAGGGTGACAGAACCAAAGACGGTTCAATGACTGTTTTAGGACTTTTGTGGAATACACAGGATGATACAATATCCATCAAACCTCCAAAGATCGAAGATGTCTACTTCAAATCGACGAAAAGGAGCATTCTGAAAGAAATTGCTTCTAACTTCGATCCTTTGGGTCTATTTTCTCCTATTCTTTTAAAAGGAAAGCTTGTTATTCAGGACTTGTGGTCCAAGAATTTTGATTGGGATAGTGAAATACCAGATCAGGATAAAAGGGTATTTGAGAGAATCAGGTTAGATCTGAAATGTCTACCTGATCACAAAATACCAAGATTTGTATCAATAAATGTTGGTGATCAAAATCTGGAATATAATATCATTTGTTTTTGTGACGCATCAGCAAAAGCTTATGCAGCTGCAGTGTATTTGAAGACAGAATGTACGCACGAGATACGGACGGAACTTATCTTTTCAAAATCTAGACTTGCTCCGTTAAAGAAGATGTCAATACCAAAGCTGGAGATAATGGCTGTGGTAATTGGTGTACGATGCGTACAGTTTGTGAAGAATCAATTGAAAGTGCCTGTAAACAACACGCATTTGTTTACAGATTCACAATGTTGTTTACAGTGGATAAGAACGGAGAAAGATTTGCCAGTCTTTGTGAGAAATCGAGTGAACGAAATAAAGAGACATGACAGTATACAATTCAGATATGTGAAAACACACGAGAATCCAGCTGATACAGCAACACGTGGTTCCTGCATGAAAAAGTTAGGTTCAGATGAGCTATGGTGGCATGGACCGCAATGGTTGAAGGAATCAACAGATATGTGGCCGAATAGTGAACATAGTGGAAACCATGACGCCAGAGTAAAAAGTGAATCTGATGTCGAATCAAAGGGTGATTTCCCTGAAATTGAGTGTATTTGTGGTATTGCAGAACATGATGAACCAGTTGACGCAAAGTGCCATGACAAACAAACACTCACTGAAACTCCATTCGGCATTAACCCCGAGTCATTTTCGTCATTTACGAAGTTATTGCGTGTCACGGCATATGTACTTCGTTTCATTCGAAATATTAAGAAGACTGGTGAAAGCAAACATGTTTTTTTGAGTGCCGGAGAACTTAATAAAACGGAGAAACTTTGGTTGAATCATATACAGAAAAAACATTTTAAAGATGTTTTTCTGTCATTGACTGATGGATCTAGAAATAATCTTCAAAGGCAATTGAATCTCTGCATCGATGACGATGGTATTTTGAGATGCAAAGGGAGATTATAAAACTCATCACTGACAGAAGGTAGCAGATTCCCTATACTTCTGCCGAAGAAAGACACATTCACAACACTTGTGATTAATCAGCACCACAGGCAGTTGTTGCATGGGGGTGAATCACAAACACTGAGTTATATCCGACATAAATATTGGATACCACAAGGACGAAGTGCCGTAAAAAGTGTGTTACATCAGTGTTATGTGTGTAGACGATATCAGGGCGGACCATACCCTGCTCCACAAATGCCACCTCTTCCAAAAACTCGTGTTTCAGAGTCTCCGCCATTTACTCATACAGGACTCGACTATCTAGGTCCTCTGTATATCAAAGTTTCAACAGAAACCAGAAAGTGTGGATATGTTTATTCACCTGTTTTGTGACGAGAGCCATTCATCTGGAACTTTTACTAGATATGTCAGCAAAGGAGTTTCTTCTAGCATTCAGGAGATTCATTTCCCAAAGAGGTGTGCCAACTGAAATAATGTCAGATAATGCTTTACAATTTAAGACAGCGAGCAGAACTCTCGATTTAGTGTGGGCGAATGTAGTCAGGGATACGGACGTTCAGAGTTACGTTTCTGAGAAACGCATAAAATGGTCTTTTATTGTAGAACTTGCCCCTTGGATGGGAGGACTCTATGAGCGACTTGTAGGTGTAGTCAAAAAATCAATGCGGAAAACTCTTGGACGTAAATTGCTTACGTTAATTCAAATGCAAACAATGCTAAAAGAAGTGGAATCGGTTGTGAATGCAAGGCCGTTGGTTTATGTTGGCAATGACATAAACTCAAACTTTCCGTTAACACCAAATCACTTTTTGACGCTAAACCCTAACGTAGGCACTCCTGAGATTGACGAGGATGACAGAGACGTTTCATATAGACCCACAGAAAGCGCAGCAGACACCCTGCTAAAAATGTGGAAGAAAGGTCAGAGATTACTACACGAATTCTGGAAGATTTGGCAGAACGAGTACCTTCTCAGTTTAAGAGAAAGAAACCAAACACGACTTAAGTCTGGAAGAATAGAATCTAAAATTACTCCAAAAGTGGGTGACATAGTACATGTGAAAGAAGATCTTCCAAGAATTTGCTGGAAAATGGGTAAGATAGTTACCCTTAATCAGAGTCGTGATAGTGTGGTGAGATCAGCTGAACTTCAATTACCATCTGTTCGAGTGATTAAGCGACCATTAAACTTTCTGTTTCTTTTAGAACTGTCGAAACAAATGATTGACAAAGTTGATGAACTAGACAAACATCTGCCTGAAGTGCGAGAACGATGTCCAGGTCGAGTTGCTGCTAGAAAAGCAAGACAAAGTATTAAAGAGCAATTGTCATAATCTTGAAGCAGTACGCTGCTATGATGAGTACTTGTCGATAGGGATTACAACTGATAAGTACGTGCAAATTAATCGTGAGAAAATTCGAGATTCTTGCGACTTTGTACGAATACAATGTCAGGATTACTGATTCCTGACCATAAACGTACGTGTAAATAGTCATACAAAGTTAAATTCTGGTTATTCTTACAAAACTTGTGTAAATAGCCGTATAAGAGATAATTTATAAATGCATATTAAACATAAATCTGCTTTTTTCGTGTAATAATTAAGTTACAAAAGCAAATACATGTATATAAACCAGTAAATAGCACGAGTTTTGGTATTCTCTGGCGGAGCAAAGTTTCACTATACATCGTGTTATGTAACTGAACGGAGCAAAGCTATAGCATGGTCAGTGATAAGTCGTGTAGCACGTGAAAATCGCTGTACCCTGTATCTTTTGTAAACATGCTACCCGAAAATGTTCATTCTTATTTCAATGCTTGTACTGTTAAGACGAAACAAAATAAAACGAAGAAATGCCTAACTTTAAGTGCGATACTTGTCAAAAGGAGTATAAATACAAAAGGAACTTAATCCGACATGTCAGAGAAAGGCACCTTAAGGACAACCATTGGAATTGTGTTGTTGATGGCTGCCCATCAAAATTCATACGGAGGAGCTACTTATGGAAACACTTAAGTCTTGTACACCAGTACTCTGTAAATGAAGCTAGAGATATAGCTTTGGGTACCAGACGTGTGAATGAAAGGCCATCCTACAGCAACTATTACGAAGAATTAACTTCAGATGACGAGGATATCTTGGATATGTTGTCACACGACATAAATGATAATGGAACGACCGACTTCTTGGTTGATAATTTTGATTTGAGCCAGCTGGGTGAGCTTAGTGATATCAGTGACATAGAGCTCGACGCTAATGTGCCAAGTAATTCTGACGTTACCGTCCATAGTGCTCCTGAAAGTGTTGTCGTTCAAAGTGACATAATTACGTCACTTTCTGCAGACGTAACCATACAGACGGAATACGTTGAAGGTGCTGCCGTTCAGAGCAACGTAGACTCACCACGTATTGAAGAGGACGTCACTCTCCAAGTAGATTCTCACGTAGACGTACAAGTTGTTGGTGACGACGTTGGCATTGAGAGTTACATAAACGTGCAAAGTGAAGTAACTGTGCAGTGTGCTGATAAAACAGAGAAAAGTGCTAGGAAAGTTAAAAGTGGCAAGGAATACCTCTGACACACAATTTTGTGGCAGACAATTCCCAGAGTGAAGCAGGAGTTAGTGTTAGTGGCAATTCTGATGGTAGTGTTCATGGCGCCATTTTCGACGGTGGCGCTGATTCGGAGGGCTCTGATTCTTACGGTGCCGCGGATTCTTGTGGTGTCCCGGATTTTAACGGTGGTGTCGATTCTGATGGTGCAGTGTCTAATAGTCACAGCGGGAACGTTGTTGCCTTTTCTGACGTTGGGGACGGTTCCGACCAGGTTGACGCTGACACTGATGACACTCGTAATTCTGATGGCGATTATATTATGAGTTCTGATGAACACTCTGATCAGGCTTATAGTGACAGTGTTAGCATTATTTCCGATGACGAGTCTGATGGTGAAACCAGAGACGTTGAGATACATTCATTGATTACCGAGGTCGAGGTTTGGTCTAGAACTGGTACTAGAGTAACCACATATGAAAATGACCAGCCCATTCATAAGTTCGTTTATTATGAGGACGATTTCTACAGATACTTTAAAAACTGATTTAACATGAGAACAAAATATGGTTTATTTCGTAATATGTTATTGTTATGTTATTAAGAGGGTTTGTTAGAGAAAATTGTTACTGTCATATTGTTTACTTCTTTGAATTGATCGGTCATATGGCGTGGGGAGTGTCGTGAAAGCACACGAATTTATATTGTACCAATTTTAACCCCGTTTGTTTATTTGTATTGACGGAGTCATTTAAATTACATTGGCTCCATCGCTCCGACGGAGTACGTAAGCTCCGTTGGCTCCATGGCTCCAGTGGAGCATGTAAGAGTTTTCATGCTTTTCTGTTAAAAAGTATGAATCATGCATGCATACCATAGTATAAATAGTTTGGGTTTGAAAGATACAGGGGTTCCATTTAGTTTTGTACTATGAATTCAGGCTATGTGTCAAAGTTTATTATGCTAAATTAAAATGATGGTTAAAATGAGTTGTTCTTGTGTTATTGAAAGTTCTCCAATGTGGCGATAAAATCAAATTCAGTCTAATGTTTAAAGTAAATTAACCACAGGCATTGTTTTTTCAACTAAAAATCACTAGTGGTCATGTCTGTATAATTCAGTGAGGCTGACTTGTGAGTACAATGAAACGACGCATCTGATTGGGTTTTCATTTAATCATTGTAGCATGCTTTTAAAAATTTAATTTATTTTTTTCTATTTCATTGTTTCACTGAAAATATGCCAGATGAGATAAAGTACTTATTGAAAAGGAGGTTTTGCAGGTGTGTTGTATAAAGTACACCAAATAATAGCCCTGCATCAATAACTTGCCACATTTTGGCTTTCTAAAGCTAAAAGGGATGTTGACAAACAATACTTGTAAGAATGATGTCACACGGAATCCATTTAATAAAAATCGAGGTTAAAACAAAAAAGGCGTCAGAATAGTGATGCGTCGGAATAGAGTACCGTACGATAGGTCAACGTTGATGACATAAAAATTTACTAACAAGTTTTCGGGTATTTTCAAATTAAGCTCAGCATACTCTAGTAGTTAAATATGCATCAAAATTCCATTTCAGGGAATTAATGCTGTTATTATTTGATATTTATAGAGCCTTTATTTCGTCTGAGATGCTGATTTGGGTTTTTTTTTTCTGATTAGCATCCACGGTCGGAAAAATTTGCAACTTTATCTGGGAAAACTGCTGACCTTACACCCACCCCCTTCGACGATCATTTTTTGCATTTTAAACTTAATGACAGTTACCATTGTTGACACATATGGATAATTAAAACATTTTTACACATATTCATCACAAAACATATACATGTACTTTACACACCTTAAAAAGCTTCTCGCACAAGCTATTTTCCAACCCCTTAAAATTCATAACAAATATCTGCTATTTTTTTTATTCAAATTAAGCCATCATGTGACTTAATTATTATCCGGGTAATTGATAACATTTAGTTTGCTGACTGCACAAAATACTAAACCTGTAAGTTGTATTAACTTAAACAAAAAATATAAAATGGATTTTTGATTGAAAATATGTAAATTTAAATAATTCAGATGAGTTTGATCTACAAAATAGCTATTCAAATACTAGTTCAAGATTTTAATAAAATGGACGTGCATCTTAAACATTGTCTAGAATTTACACAAGAAGTCACATGATGTCTTAATTTGAATATTAGAGCATGGCTGACATTTGTTTTGATCATATGGGACAGCGAAAACAACTCATATCACGTTCTCACGCACAAACTTTGTAAAAGTAAAATACCCCGAAAACTTGTTATACTCCGAAAACTGGTAGTCAACCATACAATCAATGTGTTCATGCAATGTTAATGAAAAGCTTGTATAGGCTTTGTAAACCTTTATTAATTTCTAACGGTAAACATGAAAAAAAAGTAAGTATATTGATCTAAGTATGACATGTATGTGTTTTACACTTCGGTCTAGTTCAGTTAAGGTCAGGTCTAGTAGGTTTTCTAACTTACTGGACCACTGGTCCAGCTCTCAAAAAAGTTAATGTTGAACCCTGCACTGCCAAAGTGAACAAGATGATTATGATCTCTGATCACATGCAGCCCGGTGATGCTGGGCTTCATATGTCACAAATAAAGAAAAATGTGCAGTCTGACCAAGACATAAACCCAGGACCTTTGGATATCAGGAATGCTTTACCAACAGAGCTACCCAGCCACTTATGCATAGTTTTCTCCTATTATGAGTTATTGGTACTATGACAAGAGTTATTTATATGAGTAGGCATAGTTTAATTCTCCCAGAATTCACAGGACAATGTGGACATTAATATCCAATTCGACATGATTGCATGGAAAAAAAAATATAACACTGGTTTTCCACATATGCAGATCTAGGGGAGGGACTGGGGGTCCAGACAGACCCCTCCTGAGAATTAGCTATTATGCATAAAAGAGTAAGAGACATGACCCCCATTGGACATGGTAATTATTGCTGTTATACCCCCCCAATGAGACAATTTGCTGAATCTACGCATGTTCCAGGTAAACACATTACCAATCTCAGGTTGACGGTATGTGCTATCTCTCCATGGGATATGATATATTTATATAGTGTACCAGAGCAGGATTTGAACCCAAGATCCCAGGCTTATAAGGGGTTGAGCTAACAGACTCTTCGCACAAATCTCTTTGTAATAATGGTTACCAGTACTTAAATATTTAGACCTTTATTTACGCCTTTGCATATTTTGATTTTCCCCAGGCCAGAATTCATAGAACAGAACAAATTACATGTACTATGTTCTTGACAAACCCAAGGGCGATATATTTGAGGGAAATACTCTAACCACTTGGCCACTGCAGTCAGTTTCTCTTCTTTATTGCTATGTATATATAAGACATGCCACTTATCTAATGGCATGACATCACAGACATGTTTGTATCATGTGATGTTGACAATTTTAATTTCAGACATGATGAAATTTCCCTGATTGAGATTACTTAAATGACATATTAACTTTTGACTTCAGATACACTGTATATGTTAAAAAGAACTTTTACAGACTGATTGATGGATTTGTAAATTCAGAGAATATTGTGCATGTGCACCCCAAGCACTCTAAGGGGAAATCTAAATGTTTTGTGTCCATAAAGACCTTGTGCACTAGATAAAGTTCCAACAGACAGCAGATCTTTGAAAAAAATGTTTAAAAAGTGCTTTTGCAAATTACATGGAAGGATATAATACTGTTAATTAATACCTGTCCTGCAGTTTCAGATGTATAGTGGAGCAAACTGTGCCGTATTCATGATCAAAGACTGGTTACTTTCAAGGCATTGTTGACATACCAGTTTTACTATTGTGATGCAGACATCTTTAATTTTTGCCTCAGATGCATAGGTAAACAGAGCAGGTATCTTCTGTTTGTTCATGTGCATACAACAGTGTAAATCATATTCTAAAAAATTGTTTTCATATACCATTTTAAGTTGGATAAATGAATACTCATCAAGTAAAAAAAATGTAAATGAATATCTATGAGGTACAGCTTTAATGGAAGAGTTTCTATGACACATTTGTTACATGTACTTATAAACAGATATTTTTGATGATCTTTCTCCCTCTCTATCATGCACACAACAAAACATATGTGCAAGTTTTACTTACTCAGTTTATTTGACAACTTTTCATTTTAATGACAATAAAAAAATGAAATTATAATTTTATGACAGCTTTTGTATTATATAAGTTTCTCTCTGACTTGGAACCTTAGCAAGGTCCCTATTACAGATATAAATTCCCCTTTTCCTCACCTTGGAAATCATTTGAAAGGGAAAACTTTATGTTCATGTAATGTGCAGCTCCCAAAATTGTTACATTTGAGTGTACCATTATGATTTGTGTAATGCATTGAAAAGAGGGTCAGTGATAGATTTTACCTTGTAGGACAGCCCTCTTTATGGGAAATGAGGTTCATTTTAAAATAGTTACCTCTCCCCCTCCCCCCCACACACACACAAGAAAAAACAGTTGAGGTCATCAATCGGTGTCAAAAACTTTGACTTGACTATTTGAGTTTACCGTTGCTTCGACAGTATTTCAGTCATATAGCGATGTCCAGCTAATTACAGGTGGAGGAAGATCCTGAATGCACGGAGGCATCCGGGTAGAACAACTGACCTACCACAAGCCAGCTAGAAGGCTTCCTCATATGGAAAAAACTTTAACCTTGGCCATAAATTCTAAACTACCGGTATTAAAGCTTCTGTCAACAAACTTCACATATACTTGTTCACTATAACAAGGGGTATATTTCCGTAAAGGGTCATTACTCATAATTCCATTTTGAATTTATCTCCTTTTTTTATTTTAAATGTATACAGTGAAAAACTTTAACCCTGTGAAGTGAAACGACTTGGGAGGAAAAGGTTTGGGGGTGAAACGTCATGGGGAGGAAATGGTTTGGGGATGAATCGTCTGGAATTCAAAATAAACATTACAGATGTAAAGCTGTTGTTATGATTTTACAGAATATTAAGCAGCTACTAGTCATTGAAGTCTGTTAAGGTTAGCAAAACATGTTTTGGTTGGGGACACTTGTTTAAATAGTTCATTCACCAACCTTTACCATTATTGAAGTTGTTATTTGTTTGTTGTCTTTACCTTAAGCTTAGTAAGAAATTTATCAAAAACTTTGTGACAAAGTGAGCTTAGGAGTCAACCATATTGGTGATTTCCCCTATTTGAATCTACTGTTACACTTACTGTAAATAATTTTACTTTAATGAATCATTTTGCTTATGTCAATAATTTTGTATCAAATCAGGGCTTTAAAAATTAGATTAGAAAAAGCTGTAAAAATATAATTAAGTTAATGTTCATTATTTTAGCAAGAATATAGATCTAGTTGGTCATGTCAGTTTTTTTTTGTTGTTTTTTTAAATAATTGCACAAGCACTACTAGTTACTACAATGAGGTCACAAGGTCAAATGATTTTGCAACCAGGGATTCATGCAAGTATTTTCATGCAGTTCACAAATAACATGTAAAGAAGCTAGAATTAAGTAAATCCATCCCAGATTCTATTGATCAGAACATTTTTTTTTACCTTTATACACCTTTATGGAACTTCAGTTACTATGTATATTTGTTTTATAACAAGGATGAATCATTATTTATTCATGAATCATGAGGCGTTGTCATTTAGATTCTACAGGTCCAAAACAAATTGTCATATTTTTTTTTTTATATAGATCTGCTTATACATGTAACTGTATCCATTTTTATTGTAATGAATATCTAAGTCAGATATGAGTAATTTGCAAAATATAAGATCAATTAATTTATTAAAGAACAAACTGTCAATTGTGATGCTGTGAAATGTAGTGCTTTGACAAAATTTATGTGTATTAACAAAACAATTAAACTACATTATTTATCTTTTATTATTATATATTTAAGATAATGAGGCTTAGAGAGTAGAAAACACAGTTGACAGTGCATGTACAACAAAACCTGGAGAGGGGTATCTTGAAATCAAATTTAAAGACAGCTACATTGGTAAGTATGTTACTATTGACCCACCAGTAAGTTGGGAGCAGGAGGTTGTGGGTTCGATCCCCGGCCACGACATACCAAAGTCGTAAAAAATGGTACTGTTAATTAGCTCCTTTGCTTGCATGGTGCTCAGCATATATGGGTAGTTGCAGGATTGGTTAGCCCGGTGTTAGGATAATGTGACTGAGTGTGGTATCATGCCACATATCTATATTGTTATACTGCAGTATGGCAGCACTATTTCTGTCTAAAGTAGACATTGTCTCCAAATGTCTGAAATACTGTCGATGGGACAATAAACCTAACAAACAAACCAACCAGTAAGTTGAGTTTCAATTGCCTGCAGCTTTTCATTATGAAAAATTAATTACCATTTCTAGTTCTAACTTCTAAGTTCAAGGAGTCTGCTGGACTCTCCCTTGCTTTGAAATTGGGTAGTCTGGGGCTAAATATGCGAACCCATTCAGTATTGAATGCTGTTGACCTTTTGGTAAAACTGCTATAATTTTCTGCCCTACATTGGATTGCTTCTGTATTTTGATAGTTGTTTTTGTGGATGAACTTCTTACAATATGCAATTGAACTTTATGTTGACCCTTCACCTACTTAATTCATATAGTTAGCAAAAATAAAGACTGAAAAACTCATTCATTCAAATGATTTACTTGTATACATTTCAATAGAGAAATGCACTTTTTATTGGTTTTGCATGTTCATTTTATGTCTAGATAAAAAAAGCATTTTTTTGTTGTTGTTTTTTTTTATTTTTCTTCTCTTTTTTTTTTTCTTCTTTAACTGGTACTGGTAAATGGACCTATTCACATTTCTGAACATACCTACACAATTTTTTATCCAGATCTGCAGTTCCATTCACAACTCACTGAACAGGATTTTCACCGAGGCATAAAAAATGCCTTGGTTTAATTGTATTTTCAAAATATTTTTTAATAATTTGTATTTCCTTGCCAGTATATTCAATATGTTGAATGTGGGCAGTAAACGGAAGAAGAAGTATTTCTTGTCATTTTAACCCATTCACACTCATGTTCTGTACCAATTTACTTGACTGTCCCAATGGCCAAGTGGTAAGAGCATCTGACTTGGGAGTGAGAGGTCATGGGTTTGATCCCCCGCAAAGACATGCCAATTAATTGTAAAAAATGGCATTTGAGGGTAATTCCAGCAACTGGATGACCTTGTGTAGTCATCATCTCCAAATTACAGAAATACTGTCAGTGAACATTAAACCCAACAAACATAATTATACATGTGTAATAGTTATACTTAGTAACAACTTCCGGATCAAAATCTGATGCATCTTGCTGTCAGTTTATAGATAAATTGTTTAGAATCTCAAAAAAAAAAAGTCATCGTCAGTCAGCCAAGGTATCCATGTAAATCTGCGCAGATGATTAAAAGAAAATAATATTTATGATCGATCTCACAGGTGATGAATGTTCTGTAACAAACATGCCCCTTCCCCCCACCCACCTTTGAAATGTCAGTTGAGAATACCTCTCTCCCCCTGGCTCTGAATATACTGTGTTCATATCATTTTAAATGATTTTTTTTGTCACTGTTCCGAAAATTTTATTATTTTTTCAAAGATCCCATTGAAATTTTTCCAAAGGAGCGAAAAATCTCACACATTCTGGCCTAAAATGATCCCTTCTCACTTTCTCACTGCACCACCTGTACAATAAACTCTAGACAGAATCTTCCAGGAGTACAGGCAGACAAAAAACCATTGTCTGTGCTAGCAGTCTTGAGTTTTGTTCACTTATCAACATTATTTATGCAGATTACTATCATAAGTAACATATTTAGAAGGAATATTTGAATTAGTCTGGGTCATGTGATCTTGTCCTGGTAAAAAAAAATTGCTACCAGGACATTTGACTAAATGCCCTGCTGGAAATGTAAAGTTTGTCTTGGCAGGGATAGTATTTTTATGCCCCACCAACTCCGTTGCGGGTCACATAGATTTTCTGTGTGTGTGTGTGTGTGTCTGTTCGCCCGTCGGTCACACCTCAGGTTTACCTTTGTGTTTAAGCTTTTTTTATCGAAGAAGATGACTTCAAATCTTTATGAAACTAGGTATACTTCTGCCTCATGGTATTATGATCTAAAAAATATTATAACAAATTCAGGGCTGTGACCTATATTTCACGGATAAACAAGGTCAAATTGATTGTTCTGCCTCATGTTTACCTTTGTTATTAAGCTGTTTTTCCATGAATATGAATTCACATCTTCAAAAAAATGTACACATGTAAAATCATGATATAAAACTTTTAATATTTATGCAAACTTATGGCTGTGACCTATATTTCGATTGTGGTAGGATCATGGGTGAATATTGTAAAATTGTTCTGCATAGGTTTCACCTCAGGTTTGCCTTTGACTTGATTCATTTTTATGAAACTATGTACACATATGCATCATGATGTGATCTATTTAATATTCATGTAATACCAGAAAGAAGGCTTTTTCATTCCCATGATTGTGAAACATTTTCTGAATGAGTGAACACTTGTATTTTGAAGATATTTGTTTGAACACAAGATCAGTATTTTAATCCTTTTGGATTTGTGACGGTCGATGCACAAACTGGAATAACCTCATGTTTTGTGTGTCTCATGGTAAAATAAAGTTTGTATAAATGTGCGTCAAGCCATCTGAAACTGGATACCTCAGTATGTACAAAGATACTTCATTGATTTGTTTTCAGATTCCAGATATGGTCATTGGAAGCACTTCACTACCTCACAAGACCAATGAGAATAAAGAGGAGCCTTTATAATCCCACCATAACACAGACTGTAAAAGCAATGAGTCAGGTAAAGCAATTACCAGAAAGTAAGCTCTCAGCTAAGCAGTCTGAACACAAGATCAGTATTTTAGACCTTGTATATAGTAATTAAGACTTGTACATGTAGTTAATTTTAGAAAAATTAACATGTAACTGAAAGAAGAAATTCTAGCAGATTTTTTTCTGACTTGAGTATTTGAGTTTACCGTTGCTTCGACAGTATTTCAGTCATATAGCGACGTCCAGCTAATTACAGGTAGAGGAAGACCCCAAATGCACGGAGGCATCTGGGTAGAACCACTGACCTACCGCAAGCCAGCTGGAAGGCTTCCTCACATGAAAATCTGAATGACCCTGCCGGGATTCGAACCCACCTGGTGAGGGGCTTCAAATTTTAGGTATTTTGTTGATAACTTTTAATCCCCCCCCCCACTTCAATAGTTTGGGAGGTAGCATATTGTTTCTTTCCAGTCAGACTGATTGTCGGCGGACAATTTTAACCTTGCCCATTACTTGAAAACTTTACAAGGTATTGACTAATTTCATATTAAAATAGATAGCAAAAATGTGAAGTGCAGTGACCAAGAACTCTACCTGGACCATTTCTGTTTTTAATTTTCTCCCATTAATTAATTTAATAATGAAATTCTGTCAAGAGCCTAACTCATATACTACATACTTTAAGACTGCACAAGGTATTGACATGAAACTTCATGTATAAATAGATGGTGACTAGGAGAAATACATTTTGGAAGAACTATAACTTTACCTGGTGCCATTTTTAAATTATCTCCCATCAAAATTAAAATGAATATTTGTCCAGAGTATTACTCATTGAGCTAAAGGCTTGGTATTTGGTATGGTTACTCCAACAGGGTGCCCTTTGATTTGGCATCAATATATATTGAATGTCTGGATGGAAGAAAGTCACAAATCTTGTTTCCACTTCATAACGTTGTCATTTCTTTATGGATTTTGAATTGACTGGAGAGATTGCTTGATGTGTTGCACTTTATAGGGGTGGGGCCATTTAGTGTCTTTTACTTTTTTATCTCACCTGAGCACAGTGTCCTCACCTGAGAACAATATGCTCAAAGTGATATTTTTGATCGGCCTCCATCCATCTTCATTCCTCATTAGTCATCCGATCTCAACAAATTGCTTTTAACAAAACTTGGTATGATTGATCCTTAGTTGGCCCTTCACAAAAATTGCTAAGATAAACATGATCCATGCAAAACTGGTTGCCATGGCAACTATCAGAATTTATTTCAAAAACCTGAAAAATCATCTTCTTTAAAACCAGTGGTTAGAATTCAACTTCCTTTTGCACAAATGGTCACCTCATTGCCCTCTTCCATAATTGCAAAAATAAACTTGGACCTTAAAAGATGAGGCCCTTAGGGTGTTAGGTTTTTTTATACATGTATACTGTATAAAGAAAATTTCAAAAAACATTTCCTCTGAAAACAATAATCATAATTAAATTTATTTTGGCACACATGGTATCCTCATTGCCTTTTCCATTATTTCCAAAATAAAATTGATTCTTTAAAAAATAAGCCTCTTGAGGGGTTGGGTAGTTAATTTTATATACTGAATAAAGAAATTTTCAACATTCATTTGTCTGTAACTTTGCCGGATGTTATCAGACAAACTCCCAAATTACTATCATGGTTCTACTTATACCCTATACTGATGGTACTCAGGTGAGGGATTCAGGGACATCATGGCCCACTTGTTTATAAATTTGGATTTTTAATTGAGTTTGCATTTGCCTTAGAAATGATAAGTTTTTGGATGCATTTCTTTCAATGATACAGCCCGTTACAACCATGGCACATATAGTGTTTTTTTACCTCTGTATCTTAGATGCATTTGTTTCGCTGCGGATGCATTGTTTTATTTCAGTAATTTCAGATATCATGAAAGTTGAAAAAATGTCAATAACTCAGTCTGACATAATCAGGAAAACCATGCAAACTCTGATTAAAAAATTTTTTGTGTACAGGAATTGAAGGATTGAATTCAGAATGTGATGATGACAATCAGCTCCAAATTGACAGATAGCAGAGATCAAGTAAGTGCATGGTCCTCTTTATTTTAGCTCATCTGATACACAGCTTGCATTATATTTTTAAAACTAAGACAAGAACTTCAAAACATCCAAAACTAATTATGCCTATAAATCTGCTTTATGGTGAAAATTGCAATATTGTTTTGATTTTATAAATATGAATAATATTTTGAGCAGTTCTCTGCATAACATGTATGTCAGAAATAATTTTCAGGAGAAGATTATTAAAAACATTGCTGTCTCCATCTGGGGTACATTTGCTTTTTGATATGACATCTCTGAAACTACTGATTCCAACCAAACTTTGTCAGAAGTATCATTGGAGGGGGGGAGGGGGGATGTTTTAATAAGATTCCAGTCAGGGTTAATCTCCCTGTTGCTATGGGGATTAGGTACCAAATCAAAAAAAAAATCTCTGAAGTGAGTGGCCAGATTTCATTTTTTTTTTCACAGAAATAATTTGCAATTAAAAGAATTGTTAAACAAGAGGGCCAAGATGGCCCTGTGTCGCTCACCTGATTAAGATGGCTGTGTTAGGCATAATGACAAAAAATCTGGCATCTAAAGTATTTTTCTAACATTTGACTAAGTGGCCTACATTTTGATCCTACCTGAATTTGCACTCAACTGGGATTTCATGCAGTCATCATTCATATCAAGTTTAATGAAGACTGGGAAAAAAATGTAGGCCTCTGGTGTGTTCACAAGATTTTTCTATAATTTGCCCTGGTGACCTACTTTTTTTTTACCCTATGTTGCCCAGTTTTGAATTCATCCGAGATTTGATGTAAACAAACATTCTGACCAAGTTACATTAAGGTTAGTCTAAAACTGTAATCTCTAAAAAGGTTTCTAAGATTTGACCTGGTGACCTAGTTGTTAACCCTAAGTGACACAATTTTAATCTCATCCAAGATATCATGTAGACGAACATCCTGACCAAATTTCATGAAGACTGGGCCAAAACTGTTGCCTCTAGAGTGTGAACAAGGTTTTTCTAAGATTTGACCTAGTGACCTAGTTTTTGACCCAACATGACCCAATTTCAAACCGACAAACATAAAGACAAACATTCTAGCAAATTTAATTCCAAAAATGCCTCAAGCATGTTCATAAGATTTTTCTAAGATTTGACCTGGTGACCTAGTTTTTGACCCCACGTGACTTATTATCGAACTCATCCAATATATCATTTAGACAAACATCCAGACCAAATCTATTGAAGATTTGGCTAAAAATGTGGCCTCTAAAGAGTTCACAAGGTTTTTCTTAGATTTGACCTGGTGACCTAGTTTTTGCCCCCTCATGACCCAATTTTGAACTCATCCGAGATATCATGTAGACAAACATCCTGACCAAGTTTCATGAAGATTGGGCCAAAACTTTGGCCTCTAGAGTGTTCACAAGGTTTTTCTAAGATTTGACCTGGTGACCTAGTTTTTGACCCCACATGACCCAATTTCAAACTCATCCGAGATATCATGTAGACAAACATCCTGACCAAGTTTCATGAAGATTCCAAAACTGTGGCCTCTAGAGTGTTCACAAGGTTTTTCTAAGATTTGACCTGGTGACCTAGTTTTTGACCCCACATGACCCAATTTCAAACTCATTTGAGATATCATCTAGACAAACATCCTGACCAAGTTTCATGAAGATTGGGCTAAAACTGTGGCATCTAGAGTGTACACAAGGTTTTTCAAAGATTTGACCTGGTGACCTAGTTTTTGACCCAACATGACCCAATTTCAAACTCATCTGAGGTATCATGTAGACAAACATCATGACCAAGTTTCATGAAGATTGGGCCAAAACTGTGGCCTCTAGAGTGTTCACAAGGTTTTTCTAAAATTTGACCTGGTGACCTAGTTTTTGATCTCACATGACCCAATTTCGAACTCATCCGAGATATCATGTAGACAAACATCCTGACCAAGTTTCATGAAGATTGGACCAAAACTGTGGCCTCTAGAGTGTTCACAAGCAATTGTTGATGACCCAAGACGCTCGACGGACAAAAGGCGATCACAAAAGCTCACCAGAGCACAAGTGCTCAGGTGAGCTAAAAAAAAACATGGCCACCAGGGTTGTGGCAAGTTTTTGTTATATGGACATAAACTTTAAAATTCTTATCTTCTTCCTAGATCTTAGATATTTGGTGTGTAGCATCATCTAGTATACCTCTACCATGTTTGTAAAATTCATCACTGACCTGGTGGCCGAGTGGTTAGAGCATCTGCCTCGGAAGCGGGAGATCGTGGTTTAAATTAACAAATTAATGCGTGTTCTGTGTGGGAGCCACGGGTTTTTGAGCTCTCGGATATTTACGTATTTTTGTGAAATTTGCGAAGTGTAGGGAATTGAAAACTTACAAACTTGATAGTGTGGATATATACTTTGTGACTGGATATTCAGTTTAGTAGGAGAAAGTGTATATTTGAAGGATTTTTGATGTTTTGAACTGTGAGTTTCTTTTTTTTTTTTTCCTATTTGTCACCGATAGATGGTGTAAATTTTGCATACTTGAGCGATTCTCACTAATAGTACAGTGTATATACGTCTATTGTTACCGAAAACCTATTATCGGTACCCGCCAGGTATTGAGATTACAATATAATAGACACACGGGTGCATAGCTGACCTACACCAGTGATTTCATCACGCTTGATTTGAACGCTCGAGAGAGACGATATGGCCAGTTCATGTGTAATGGGCTCGGATATGGGGGAGGCAGCTGAATATGTGGACTCTATTATGTTGTCGCAACAAGCCAAACAGGTTTCTACACCAGTACATACGGGACGGAAACGTAACGCTTATGAGCCTAGTACCTCGGATGCTGATGCAAAGAAGGCGCGTATAACGGCAAAGGCCAGACGCTCGCTGATATCGAAAAGCCTGTGTCATCATCTCCTGATAGTTCTGGTACTGTTCCATCCGTTGAGCAATTGTTAGCTCAGTTGTCTGCTGACATTCATATGCAATTTAGTGCGCAATTGAGTGAGCGTATGGACAAGTTAGAATCTGGCTTGGAACAGCGCATTTCTAACAAAGTAGCACAACTGTTGGATAAGCGTGTAAACTCAGAGATGACAAAGATTCGAACCAAGGTTGAAGCGGATATTGTTTCCTTTAAAGAAGATTTGAAGGCTGAACTTGCAGAAGACCTGGGAGAAATTAATGGTAAAATTCAGGATTTGACCGGCAGGTCTTCATCCCTGACTGAACCAGATTTGTCATTGAATGTGGTAATTAGAGACCTTCCGGAATCTTCTAGTAAAAATACAAAAGTTAAAGTTAACGCTGATTCGTGATGGACTTAAACTGTCAGATGTCTCTTGTGTTAAAGCTGAGCGAAAGAAGTCTGGAGTGAATAAGCCAGGAGTTGTCATAGCAACTTTCAGTTCACATGAAGATAAGCGCAAAGTGATGGTGAGGAAGAATGCCTTATCTTCTAGTCGACAATATAGGGACGTGTTTATCAACCATGATCAAACACATGCGGAGAGAATGATGGCTAATAACTTTCGAGTAATTCTAGGCTCATTAAAGCATCATGGGCTTGCTCTGAGAGGCGCTCGAGTTATCCGAAAGGACGAGGAGAGACCAAGAGACAATCTCAATGAGCTGGATTCGAACCGATACAGTCCAAGACGACAGGGCAACACAGGAACAACCGCAGTGACAACCGTGGTGTCAACCGTCCAGGCAACGGGAGCAGTGGCGATCACTGGTAAGGTGGCGCTCGCGGCAGGACCGGCAGGCGGGGACACAGTGGTGGTCAGTACAGAGGCAGATCTACCAATCATTAGTACAAAGCCGGGTTTTGGAATGTCCGCGGTTTTAATATGGATTGTAACTCTGATAACTTTACCTTGCGTAAAGAGTGTATTGTAAATAATGACTTTGACATATTAGCTCTAGCTGAAACTCATTTGACTGAGAACAATACTGTGAATATTGAGGGTTATCAATGGTTTGGTCATAACCATAAACAAATACATCGTAACGCCAGAACTGGATCTGGTGGGGTAGGGTTTTTGATACGTAATTCTGTATGTGATAACTTTCGTATTTCTATTTTAGATGCTACCAGTGAAGGTATTCTGTGGCTTAGAATGGTTCATAAATATGACGATTTTACTTTACTACCTTGTGTTTGCTATTTACCACCGGAGAATTCTTCGAGGCAATTTGATGTGAATAGTTTTTATGAAAGTATGTTAGCTAATATTTATACATTCCAAAGTGAGGGTTTAATTTATATATGTGGAGACTTCAATAGCCATTGTGGCAATCTAGATGATTTTATTGCAGGGGTCGATGATATTCCACGTCGGAAAATTACCGATTTTAAAAGTAATTTTTATGGGGAAATGTTTATTGATTTTTTGATTAATACAAATTTGTGTATGCTTAATGGTAGATATGACCTGTCAAATGAATTTACTTCCGTGTCAGTGAAAGGGTCAGCGGTAGTAGATTATTGCATAGCTAAGCATGATAGTTTGTCTAAGGTCACTGATTTTTCAGTCACATTAACGACTGATGTTATAAACAATAGTTGTGATATAAGCACTCTCGCACCAACCAGTATCCCGGACCACTCATTGTTGTCGTGGAATATTGTATGTGATAATGTATCATTTTACGATAAAAGTTCATGTGAACATACAGCGTATGATAAGTTTGATTTAAAAAGGATTCCAGGTAACTTTCTCAGAGGGTCGGGAACTATACTGCAAATAAATAACATCATTGAAAACCTTGAGCAAGGTCTTCAGTCACAAAGTGATATCGATACTTTATATAATGATTGGTGTTCTATCATTAAACAAAATATGTATAAAGATGTACCATATAAGACCATTTCTGGGGTAGATGTAAACAAAAGATATAGATCTGCTAAACCTTGGTGGAACCCAGGTTTGACAGATCTGTGGAATGTTTTATGTATTGCTGAGCGGAAATGGTTAAAATGTTTATGTAGAAATGAAAAATCGAAGCTTAAAGCTGACTTTGTACAAGCTAGGAAGTGCTTTGACCGCGAAGTGCAAAAAGATAAACGTTATTATTGGTATTCATTGCAAAGTGATATTTTATCTGATTGTACTGTTGATCAGTCAAAATTCTGGCAATCAATTGGTAAGATTGGTATTGGCCAGAGTAAAGGTCAAAATATACCTATGCAAGTAGTGTATGAGGATGGATCCACTTCATCATCTTTAGATGATATACTGTCTAAATGGAAATAAGACTTTAATTCTTTGTTTAATAATATTCCTACAAATTATTTGAATCAGGATGTAAATCTTGATCTAAGGACTGAGGATAATGCTATGCAACAGCCATTTAATGACAATATTTCTATCTTAGAAGTTAAGAGAGCGTTAGACAGAGCTTAGCTTAGAAAAGCTACAGGTATTGACAATATCCCTTCGGAGGTGCTAAAAAATAATGCAACCGCTATGTTTTTACATGTTTTATTTAATAATTGTTTTAATAAGGGTATTGTACCTTCTATATGGAATAAATGTATCATCCATCCTATACCTAAATCGTCAACTGCTGATGCTAGGGACCCCCTATCATACAGAGGAATAGCGTTGACGTGTACCATGTATAAACTGTACTGCAGTATATTGAATGACAGGCTCAGAAGCTAATAACATTATTGTTGATGAGCAAAATGGCTTTAGAAAGAAAAGAATAGATCATATTTCATCTCTTGTCAATCTTATTGATACAAGAAAGAAATTGAAGAAAAGTACTTTTACTGCTTTCATCGATTTTCGTAAAGCGTATGATCTAATCAATCGTTATAAATTGTGGAAAAGACTGCAAGATATTGGTATTTGTGGTAGAATGTGAAGCGCTGTAAAATCTTTATACTCATGTGTAGCCTCATGTATCCAAATTAATTCTTTTACAACAGAGTGGTTCGATGTGCAGTGTGGCTTACGGCAAGGCTGTGGGTTATCGCCGATATTTTTTAACTTTTATATTAATGACCTAGCTGTGTTTTTAAAATCATTTAACGTTGGTGTCACCATTGATAATGAGAGTGTTTGTATACTTCTGTATGCCGATGATATTGTTTTAATGGCTGAAAATGAAAAGGACTTACAGATTTTGTTAAATGGTTTGCATGATTGGTGTCATACAAATGATATGGTGATAAACACTAGCAAGAGTAATATTGTACATTTTCGCCCTGAATCTCAAACGCGATCAGACTTTGTTTTTAATTGTGGACAAGATACTTTAACCTATATTGATAGATATAAATATTTAGGCATAGTATTACAAGAGCATCTTGATCTTAATGTTACAGCAAGGATGGTGGCACAGAGCGCAAGTCGAGCATTGGGTCTACTGATAGCGAAATGCAAACTGTTTGGTGGAGTACCCTATAATGTTTTTACAAAACTGTATGACTCATTGGTTTGGCCGGTGATTGCGTATGGGTCCTCTGTCTGGGGTCATAAGTTATTTTCTTGCATAAATGCTGTCCACAACCGTGCTATGAGATTTTTCTTTGGGATGGGAAAATATACTCCAAATGCTGCTGTATCTGGAGAAATGGGATGGGTCCCTCCTGTGGTTCGACAGTGGAGGTCTATTGCTATGCAGTTGACCCGTCTGTCCCATACTAACTCATCACGAATAAATCAACGTATTGCGTTATGGTTTGTGTCTAAATCAAGTAACTGTAAAAACTGGTTTCATACTGTTAAAAAACAATTAAGTGATCTTAGGCTTGACACCTTTTGTGATATTTCGCACCCTATACCCAAATCGTCATTTGTTAACCAAGTTGAAGCCTCAGTCATGGAGAATTACATAACCAAGTGGTCTCGTATAATCAATAGCCCAGTTGGTGTATCAGGCAAGGGTCAAAATAAATTAAGGACCTACAGGACCTATAAGCAGGTGTACTCTGCTGAAGAGTATTGCAAAATGATCTTACCCCCTAGGCATAGATCAGCTTTATGCAAATTTAGGTGTGGGGTAGCCCCAATACGTATTGAAACGGGTAGATATGAGAATTTGAGACTGGATGAACGCCACTGTCCTTTCTGTCGCGTAGTTGAAGATGAAATGCATGTCATTTTAGACTGTCCTTTATATGATGATTTTAGATCAGATTTATATTATAAAGCAAATGCATTTTATCCTAACTTTATGAATCTTAGTAAAGCAAACAAATTCACTTTATTGTTCTCTAGTCAATGTTTAATCAGACAATGTGCCAAAACCGGTTTTAATATTCTTCAACGTCGTCAATTTTATCTATGTAAGTAATTAATTATATATGTTTTCTTCTTTTATTTATTAGGTAGGCTTCTGTTATTTGTTTTATACATTTTATGATGTTAATATCAGTACGATATTTAAATTATAATTGCTATTTTCATGTTTTATGATTTTCTGTTTAATTGTTTTGTACATAAATGAGACTGAAATAAATAAATATGGTTTCAAATCCCGGCCGCAACATTCCAAAGTCATGAAAAGCTCCCTTGCTTGGCGCTCAGCATATAAGGGTAGTTCCAGTACTGGTTGGCATGGTGTCAGGATAATGTGACTGGGTGTGGTATCATGCCACATGTCTAGGGCGTGATACTGCAGCCTGTGGTAGCACTATATCTGTCTCAAGTAGACATTGTCTCCAAACGACTGAATGCAAGTTGCAGTGGTTTGTTAGTTTGACAAAAATTCATTTATAATTAGTTTGGAAGTCAAGGATTTTTGCAACTACAAATATGTTGCCACTGCCTCTTTTAAGTTGAAAGGTCACCAAAATGCACAAACAAGATCAAATTTGTTTTGGTTTTTAATTTCATACACATTGTTATTTTCAAACTTTATCTCCTTTTCAGCTTCAAATATAAGATGACCCTTGTATGGAGAAGAAAGGAAGATCCCTAGAAAACTGCAATGTTAGGAGCTTCGAGCCCAGCATGAGGAACTCTAACAGAATTCATGGACATTGATAGAGAACATTATTTATAATCAGATATTGGCTTCATGGAGAAAATTTACTGCAAAGAGAAAGTAACATAACAGATGTTTCAGATCTTCTGTGAATGCAAATTGGTAGTAAAAACCTTCCAATACATAACTTCTTAAGTTTAGGTACAATTGTGAAACTTTATACATAGAAGAACTTGTTAAGAGAAAATGCAGTCAATAAGAGTTGAAACACTAGTTCAGTTGTATTATGTCTAAACCCCTATTTATAGGATAGAGACATATTGTTTATGCAGGGGTTTCTGTCTGTCACTAAATCTTGAGTCACTTATATCTCCTGAAGAAATTCAACTTGAGTCTTGAAATTTTACTGTAAGGTATATCAGGATTTAGTCTCATATGTCTTAGGAGGAGGGTGGGAAGGAGAACTATATGTTAATTATTTGCTCACCAGAATAAAGGTTAGGGTAAGCTTTTGTGATATTTGAAATATCTTTTGTGCATTACACTCTACAGGCCACAACTTTGACTCGGGTTTCTTTGACAGACTTGCTCAGAATGTTTGTCCTGACAATATCTAGTCATGTTTGACTTGACTATTTGAGTTTATCGTCGCCTCGACAGTATTTCAGTCGTATAGCGGCGTCAAGCTAATTACAGGTGGAGGAAGACCCCGAATGCACGGAGGCATCTGGATAGAAACACCAACCTACAGCAAGCCAGCTGGAAGGCTTCCTTACATGAAAATCCATATGACCCTGCCGGGATACGAACCCAAGTGGTGAGGGGCTGAGTGAGTGTTTAAGTCAGCGACTTTGCCCTCTCGGCCACGGAGGCCCCAGTTATGTGGGTAATTTGGGGTCAAAAAGTAGGTCACTAGGTCAAATTTTAGTCAAAATCTTGTTTAAGCACATTATAACTTATTCTTTTTCAAACTTAGTCACAAGTTTATCTTGATAATACTTAGTCAGATTCAATCAAGGGTGGGTTAAGGTCAGTAGGGCAAAATCTTGTTTACAAAATGTTATTGTTAACACTCTAATATATAGCATATGAGGTAATAATTTATGTGATTGTTGTTTTGTCTACATGAGAGGGACCCATACATGGTTTTGACATTGTCTGACTTGAGCCTTCATGTTTGTAATGTTAAGGTATCATTTGAAATAGATCTGCTTTGAAGTCCTTCTATAATGCCATCTTCATTTGAGTGATTAAGTACCATCTTGGCCTTTTTGTGAACAATACAGCAGAAAGGATATTTTTGGTAACATTTGTCAAGCAAATATTCAGTTAAATGTTTCTGTGTGTATTCAGACAGTTATTTCACTTCATTAATCATGTTTGGTTAAGTCCATAGTCCTTTTACTTATCAGTGATGTTTTGGAAAGACAGATACTTGAATTTTTTTTTTTTGTAAAATAACATAAATACATTCATCGTTATGTATTGCTTACAGCTTAAAATACTGTATTCATACATACAATTTTGCTTTGAGAGCAAAGAAATCCATATTGTACAAGATAAATTAAAATTTACAATCTATTGTAGCACATGATGCTTATAATTAACAAGGTAATTGTTTATTTTTATAAACCGAACAATGGTATGTTTTAAAAACCGATACTGTCTTGAACTTCATAGTATAATGTTCATTTACTTCTTTTATAATATTGTTTAAAAAATTGTTTTAGCCTTTATCAAGCAAAACAGATTTATTTTTTAAGTACTGACCTGGGAGTCATCTTGAACATACATTTTTAGCTCACCTGAGCACGAAGTGCTCAGTGTGAGCTTTTGTGATCACACTGCGTCCGTCGTCAACAATTTACTTTAAACGACATCTCCATCTCCTCTGAAACCTCATGGCAGAATTTAATAAAATTTGGTATGGATGTTCCTTGGGTGAACCTCCACAAAAGTTGCTAAAATAAACTTGATCCATGGAACTCTGGTTGCCATGGCAAGAGAAAGAAAAAAATTATGAAAACTTTAAAAATTAACTCCTTCTAAACTATTGGCCAGATTTCAAAATAA
The DNA here is from genome assembly GCA_021229015.1 of Solen grandis. Taxonomy (NCBI): domain Eukaryota; kingdom Metazoa; phylum Mollusca; class Bivalvia; order Adapedonta; family Solenidae; genus Solen; species Solen grandis. The sequence continues at coordinate 45,472,732 of CM037780.1, read as the reverse complement.
TTTAGTACAGATGTTCCTTGGGTAACTCTTTACCAAGATTTATAAAATTATTCCGATAGGGAAATAAACATGGCCGCTAGAGGCGGGGCTAATTTGCCTTATATGTATATAGTGAAATCTTTAAACGACATCTCCTCTGAAACCGCCAGACAGAATTTGATTATATTTGGCAGGGATGATTCACAAAAGTTGCTAAAATTATTCTGATCCGTAAAAAATGGGCGGGACTAATTTGCTTTATATGTGTACAGTGAAATCTCTAAATGACATCCTCTGAAACCGCTGGACAGATTTTAATTTAATTTGGCAGGGCTGATCCTTGAGTGAAGCTTCACAAAAGTTGCTAAAATTATTTCGATCCATAAATGAATATGGCTGCAAGGGGCAGGATTTATTTGCCTTATATGTATATATTGAAAACTTAAAATGACCTTTCTGAAACTGTTAGACAGAATTTGATAAAACTTTGAAGGGATCATCTCCTTCAAAACAACTGGCCAGATTTCAAAATGTTTTAATACAGACTGATGTTCCTTGGGTAACCCTATACTCAGGTGAGCAATCTAGGGCCATCATGGCTCTCTTGTTAATATAACTAAGAAGTTTCCTTATCCTTGCATTTTTTTTTCTGTATAAGACATTCCTTAAACTTGATTTTGATTACAGATTCTAAGTGAAATCTGATGTATAAAAGTCTTAAGAATAACAAATATTAATCTTTTACTATCGTTTATTTTTAGTGTATTGCAAAAGGTGTGCAATGTAAATTTTATTATACGCCAAATACGTAGTATATGGAGACTATCTTGAAGTTATGTCAGTCCATCTGTAGGTGAGATTTGTCTGCCCTATTTCTTGCCTACCTTTGGTCAGATTTTGATGAAAATTTGCAAGACTCACAACTACCAAGCCTAATTGGGCATATTTTTGGCACGTCATGATTTGTTTGATTTAGAATGTGCTATGGCCCCTTTGCTATATTTTTCAAGAATTTCTGACATGGTGACAGTAAATGTGACAAAGCAGTATCTAGGAGAAATCATTTTCAATGACAATTCCTGTTAAATAATGTCAGAACCTCAGTCACAAGTGTGAAGTCCTCATTAGTTTGGTTGTGTTTGCAAATCATATACTTGAAATATGTGTATGAAGTCCTCATTTGTTAGTGTGAGGACCTCAGTTGTAAATGTGAAGTCTTCATTTGTGTGGCTGTGTGTGTAAAGCATATGCTAGAAATATGTGTATATAGTCCTCATTATACCCCCACTATCCCTGGATAGGGGAGCTATATAGAAATCACCTTTTCTGTCCATCTGTATTAATTCTTTTTATACTCCCTGAAGGGAGAGCATATAGTTGCTGCTTTGTCAGTCCCGATGGTTCGTCTGTCTCACCCATCAGTCATAATTTTGTCCTGAGTGTATCACAAAAAACTATAAGAGGTATCGAAAGATTTCAATGAGGAGAAGTGCAGTGTACAAAAACAAAAGGTCATTCAGGTGCAAATGATTATATCGCTCCGGCTATGCCCTGGCGATATAATCATATACGACTGAACCAAACTTGTGTTTAAATACACAACAAAACACGGGTAGAGAAAGAATATGTCTTAAATCTAAGGTAATAATATTATAGTAAAATCTAAGGTATTAATGTGGATTTTAAGTTGCTTTTATATTTTTAAATAAAAGGAAAACCTTGCTAGGTTAGAAATCTTATTGAAATTCATGGAAAATTTTACTATTTGAGATCCATCAGTATTTTATACAGTCCCTTGTATTTTATATGTTGTGAAATGTGATTAATAAGCAAATATTTAGCTCTACTAAGTGAAAACCAGTGGGGCTTGTGTGTCCAAATGTCAGACAAGTTCAGAATTGCATCCTGTGTATTTCATAAGGTCAACTTTAGATTAAAAAAAATAAACACTCAAGAAGCCAAAATATTTTCCAGTTTTCACAATACTTTGTTAGCATGTTTGTCTACATATCTTGGTAAATCTTTAAATATGCAACAATATCAAATTATAGAGAAAAAAAAACTTGTTTACATTCTTTTGCTATATTTTTGTCAGTCTTCATTAAACTTGATATATAAGGATGTTTGGCACCATTATATGAACACCCCAGAAGCTACATTTTCCCCAATCATCATGAAACTTGGTCACAATGTTTGTAAGTATATCTTAGATGAGTTTGAAACTAGGTGATGTTGGGTCAAAAAGTAGGTCAACAGGTCATGTCTTAAAAAATCTTGTGAACACTATAGAAGTTGCATGTCTGGCTAAATTTTCATGAAATTTAGTAGGATTGTTTGTCTCAATGATATGTCGTATAAGGTTGAGGTAAGGTCACCTTCGATCAGAAAGCAGATCATCTGGGCAAATCACCGAAAAAAATTAAGGAAAACCCAAGTCAGTTTTCCTCAGGTGAGCAACACGGGGCCATCTTGTTTATTTTCCTTGAAGAATTTGCATATAGTAAAAACCATCAAATACAGCATTTAATGCAATTATATAATTCTCCATTTGATTCAGTTATTGCCCTCTTGTTTTCACTTACGTGTTGTCTTGTTTTCCCAAAACATGTACTGACAATATGCTTTTGTGCAATAAACAAATTGAAAAAAGAATATATTGACTTATCATGAATTGATGGTTCCATTTATGATCAAAGAGTACATCATACTAATGGTGTTAATTATGGATTTATAGAAATGCATTGATATGCTTGGGTATTGAACTCCAACCTCCAGATCACGAGTCATATACTCTACCAACCAAACTACCCGGCCAGCCCTTATAGGTCTAAATAGGTCTATTGAAATGTTCAAATCTTGCAGCCAGATGTATAGTATAAAATTGTGTGACATAA
>CM037780.1:45419759-45469759 GCA_021229015.1 Solen grandis | reverse complement strand
ATCGAAACATTTGAATGAACAAAAGTGGTTTCCAATAGTTTTTCTTACGAGTCCCTGAATTTTATTTGCTGATATAAAATGACTTAATGAGCGTTATGGGAACTATTAGGATTTTTTTTTAATAATTTCTGAGATACTATTTCAAAGACTGCTAAATAAAGATGCGTGCAAATGCTTGAATATAAAATAGGGTAATGAATATTGATATAAACAAACACTTTAGTGTTTCTTTGCATAAGGAAGTTACCCAAATGTGAAGTTAATTTTGATTAAATGCAATATTAAATTGCTGATTCATTTAGATAATTATTTTGCCTTATACGTATAAATAGTCTTTTAAAATTAATTAGATTTTCGTTATCCATTTACTATATAAATCATCTAGTCGTAAATTATGTAAGAGATTTAAGAATGCTGCGACACTTCCATTAATTTGGTCTTTGAATTAAATTGTTATCATTTATAATTTGCTGAGAAAATATTGGACGACTTAATCACAAAACCTTTTAAATTTTTTATTAGAAAAATCACTATATATATAGAATACTTTGTTACCTTAATTAAATTATTCGCGAAAATAACGGAAACAATTGTAGAATTAAGCTATAATGATTATTAAATGTATAAAGAAAGGTCTTAATTGTGTTTGGAGAAGAGTGCTGAAAATCCAAATGAAACCAAATGGAAACAAAACAAAACAATGATCTAAGTTTAAAAAGTCTTAAAGCTGCTAAACATAGCAATATTTCAAAGTAAAGAACAAAAACAGTCCTTAGTACGAATAAAATAAGCATGCTTATTTTTCCAGTGAATATGCACGCATGAGTATGACTCCATTCAAATCCAATTTTAGCAGAAATAATATTTACGTATTTTGTGTCGAAAAAGAAACAATTCTAGCCAATTCTTAAAGTAAATGAATATATTAAAGTAGGGTTACAACATTTACGTACAAATGGTAAACGGTAAATTTAAGGTATTCCAACTATTACTAAGTTCTATGTAATTTCATTAATTTCTTTGTATATTTGAGTTACGTTTTTTCCTATGATACATCATATCATCATGAAACTTGATACAAATGTACATCAAAATATAAAATATATGATTAATTATATAACATGGTGTTCTTAATATAACAAACTATGCATAGAAGCCAATATCTAGTGATAATCAATGTATGCCAGCGGGGCATCAGTGTCAAAGAGACACATTTCCTTGTTAATTTTTAGTATGGTTCAAAGTATAAACCATAATATAAAAGTAAGATGGTCTCCGTGACCTAAACACTAGATAATATTGTAACGTATGTACCAGCACTCAAAGTTTGTAATTTTGAAGATTTTGTTTTTGTGTATAATTGGATTATAAAATTCAGACATAAACATAAATAAAAAGATATTCACAACATATGTATATATATGTTGTGAATAAACGCATAAAAAGTGAAAAGTTATATTGTACTATTGTAAGTTAGGTCTAGACAACAAAATTTACCATTTATAACAAAAGGACGATTTAAACTCAAGTTTATGATGGTATGAACACCTGTAGTTTTAATTCCTTGCAGATTACTTCAGAAATAGAAGGAGGACAAAGTAGCAAATTTCACTGATTAGCTTTTCAAAAATGAAATTATCTTACATAATAACTATGTTAGCAAGATATATAAATTTGTCCTTTTATTATTACAATGTCGATGCTCCTTTTTTTATACTATGACATACATATTTTGGACAAAAACAGAAAAACATGAGTTTATTCAAACCGAGCATGCCTAAATTTTATTGCCTTAGACAGAGGGATTTCCTTATTAAATAACCACCTCATCGCCGAACCATGACGTAGTACTTGTAAGAAAATGAAAGAGATTTGACGATTTTGTTGCTGTTGTTGTTGTTTTAGTGTTGTTTTTTTTAAAAAGAGAGAAAAGTAATAGGTCATACCAAGATTAAGAAGCTTGTGAATAAATCGAGTTCAATTCATTAACAAAACAAATTGTTTTTCAATGACAGTCATAAAGCTGCTTGGCGAAAATTATATGTTTAAAACAAAGAGCATTAATAATGAGACCGCCAATAGCAGGGCCTGAACTACTGATTTTTAACTAAAGTAAAACATCTAAACATAAAAAACCATTGTAATCAGTAAGAAAATATCATTTCCATTAGTAGCATTTGATCACCCCATGACTCTCTTCCAAAATGTAAACAAATAATTCTCTCAGAGGATGAAGCTCAGTTGCATTCTATATATTTGTTTTACAATAAGAATACACATCTGATCTAGATATAGCGCTTGTAATGTAATTTTCTGCAACTATCAATTGTTGAAAAAACATTAACCTTTTCAGATATATATGCTAGTTTCGTGATTCTGTGACTACATAGAAGGGTTTAGATGCATTAGAGGCAAAAGAATACGCACAAATTATTGGTGCAATTCAGGAATCACAAAGATTCAGTTACAATATAAAAACTTTCGCGACGAATTTGCACTGTATGATATAAGTTAATTTCATAATCAGATCGCTTGAAGACAAAATAGATGCGAAAGTTACTCATATTTGTTAATATTAAGATTGGATTGTTTTTAAGCTATATACAGACAATCTTTTTTTTTGTTCTCGAAACGCCCCGAAACAGCATTAAACAAAACAATGTATGTTTATGTGAAAATTATTGAATACATGGGAATACTTAGCGAGTCATTTGAGAGAAAAGCAGGACGTGATTCTTTTTAGCCCCAAGTTCTGTAAAGCGTGGGATGCATGTGCAAAATATTTTATATGAAATGAAAAATTACCACAACAATCCGGTTATTTTTCTTTTCTTTCACAATAGCAACCTATAGAAGAATCAGTGTACTATTGACTTCACCAAGGATTGTAATAATTATAATGCGTTTTATCATATAGTATTAAATAAAAGTCGTTTCGAACTTTATTTCATCTCATTGGAAAAGTTTGATTAATGTGTGTTCGAAAAATTAAATGTAAGTGCTTATTGCATTATTATTTTAAATGGACAAATACACAACGCAAAATCACGTTTCCACTGCTGTATTATATTTGGTATTTTATCGAAAGAAGAAAGAACATATTTTGTTAATTGTTCACTTTTCTTAAACAACAACAACAACAACAACAACAACAACAAAACAAGTCATTTTAATTGCTATATCAGTTTTAGAATACACGTATCAATTGCATATGATTATTTTGTCTGTAACAACAACAACAACAAAAAAAAAAAGAGTACTCTCTGAAACACATGTGTCACCTACTGAAGTGTGTTGGAAAAAGTGTGACGGACAGACAGCGGACGGACAAACAGATGACGGAAAAGTGATCCCTATGTGCCACCTGTGCTTACAGCAGGTGAAACAAAAATGACATCATTCATTCTTACTTACTTAGAATTTGTATTCTCAGTAAACATACGTAGGAAAGAATAATGTCACATAAAGTTTCTTTTGCCGTTCGAGAATTCTGATGTAAATCAATTTCCTGATGGCAGTACACGACTCCCCCGTTGAGTCTTTATTGCAGAAAAAAGCAGTATGTGTTATAATGTGCCATAAAAATACTGGTAACCTCACCCTGGCGTTCGTTTAGGGTGACGTTATGAAGCTATTTTGAGATGCCTTTACCACATATAGACACATGTTATCAAACAATACACATAACATAAATGAATCTATCTTCAGTCAGAAGATTACATTTTGACACCTAGCATTGAGTCTATACACCCATAGTGTCATATTCTTACAAACGGGGAGTTCGACGACAGTATTATAGCGACGTCCAGCTAATTTCAGGTGGAGGAAGACCACAAATGCATGGAGGCATCCAGGTAGATCCATCGACCTACCGCAAGCCAGCTGGAAGGCTTCCTTACATGAAAATCCGAATGACCCTGCCTGGATTCGAACTCACGCGGTGAGGGGCTGAGTGGGTGTTAAAGTCAGCGACTTTAAGGACTTTAACCTCTCGGCCACGGAGACCCCATCGGGAAGCGATATACCAAATATGCCTTCATTTTGTGCAATCCAGATGATGCACTAATGCTTCCCCGAGCACTGTAAGTTTCTGCTTTCGAAGCTGTTGAAGTCTATTTTCACCGTGACTATGACGATTACATATTTCTCAGACGGTGAAAGGGGAATTGAAAACTATCTATTTTCAGCTTTTTTTAGATATGTTTTAGGAACACATGTTACTTATAACGGAAACAACAACAACAACAACACATAGTGTGCACCTATCCAGATATTGTCATGTTGCAATTGGCATTCGTATTTTATATGTATTATTTGTAAGAATGCCTATGAATCTATATTAAACCAATTTTATAAAGATGTGAATATTAAATTGATTCATTTGATTAAGAGATCAGAGATTAAATGTCACTGAATTACGATGGCAAAATTTTAGAGACAGATACATTAATCCGCCCTGGACGTTTCTCATGACAGTTCTTAAAACGTAAACATAGTCTGTTGTGTGTATAATTGTAATTTAAGTGCTATAACCTGCTTATGTAGTTATTCGGGAGAAAATATATCTAATCTCAAAACTTTAAGCAAACGAGGAAGTGCTGTTCACCATCTGTCCGAAATGGTTTTATTGCAAAAGTCATTGCTTATGTTACAACATTAGCAGCACGAATAATGAATAAATTTAGACCTTAGTCAAGGTTAAGTAAGCCTAACATTTCTTGGGAATTATTGGGAAATATCAGTGTATTAAAATGCTAAATTCACTGTTCAAACAGTGAATATTACCATTTTTTAAATAATTGTCACTGTTTTGTAATGTGACTACTAAAATAAACTATCGTATTATTTCAAGACATTTCAGTATTGATTTCCAGTTCTACAAATAAAACTTCTTAAAAAAATACCCGAAAGAAATGCTGATTACACACTTTCTTGTATTCATTTATTTGATATTTTTTTATAATGGATATCAGTTCATATCACTTCGGGAATTTGGGGCTCTCCACATAGTAAAATATTTGAAGGACCTTGTACCAATGTCTTAAGCGTCGCAAAAATGCACCATTTTCCTCCTCACTCGAATTAAAAATGCTATCCCACTGAATCCAACAATTATCCTCTTTATCATTTGAAACTGAAATGCTGTTTCAGTATGCCGAAAGTAACACAAAATCACTGAGTAGAAATCATCTTTCTCATCGAGAGACATAGTTCATGGTTCTCATCATTTTATAATTTCTTCTTATATATTTATGTAATATATATAATATATATGCATTCGTATTTCTAATTTAGTATTTGCTTCAGAAACTTGACCTTTTCTCATTTGAATATGAAAAAGGTAAAACTATATTTAAATATATGACACTTGCATCGAAATGTCTTCAACTGATATCAATACAACACTTTACAAGTCTTTTGTATACCTGGTATTCCTTGGGGGCAAATCTTAAGTAACTTAGTGGAGGATTTTTCCCATGTTTAATTTTATCATCCACATTTTCACAGCAGATAATTTTCTCAATGAATAATAAAACTTAAATGCTGATAACACGAGAGAAAATAGGTATCTACTTATAGAAAATGACAAGGCCATAGTTAATAGACTTCATAATCATCTTATCTCACCTTTTGCACGCAAATAAACTAATGCTGAATACAAAGATAAAAAAATTTTGTCGATTGTAAAAAGAAAACGCACTCGGACTATTGACGACGGGCATGTTATCATTTTGCAGCTATACAAATTGAATCAAGTTTACAGAAAATTATATTAATATAACGTAATATTCAGTTCATTCAGGTTTATTTAAAAAGCCTTCTCATACAAAATAATAGCATGGATTTGATAAAAACTTAATTTATATTAGCATAATTTGATCAAGTTAAATTAATTTGCGAAGAAAAGCCCCAAATGCAAATATAAAATATGATACTTTCCGATAGCAATGATAGGTTTTTAACAAACTTGTAACGCAATGTTATTAGACGGCGATACCGTCTTTTTTGAATATCGATAGGTCCTGCTAATTTGCTATTTCCACAAGATTTAAACTGTAATCTCGCATTAGTGTGGATAACAATGGATCTTCATAACGATATACAGTGGAATATGTTAAGCTTTTTAATCCATCCGTAACCGTTTTAGTGTGTTATGTTTTGTTAAAGTTTTTTTTGCATTTATTTTGCACTGAAAGCAATTTTAAGCGTGAAAAAAAATTATGGCATTTCTAACACAGAAACCAATCTTAGGTACATGAAGATAACTCCTGTGAATAGTAAAGAGTCTCCGTATGTATGTAATTGGCCTAAAGTTCACCATATTTTGCAGTGGGAGTGTCATCCCAGGCATTTTAATTTGAAATGTTCGGCAAACATTTAGTATCTAAAATGCAAATACCTGTCAATTTCTACACATACAAAACAACAGAACAATTCGCTAGGAATGAGAAAAGATGACACTAAGATGCAGTTATAATGAAAAGTTTCAATAACCTTTACCGATAATTATGTTACAAACGAATCTTATATAATTTAGGGGATATTTGAGTCATGTGATGCTTCAAAATTTAAAAACGTGTATAAAATGTTAAGTGCGAACACCATTCGCTTTGACTCATTAGTGTTACCTCCATTTCATTATTTAAGCCGAATTAGCTGACAAGCCCTATGCTTAGCCTCACGGTCCCGATACAACAGGCTTTTGTTTCACTGAATTAAATATGCAGGGAAATAGGCAAACAAATCTTTGTATACCAGTTTGATTAAATAATTTCGACAAATTAAAATACGGCAAAATAAAGCAATACTTTCGGAGGTTGAAAGAATGTAAAAAGTTCAAAATGGCGTCCGTGCGGTTTTTTTAAAAAACGTGATGGACTAATGAAGGAGTAATTTTAAAACACCCAAACGAAAAATTACCTAAAATCCAGGTATACTATCTATGATCGTTCGTGGTCTTGACATGTTAACTATGCTTCATTGTTCCTTTAATAATGTTAAGAAACTTGAGCTTACAAATATTGTTGTTACCATCCTGGAACTACATGTTCCAAGATTGGTAATGTATGTGAACTTCCATTTATTAAACAATAGAATGATGATATTGCCCGAAATGTCTCGTGTGATATATTTACCCTGAAACTGTTTGAACAACCCCATTATACATTAACTACTTTAAATTAGGGTTGTATTTGATAGCAAAAATACTAAATTTGAAGACACAAAGATTAACAAGCAATGAACAAACATCTTAAATGTTTACAAGAATATTAATGAAATTTTAATACATAGTGATATCAAGTTTTAAATATTTTTAAATTGAATATCTTATTATCCTGATTTCTAAGTGAAATTCGAAATTCCATTTGTTTCGGCATATTAGATTGTGTTCCCTGCCATACAAAAGAAATGGCAAGAGTACTTCATTTCTTGAACTTTCAAATGAATAGTTTTCTTTAGATATGTTGACAGTATGAAACTGCAGTTTGTTGTATAATCCAATGTCAAAAGTTGCTCTGCGTTGAAGTATTCAATTAATATTTCGCGAAATGTATTCTAGAAACTTCATTTGGTAAAAAAAAGTTTAAGAGTAATAGTGCGGATTAGAAAATAAATGGTAATAGTCTAAATTCTGTATTTTGTGAATAGCCTTTTTCAAGGCTAAACTATCGAAAGCAACATCTCAACACTTCAATTCCGTTTTTAGTCTGTCTTTTTAAAGATTATAACGTCCGATTTCGTTCGTGCGTATACCAAATTTAATAGGAATTGTATATTGTGTAATCATGTCAAACCAAAAAAATTACGTTCCATAAGGAATTCAAATGCAGGGTAAGAAAAATGGGTGTGTTGAGCATCGTTTCTTGTCATTACGAAGTATACTTTCGATTCACAAATTCCTAAATATTCTTTGACAGACAGAAATGATTTAACATTATCATTGTCATTTGTAATACCGATAAAGCTTCAGTTTCATTGTTCCTGAATCCTTGCCATTCAGATTAATGTATTGTTTATGTTTTTATTCACTACGACACGAAAACAAAGTCGAAACACTTAACCTTCCTAAAATACTCCCTCAATAAAGTATCAGGCTGTGAACCCATAAAGACATAGTTTTAATATAGAGGGATAATTCTGCAAATTTTCTAAAAACAAGTTCATCACAGTCATTGAATCGACATTCTCCAATCGCTTGATTGATGGAATTAACCAAAATTCTCAGGCTTGTCTTGGGAGTATAGCGATTTCTCTTGCCCTCCTTGTATCCAGCCTTGTTTATTGAACTTCCTGCTTCATCGTTTACCAAGATGCTCCTGCATTCGGTTTCACTGATCGAATTCGATGATGAATGTGGATGTTGCAAGTCACGGTAACTCCGGAATGTGCAATCAAATAACGCCTACTGCATTAAATGCTATCAACATTGAGGTACTTCGGAATGTTGACCTTTAAAAATCGACCAAAATACATAACATAATTAATGATTGTTACTCATTTTTCAGTGCAAAGTATGATTTAGACTAATTTGAAAAATAGTTTTGTTCACTCACGTTAGATTAGATGATGGACATTGATACGGCCTGATTGCAAATTTATGGTGGCAAAACAACCATGAGCGGTCTATACTTACGGCAGTACAGACTTCAGCAAATTTATAAATAAAAAGTAACGTCAACTTACCGAAACCTTGAAACGCCTGAGAGGCTGTAAACAACGTCTATTGAATGTTTAACTTCGTGGAAAATCAGATATATGTCCATACAGTGTAGTATACAAAATCATTTTTCCAATTTTCAAAAACGCCTATTTTATTACCTTGAATACCGACATACTATACCAGAAACGTTTCAATCCTAAACGATTTGAAATAATAAAGAAATGCACACTTTATGAATTTTCATAGCTCGGGCATTTCGATCGCCTTTTAAATTTGAACTTAATAATTAAATAAAATTTGAATAAGATAACGTCCTATTCTGGTATGTTCCTGCGTAGCAATCCGTATTTACTTGAATTTCTTGACATTCAGTTTCATAAACGTCAGAAACGATATATTTTTAAAAATTCTAATTCTTTTGATAGAAATCAAGCAATTTAATAAAATTGCGGTTCTAATTACTGGTTGAAACAAAACTAATTTCATTTGTTTCGTGGAGAGTTCAATTAAGTTTTTTAATACACCAAAATAATTCTCATATATAATTGAATTTATTACAAATAGGATAAATTACATGTAATACAAAATAAAGAATTTATTTAAAGATAGTATTACTGATTCATGTCAGATGTTGAAATTCAACTTCTTATTTAGGGCTTATTAAATTTGTATTTTTACATATAAACATGTTGAAAATATCATAAAAGATAATGTTAAATCATTTTTTTTCAATCAAACCAAATGTCATATTGACCAATTGAGAAAAAATTTATATTTTTACCTTTTTATATTGATTAATAGGCTAAAGTTACCATTAACATATTTCGGAATGATTAATGTAACATTTTTGGGTCCTCCAAAAATTTTGAGTTTTGACAATGTCGCGAAACAGGATACAAATGGTTTAGCAAAAAGAAGTCTATTTAAATCTTAATGCCTTTCAAATTGTTATATAAGAAAAATATCTTACCGATTCAAATTAAGCTTTCTTGTTAGCTTAGACAGTAATCAGAAGCTCTAATTAACATAATTTAGAAAATTTTCATTGTATGATCAGCAACATTAAGAATATTTACAAAACTAAAAAATACTGAAGTGTTTACTGAAAATAACAACATACAAAAAAAAAGTAAAAAGAAAATAACATGAATCGACACGGTACTTATGTGAAATCTTATTGAGTTTTTGTATATTGAGTCTTTTTTTAGGAACAATACTGAAACATTGCCAATGTCACAAATTTATTTAAAGATAAAGTGTTTTCGATACTTTAAATCAGATACGAATTTACAAACATATAAACAGCAAATTAGTTTAATCAACGTATACGTTTTTTTTCTAAGACATATTCAAAATGAATCATTTTTAGATTAATCACTCAAATTGATTTAATTTTTTTAAAATTATTAATTCTTGAACATTCACCAACGCAGAATTTTCATGGGGATCTTGAAATATTTTTCTATTGATTAATCTTACTAACATAAATGTTACGGAATGAAAAGGCAATCAAAGAATCAAAACAAAAATCGAAAAGTATGCTTTGCTTTTAAATTAGAAAACAAAAATTAAAATTACTCTTTCATACAAAACTCATTAAATTCAAATTGACGTACTGTATAAACTGTTGTCTTAATTATTAACAAAACTAAATCAAAATGATCAAAAGTATCACCAACATATTGTGAAATATTTTAATATTTACTTAATTAAAGAAAGTATGATTAATATCCGTCGATAATTTTTTGTGCTTTCGTCAGCCTTTTTTATCAACTAATATTTTGGATAAATATGTAAGGGGATGATTAAGCGACATGAATTTTATGCCTTACTAGATTTTGCTTAGCTGAATATCTAAATTACTGGATCACAGAGATAATCAGAGCTTTAAATAAATAGAAAGTATGCATTTCTTTCTTTCAGGTATTTTAATACTTAGTTTTGGTTCAAAATTTTCAAATATTAGTTTTCACGATACATGGCCAATATGAATAAATGACTGCATCACTTTTTAAACCAATGCAAATTATATTAATAATTCATAATCATTAACTAGGATTGAAAATATTTTAAAATCCCAGTAAAGTAAAATAGGTACCATGATGAATCGAGCAGTTGTCGTCTTTTACACAATAAAGTTTTTAAATGTAAAATCAGATTGATAAGTTAAAATTATTTAAATTAGCTATAAATTTAAAACACCAAAACCATACAAAAAATCACAGACATTTAGAATAAATCAGTTCATTAAAAAATTTTTTTAAATACCATAAGCATGTTAATATAAAGCAGAATGCTAATATCGAATATTTGAGAGCTACGGAAACTGTCAATCTTATATCCTTTTCGTATTCTTACACTTAGGAATTTATGTCTGGCGAAAATAGTTTGACGCTATATGCGAAATTTCCAAGATTCGTTTTTGCAAAATTGCGAGAATTGCACATTAAGTTAAAACTTCTTACGAAATGAAAAAGCAAAAAACAAGTTTTCGTTAACATTAAATTGGATTTTAAACCTTAACCATTATATTTGTTTATTCATAGCCCAAGTTTAATGAAATCATGTGTTTTATGAAAATATGATTCTTGAAGACATTAAAATATTTAAGTATCATGCTGACTTGTTTAAAACCTTTTTTTCAAAATATTCGGAAGCATGCAAAATTTTAACTCACATATTTCTTGTACGAAGGTGTATTTTCATATACTCAATATGCACCGCAGTCAGTTTATATTCTTGAAAGCTAATCAATAATTAATGCGTTTACCAATTTAAAGTTAAGTCGTTTCGAATTTTAACCAAACTCAAAAACTTCTTTTAATGCACGAGGAGAAAGACTTAAATGAATCATAATTAGAAAAAAGGAAAACATCAAAATTTGTAAGTTTCGCTCAGAATGTAACTTAAGATGTAATCGAAAAGAAATCGAAAACTCGTAATTGTTAACATATTATTAAACGCAAACAAATTAAATTTCAAAACAATTTTCCTTGCAACCAATGGTTTTATTGATTCAATTTATATATTTATAACATAAAATACCAACATAAGCTATAAAATACTTTGTAAATGAGGTTTCAGAATGTTTTGGAAACAATGTAATAAATGGCGGAAGGACAAAAAGACAAAGTGTCCTATGAACCTTTTAACATGAACACAAAATCTCATCATTTCATATAATAAAATTTTATCAAAACATAAAAAAAATAATTTCATAAAGTTCTTTAAAATAAAATTTATGAAATAAATTTTTGAAAACACATCCCATTAGTATTTTCCAAACAAACATTATGTTGTTCCATAAATAGGTTACTTGCTGACTCTATAGTGACGTTGTAATATCAATCCTTACACTATAGACCATTTTATACATAAAACAAATGAACACTCAATATATTAATTTTAACAATAGTCATAAATTTAATTAAAACTGAGTCAGACGTTTATAGCTCCGTAATTTCAGTAGAATGAAGACATAATTTATGACCGGTAGCATCACTATATCCCAGGAAGGCTTAACTTAAGAAAATCCGAATGACCCTCTTGATTCACTAGGTGGTAGCGAGTGGTAAATCAGACTAAGGACTAACCTTGCAGAAGCCGCATGAAAGCGATACAAATATCCTTTTGGCAAATCGAAAAACAAAGGTCCCAATACTAATATTATTTAAAGATATATGTAAGAGTGTAGACGAGCGGTCGATCATGCGGATAGTTGGATAGTGTAAATAAACACTTTATCAATTTTTTTAATATGTTTTGGACACATTTAATTAAACGTTTTAAGCGCATAAGAATTATGAACATCAGAATTATTACACTTTAGAATTTGGAAATAAATAAAAACTAAAATTTATTTAAGCATCTATTTAAATTTTTTTTTCGCAAGCTATTGGCTAGTTGTATAAAAATGCCTTAGAAATTAAATATCTAATCATTACTGTAATTTAAAATTTCAGATTCAGTTTTGGTGACATGGTTTTTGAACTTGTTCTATTGTAATAAACATTCGAATCGACAACATTTCGGGCTATATTTGATAAAGTTCAAATTTTGTTTTCGGGTAATATCTAATGTGAAAAGGGTTTGGGATCGAGCCAGCCGGGAAACATCTTCGCACATATTTATTATTATATTTGCAATATTGATAATTTTTCAAATTAATATCATTAATTAACCTTATGTAAGCTATATAAAGAGATGACTTTTGTGGGATTTTGGCGAGTTATAAAACACATTTTATAGAGTTTTCACGGTTATTCAGTAAACTGTATTAATTTTTAATTTTTTAAAATTTATAATTGCACGTTGCGAATTTTAAGTGAATCCATGAATTGAAGAAATTTAAAAAAGTACATTCTGGTAACACTTTGAAAAAGCGGTTCAGAACTTTCTTTCTTTCGAGAATTCGATTTCTTTACCCGTGAAAAGATGTTTACAAAGGCAAAATCGGTTTGTGAACCCATTTTTAAGACTAGGTCCAATGTTAATTGTACGTCATACCAATTTCTTTCCTTTATATTATAGGCTCATAACGAACCAAAGAAGACGCTTTTGGTGCATATAAACGAATGTTAGCGTATTCATAAAGAACTACAAAAGCATGTATAGGCCTAGCTAAGACAACTTCAGTTTGTTCATGTTTAAATGGGGTCTTCTTGAGTTTATTCGTACCCCTTCAATTTATTATGCAGACCAACAATGACAAGTTGAACTTGAGTTTTATTTAATAACATAAGTCTCAAATTTTTTAAATATATGCATTCATCGAAATTGTTTAATTCTGCATGCAGGTCAATAAAACTGTTACTTTTCACGTCATTGAAAGTTTAATATTAGTCCATTCTGCAATAATCTTAACTATTAATTATCCCTTTGAACATGTACAGCAATATTCTCTTTTAAATTTATGTCTAAATCGGTAACCAGCTTATTTATTCTATTTAAATATAAGCCATTAGCATCAAAAAAAATGCATCCAAACTCACCTTTCACGCATCTAATATCTTAATTACACGCAAATATTTGTCAATGGTAAAAAGTAAGACGATGACACGAAGATCGAACGGACAGCGTATCTTCAGCAAACACTCTAAGCGATTTATTAGTGAAAATATCTATTTTGTAGCAGGGATTCAGTTTATTCTAAAAAATGCCTTCTCATACAAAAACTAAGTAGCAAGTAGGGATTTTGATTAGAATAATATTTCTCTTATTAGCTTAATCTTGATGATATTATAATAAAAATTAATGCGAAGAAAATCCCCAAAATAGCAAATATAAAATAAATGATACTTCCGTCAATAGCAATGATAGGTTTGATAAAAAAATTTGAAAAAGCGCAATGTTTTTAGACGGGGATAGCCTCTTAGCTGAAAAACGAAATCGCCTTCTAATTTTCATATTTCCACAAAATTTTTAATGTACCCCCCGCGCTTATGGGATCCAAACAATGGATTTTGCACTAACGAATACGAGTGGAAATGTTACCAGCGTTTAAACAAACCGTACCGTTTTGGTGTTACTGTTTGTTAACATGTTTTTTTTTGCCTTTTTTTTTCACTGGAAGATCAATTTTTTTGCGTGAAAAAAATATCGTACTTTTTTAGCCAGAACGCAAACCCCTCAAAGTACATGAAGATAACTCCTGTAAAAAGAAAAAGTTGCCCGAGTAGTAATTACCCAAAGTAGTCCACACATATTTTTGCATGATGGGGATTAGGTTCCTCCCCGGGGATTTTTTAACTTTGAAATAGATCGGCAAAAATTCTAGTACTTAATAATCAAATACCTGGTCAAATTTTACACAAACAAAAAACGATGAATTTTTGTAGACTGGAGAAAAAAGAATGACCCACTAAGGTATCGCCTTTATGAATGAAAGGTTTTTAACCTTTACCCCCGGATTTTATGTTTCAAACGAACCCTTAGCAACAGGGGTGAGTTTTTGTGTCTGGACGCTTCAATAACTTCAGAAACGCTGTGTTTAGAATGTTAATCCCGTCGCCGTCTCTCAGCGCATTGTGCGCTTTGATCAGTCTTAGGGTTGACCTCCATTTCAGTTATTTATAGTCGCCGAATTAGCATGACTAAGCCCTCCTGCTGTAGCTCCTTCATCGTCGGATACACAGGCTTATTCTGTTTCACTGCATTACATCGTGCCATGGGGAAATAGGCAAGCAAATCTTTGTATACAGCAGTTTTGGATAAATAATCGACAAATTAAAACACGCCATTTAAATGCAATACTCTTTGGCGTGGAGGCTTGAAAGTAATGTAAAAAGTTACAAAAATGGCGGCGTCCGTCAGCTGTGTTTTTTAAAACGTGATGCGACTAATGAAATGGTGTAATTTAAAACACCCCAAAACGACAAAATTAGCCGTAAAATCCCACGGCCTATAGCTGATCTATCGATCGGTCGTGGGTATTCGACAATGTTACTCCTTATGCTCTCATCTGTTCCATACTTATATAACTGTTCAGAAACTTGAGGTTAGAATTATTGTTCCTACCCGTATCCTTGGAACTACATGTTCCATAATTTAGCTAAATGGTATCGTGACACTTCCCATTTATTATACAATAACAAATGATTGATACTTCCAAAGTTTCCTCGTGTGATGATATATTTCCCACATGAATAACAGTGTTGGAACAACCCGCATTATTTATATTTAGACTATCTTTAATTAGTTAAAGAGGGCAAAATACTAAAGGATAACAACAAAAATAACAACAGCAACAACAACAAACATCTTAAATGCTTACACAAGTGATGCCAGTAATATCTTTAAAATTTATAAATTACATGATGTTGATATCATGTTTATCAAATATTTTTTTAGGATTTGGAATCTTCTTAATGTCCTGATTTCTATGTGTGACATGTCGAAGATTACCAATATCATTTCCGGCATATTTCGAGTGTGTTCCTGCCCATACCCAACCGGAGACTGGGCAGAGTTACTGTCATGCTTCTTTGTATATAATTTCAAATGTAAGTAGTTTCCTTTAGATAGTTGACAGTATGCTAACTTGCAGTTGGTGTCCTGGTAAGTGACATCCAATGATGCACAATGAAGGTTTGCTCCTGATGTTGAGAAAGTTCCAATACTAAGTGAGCTGAGAAAGTCCCAATACTAAGTGAGTTGCGAATGTGTTTGCTAGAAACTTCATTTTGGTAAAAAAAGTCTGAGAGCGAGTTAGGCCTCGCGGCATGTAGGTCCTAATGGTGAATGGTCTAAACTGTCTGTATTTTGTGAATATGAGCATTTTATCAAGGCTAAACTACCATCGACAAGCAACATCTCAACACTTGCCAATTCCGTTTTTGTCAGTCTTTTATGATATATATACTAACGTGGATTCGATTTTCGTCCGCGACATACCAAACTTAATAGGGGAATTGTTATATGTGTAATGCATGTCAACCAAAATAAAAATTATCGTTCCATAAGGAATTCATAATGCAGGCGTAAGAAAAATGTGACAGTGTATGGAATCATGTCGCTTTCCTGCATTACGAAGCATTATATCTATCTCGAGTTCACAAATTCCTAAATATTGTCGTTTTGACAGACAGAAATGACTTCACCATTTATCATTGTCATTTGTAAGTACCGATAATCGAGACCTGTCAGTTGCATTGTTCCTGAACTGCTCACTTCAGATTTAAGTGTATTGTTTCTGTGTTTGCTTTATTCACTTACCGCCCATGAATAACAAAGGTCTGAAACACTTAACCTTTCCTAAAATACTCCCTCGCAATACAGTTCTGAGGCCTGTGAACCCATAAATGACAATAGTTTTAGAAGTATTATGGTATAATTCTGCAAATACATTCTTAAGACAACAACGGGCATGACATCACAGTCATTGAATCGACATTCTCGCTAATCTCGCTTGATTGATGGAAATAACCAAAAACTCGCAGAGCTTGGTCTTGGGAGTATAGCGGTTGCGTTATCGTTTCAATTCTTCTCTAAGCAATAGCTCTCTTGTTGATAGTAGTCGAATTCGATGATGCAATGTCGTGATGTTGGCAGAATCACGTACCTGTCTTCCCGGTGGGGAATGTGCAGCACAGATTAACGCCTCTAGCGTCGATAAAGACTGCTATCAACTATTTTAGGGTTAACTTGGGGCTTGACCTGTTTATATCGACCGAAAATGACCTCACAATAAGATATATTTACGCCATGTACATTTTTCAGAGCAAAGTATGATACTACTAAGTTATTGCTTTCTTGTTTTAGTTCACTCACGTTGACATGACTTTGCTATGATGACAGTATATCACGCTCTGATTGCACTAATGTCAAATGGTGGCAAAACATCACTGGAATATAGCCGGGGCTATACTTACGGAGGAAATGACAGAAAATTATTTATAAATAAAAAGGGTAACGGCACTTCACCCGAAACCTTAAGAACAGCCCTGAGAGGCTCGTACACGTCTCAATTGAAATGTTTAACTGTGGTGAAAATCAGCAAATATATGTCACAAACAGGTTAAGATAAAGTAATATAAAATACAATTCACATTTTTATTAGATACTCATGGCTTTTCACTTAGATTTTATTGACTTAATACGACATACCTATACCCTAGAAACGTTCAATCCTAAAACGATATTTGAAATAATAAAGAAGATGCGATCACTTTAATGATATTTTCATAGCTCGGGGCATTCTCCGATTCGCCTTTTTAAATTTGAACTTATATAGAATTTTAAATAAATATTATTATTCAAGACTAACCTGTCCTATTTGGTGTATGTTCCTGCGTATGCAATCCAGTATTACCTTGAATTTCTTTGGTACATTCAGGTTTCTAAAAATTCCAGAAAACGATATACTTGGAGAAAAAAATCTAAATTTCTTTTGATAGAAATCAAAACGTTTTAAATAAAATTGCGGTTCTACTTCTACTGTTTGAAAACAAACTCAAATTTCAATTATGTTGTCGTTGGAGATGTTCAATTAAAGTTGTTGTAAAAACACCTCAAAATCAATCAGTTCATATAAATTGAATTTATTAACAAATATATGGCAAATTACATGTAATGACGGCAAACAAACATGAATGGAATCATATTTGTAAAGAAAGTATTACTGATATCATGTCCCCGGATGTTGAAATTCAACTTTCCTTTACTCTAGGGGCTACCATTACCGTTGTATTTTTACATAGTATACATGTTGAAAATATCATATAAAAGATAATGTTAAAATCTGCATTTTGTATTTGGTCAAGACAAACACAAATGTCACAAATGGACCAATGGACTAATGAAAATCTCTTATATTTTTCCTTTCGTTTATATCTGGTATTAAAGGCTAAAGTTTACCATTAACATATTTCGGACATGTTAAGTGTAACATATTTTGGGTCCTCCAAAATTTCAGGTAGGTTTTACAATGTCAGCGCAACTGCGATATAAGGTTGTTTTTGCCAAAAAGGAACGCGTGTTTGTATCTTTCACATTGCCCTTTCAAATTGTTTATCATATTGAATTAAGTACGTTACACAGATTTCAAATTTCGCTTTCTTGTTAAGCATTAGACAGTAATCAGAAGTTCCTAAATTAACTCAGTGAACTATATATATTTTTCATTGCTATGATCAAGCAAGCATTTAAGAATATTTACAAAATAAAAAAAATACTGAAGTGTTTTCTGAAAACAACAACAAAAAAAACAAAACAAAAAAAAAAAACACAAAAAAACAACAACAATTAAATCAGACTTATTTAGCTATCATGTATCAAATGAAGGTATGTTTGCCTTCTATTTGTAGTTTTTTTCTATTTTCAACCAGAGATGTATACTTTAGCTAATTATTAAAAACAGTTTCCATGGATATACAACATAAAACGAGCACGGTGACCTATATATGTGAAAATATTTGAGTTTTATTGTAAGAGTCTTTGTTTAGGTAAACAAGTACTGAAACATTGCCAATGTCCAATATATTTATTTAAAGATAAAGTGTTTTCGATACTTTAAACTTCAGATACGGAATCTTAAGAGACATTAACACAGCAATTAGTTTTTCAAATCTAATCCAGTATACTTTTTTTATTTATTTATTTCTCTAGGTGAACATATACGACAGAACGGCAGGATTATTATCATGGGGATCCTTGAAATATTTTCCTAATTCGTTGATCTCCGTTGGTTGAGCGGAATGAACAAGGCAAACTCAAGAGAATCAAAATCAAGAAAAGTCTCCGAAGAAGGCATGCCTTTGCTTTACGAAATTATGAAATACACAAAAAATTAAATTACTCTTTCATGCAAATACTCAGTTCATATTCAAATGACAGCTAGACTTTGTATAAACATGTTCTGCTAGAAAATGAATACACTAAAACTACAATTCAACAAATGTCAAAAGTATCACGCAACACATATTGTGAAATATTTTATCATATATTCACTTATTTAAAGAAAATGTGATGCATTAATCTCCCGGTTCAGAAAATGTTTTGTGCTTTACGTCAGGCCGATTATTCAACCAGTGAACGTGTCATGAGAATAGGATATTATTGTAGGGGATGATGTATGCGACGATTCATGACTGGCCAACGTTTCACTAGATTTTGCTTAGCTGAATAATCTCAAATTCTGGATCACTAGAGATAAATCAGACGATTTAAAATAATAGAAAGTATGCATCCTTTCTCTACCCTAGGATAATAAATACTTGAGTTTTAGGTCCACAGAATTTTCTCAATTTTAGTTGTTTCACGATACACTGGCATATACTGTTAAGAGTTGACTGCATCACTATTTAACCATGCAAAGTTATATTAATATATTGCTAAATCATTTATACATGGATTTAAATATTAAACATATCCCAGTAACGTAAATAGTGTATCCATGACGTGAATCGAGCAGTTTGTGTCGTCCATTTTACACAATAAGTGTTTTCATGTCATGCAGAGTTGATAGAGTTATAATATTGTTTAAATTCAGCTATAAATAATAAAAAACAAAACAAAACAAAAAACTCACGACATTATGAAAATGTACATAAAATGTACGTATAAAGTACAAAATTTAATTTAATGTCCATAAGCATAGTATGACAATATGAAAAGCAGCGAAATCGGCTAAGTAATCGCGAATATTTGAACGAAACTACTGGAAACGTCAAATTTTTTCAATCACCTTTATGTACTTACACCGTTTGCAACGTTTATGTCTCGTGCTGAAAATATGTTTTGACGCTATATGCCGAAAATTTCAGCTGAATATCGTGTTTGTTTGCAAAATTGCGAGCAAAATGAAAATATTGTTTAAAACCCCCTTTACGAAATGAAAAAGGCAAGAAAAACAAGCTGATTTGTCGATTAACATTTAATTGGATTAGTAAACCTCTTAACCCGTTTATATTGTTTATGTCCATAGCTTATCTATTTTACCATGTGTATTACTCATGTGTGTTAACGACAATACTATTTGTCTGTTCTTGAAGACATTAAAATAATTTTCGTTTCATGTAATTGTTAAAAACAGTCTTTTTTTTCGAAAAATACTTCGAAGTCATGCAAATCAGTTTAACTTCACATATTTGCTTGTAAGAAGGTGTATTTCCAGACAGCTAATATGCTTACGCCATGTGTCAGTTTTAGATGACCTTTCTGTGAAAGCTAATCCAAGTAACACTGTTATCCCAGGCATTTTAAGAGTTAGGAGACCTAGTATTTAACCAAACTCAAACATCCTTCTTTTAAAGCACGAGGGCAATGAACGACTAAATTGAATCACATCAATGCTAACGAGAAAAAGGAACACCTCATCAAAATTTTGGTAATGTGTTTGCATCAGAATCGTACTTAAGACTGATAAATAAAACAAATCGAAACTCGTACATTGAACGATATTATTAACCGCAATATTAAGTTAATGTTTCTGCTAATTGTTTTCTCTTGCAACCAAGTGGTTTTATTGATTCAATTTATACGCATATACATATAAAATACCAAGTTTCTGATATTGCTTAAACTACATTTTGTAAAGAGGGTTCGTGTTTTGGTCATGCTTCAAATATGGGCGAACGCAAAAACAAGTCGCTTAATCTATTAACGACTCCAGTCCGTCATCTTTTCTGAAAAAAAACAACAACAAAAACAAACTAAAGTAAATGTATGCATTTAAAAATAATATTATGAATAAATTTTTAAAACACAAAATATGGATTCCCCAAAGCCCTAAACTTTATGGTTTTATTATGTTATACTTGTTGATATATAATATTGCTTTAAACATAACTTGATATCATAGCATGCCATTTTGATGCTATGGCCTCAATTTTATTTAAGTGAAATGAAAATAAGAACTTTAGCATGTATTTCTATCTTTTCAAAAATGTGTAGTTTTATACCCGGGGATTCTACTATATCCCAGGATTAATTAAGAAGGGTAGTATCCCCTTTGTTAGTGTAATAGTGTAAACGGCAATATAAATGGCAGCATAACGGAATCTACATATCTAGGGCAAATTGAACAAAAAAAACAGGAGTACCTGCTTAATACTTAATAAGTAATTTAAAGATATATGTACACGAGAGGGAGAGAGACAGAGCGGTCGAGCGTGCGAAGGATAGTTGGATAGTGTAAATAAAGCACTTTGAATAGAAAGTTACAGATGTACACATTTAATGTTGTTTTAAGCGCTTAAGAATTTGTGTGAAATAGAAATTATATGTATACACTTATAAAGAATTTGGAAAATAAAATAAAAACAAAATCTATCTTTAAGCATATCACTATGTTTTTTTTTTTGTCTCCGCAAGCTAGCTGCGCTGAAGTGTGTATAAAACATCGCCTTAGAAAATTAAATATCTAATCAGTTACTGTAATTTTAAAATTCGAGATTTTCAGGTTTTGGTGAACAATTGTTTAATGAACAGGGTTGCTTGAAACGTTGTTCTATTGTAATACACATTTCTGAATCGCATAACATTTCGGGGCTATATTTAGATAAAGTTCCAAATTTTGTTTTCTGTCTTATTACTCAATGGTGAAAAGGGGTTTGGGATCGAGCCCCAGCCGGAGAACATCTTCGCACATTTTTTATTATTATATTTGCAATATAAGATACATTTTTGTCAATTGAATATCATTAATTTACCTTTATGTACAGCTATATTACTAAAAGATCGAGATGACTTTTGTGTCGGATTTGGCGACGTTACATAACAACACTATTTTATAGAGTGTTTCACGGTTATTCAGAAATCGTTCAGTATTTATGTTATTTGTTTAAAAATATATATAATTGCACAGTTTGCGATATTTTAAGGTGAATCCATCGAAATTGAAGAAATTTAAAAAAAGTAACATTTCTGGGGAACACCGTTTGGTAAAGTGGGTTCCAGAATTCGTGTACTCTTCTTGAGGAACTTCGACTTACCTCGCAGCCACGTGAAAAGAGTGTTACAAAGCAACAAAAATCGGTTTTGTGACCCCATTTTTAACTACGCAGGTCCTATGATTATATTTGTGAGTCATCCAATTTTTCTTTCGAGTTTATATTATACGGCTCCTATACGAACGCCCAGAAGGAAGACGCTGTTGTCTGGCGTGCATATAAACCGGAATGTTAGCGTATTCATAAAGCATACGTAAAAAGCATGGTATATGGGCCTAGGCTAAGACAACTTCATAGTTGTGTGCAGTGTTAAGTGGGGCTCTTGGAGTCGTCATTCGTACCCCATTCAATGTTATTATTGCCAGACCAACAACGGACAACGGATGATACTGATAAGTTTAATTCATAACATAAGTCTCAGACATTTTTTTTAAATTAGTTGGCCATTCCTCTAGAATTTGTTTAATTCTGCAGTGCAGGTCGCAATAAAACTGTTACTTTTCACAGCATTGAAAGTTTTCATTAGTTAGTCCATTCTGCAATAAATTCCATTAACTATTAACTATTATCCTCCCCTGTGAACATGTGACAGCAATGAATCCTTTTTAATTTTATGTTCTTCATTTTGTGTGTTAAACCTGGCTTATTTGATTCTATTTAAATTATTAACGCCATTTTATGCCATCAAAAACAGATTGCCAGTTCACCAAACAACTCTTTCCCGGGATTCTGAGAGTACTGAAACTTTAGCACGCATCATTGTAGTTAACTAAAATTACAGTGGAAGACGAATGACCATCAGAAAGAGATCGAACCAACAATCACCGGCTTCACAGCAAAACACCACTAATGCCGGTTTATTTATGTGAAACACATGTGATCTATTCTGTGGTAGGGCACCGGGGAATATCTATTCAGTCGAATCCCATTAGTAAAAAAAAAACATTTATGCGATTTCGCAGGACTTTTTTTAGTGTGTATATAAAATAAATGAAAACACACACACACACACACACACACGCACACACAGAGAGAGAATAATTTGTTGTTTTGTTTTATATTTGGTTTCACATATTCATATAATCATATAAACTGTAATAGAATAAGGGAGAGTAAGAGCGGCTATATGCTGATTGTTAGCAGTCCATTGAGACAAATGATGTGTTAACTTTTCTTTTAACCAAAGTGTTCAAGCAAGGTTAAAGCGGGTTTATAACAAAGAATTTATTTTAAACTTTGCATGATTATAGAGAATCACACTAAAAACAAATTTATGAAAAATAATGGGGGTCACCGCGCTTCTTTTTGAGCTATTTACCCCTGAAAGTGATATATTTGATGTTTTTGGACATTTTCAAGGCCAGATAATTCAATATGATGGCATGCAGCACATCGTTTAGTTTTAAATCGATGTTCAGTACCTTATATCCTGTCTCTGTTGCATAATGAAAAGCGATGGAATAGAAAACAATAATGTAAAATAAAATAAAGTATCAATAGGCTTAGTTTTGAGTTATCTGCCCTTGAAATGATTTTTTATAATCATGCAAAGTTAAAATAAATTCTACCATTTAATTTTAGTTTTCATTCTTTGTCTATATAGAAACTTCAAAATCCCTGTTCTTTTTTCAGCACTATCTGCGCTTTGATTTAACTTCTCTTTACACAACAACAAACGGTCAGATGTACTTTAAGTAACTAAAAAGCAAACAAACCAGACTGGTTAATTAACTAATTTTATGAAGGCGTGACATGTTGGAGACATATTTTGTCAGTAGGTTTCAAATTCTCATATCACTCACCATATGTGAAATGTTTTGAGGCACTTTAAAAGTATAAGGTCATTTTCAGTTATATCCAAAGATGCATTCGCACAATTTTCAAAACACTGACTTAAACTGCTTGCTCTACGTAAGTATTGAAAGCTAGGGTTTTGTTAATAGAGCTTTCTTTGATACACACCACTCTCAATATATAGTTACAATATTTTTGTGTTTAAATTCATATATGCATTATTGATATTACAATGTCTTTTAATTTTACGCCACAACATATACGGATACTTAATCACTTTACAAATGAATTTGGATCTTAATTCACCATTTAAGAAATGCGACACTCGAGAACAATCAATAAAATTCTTAGCTTAAAACTGCTAGAATGATTTTCCATGCCTGTGTGAGTGAACTTTTACAACAGTCAGAGATATAGTTTATTTTCATGACTGTGAATAAAATTTATCACCAGAACTTGATGCATGCGGTAATTCATTGTTTAATTTATCTTTGTACTTATCATTTCGCAAGGAATCGCGCAACAAAACGTATCTGTATACCTATATTATTTTAGCCTCAGAGAAATGATTCGGAGATTGGAAACGTGGTGCCAGAACATAGAACAGGCAGAATGAATTTCTATGGCCAAATAGGCGGAATGAAATCCGAACCTATCACCAGCATTTGATTTGTTTAAACATAATCATTTTGTTTGTATCTACTAGCCCATGCGCATCCACTATGTCTGTACACAATTGCATATTGCAATATTGATTAGGGTATGTCCTATGGGATAGATAATAATTTTTGTAGTGAACTAGAAATAATTTCCCTAATACATGCGTCTGTTTAGGAACCAATGATACGACTTTATGAATCTAAGACTAAGAAGAGATAATTTTTTGATAGGAAGCGATACCGGTCTCTGTATATTGATTTGTGTAACACAGTTTTAATTATCTGGTCTAGGTGGATGACAAAATTTTAAAAAAAATATTGCTGTCATAGACGTGTCATTAAAGACATAGGAATAAAAAGAATCATAATGACATTGTTATCAGCTATGTAAATAAGCGCACGCAAAGATAATTCCGTTCCAATTGTTTTCACTATGTCTCTAACCATAACCCTATACTGGGTCTTAAAGACATCAACCATACCCTGAACAACACACCTTAACTATCGGTCTTCAATGCACCACTAAGTCATTTCAAAATATAAGAACGAAACCTCATACATCCAAATAATAATTAGGAGGTTCTGAATGCGTAGTGACAAATGAGAGAAACTGTGACACCTAGCACTGTGCATATAAGATAATGCTCTTGTAACAATACATTTTGTATATACAAATATGTAATGATCAATCAAAAAATCTGAATGACTCAACTAAATTCATTTAGATTCTACAATAAAATGAATGGCCATCAAAGACTGAAAATTGACCACCATGCTAATAATCTCAGTAATTGATCGAATGGGTTACATTGTCAAAAAATAAACAGAAACTAACAAGCGAATGAACAAACTAAACTTTAGTCTGTTTGTTGGGTTTAAGGTCCAACCGACAGTATTTCAGTCATTTGGAAACGATGTCTACTTGAGACAGTTATAGTTCTGCCACAATGAAGTATCACGCCAAAGACATGTGGCATGATACCACACCCAGTCACATCATCCTGACACCGAGCCAACCAGTCCTACAACTACCCTTATATGCTGAGAGCCAAGCAAGGGAGCTGTAACAGTACAATTTTGACGACTTTGGTATGTATGGGGATTGAACCCATGACCTCCCGCCCCCGAGGCGAACGCTCTTACCACTCGGCAACCGGGGACTGTACTAAACGTAAGAAAAAAATCTGATTAAACACATTGTTTAATAGCTAACTATCATCGGAACTGTATGTCGGTCAACAACACTAAAACTCTAATATTCCCCTATACAGAAACAATGAAAGTTGTTCCATCGATTCTGTTGGCTTGGCGAAATTGTGTTTAGACTCAAAAACAGTGTGTGGTATAATTTTGACTTACATTGTCATATATTTACCATTCTGATATAGACAATTGGATAGAACTTTCAGGAAATTAATTATTTTGCCTCTTAATTTGTATAATGATAGACATTTGATATCATAAGGACGTGTATGTATTTTATGTATCTGTTTGTCTTTATACAAATAATAATAATAACAATGATAATAATAAAAATAACATACCGATAGAGCATAAATAAATTAATACTGGTAATTTGCATATATTCAATAAGCATGTGAACATACGTGACAAGTGCCGATAGAACATGTGATTGCTCCCGGAACTACGCTTTGTCACTTAATGGGTACTTTATTATACTATACGAGCTCCGGACAAAAAATAAGTATGAATAATAACAAAGCGCAATAACTCATAAATTATGCAAAACAGAGTTATGGTTCTTCTGCACTGCACTTCTCCTCATTGAGATCTTCCTATCTATAAAGTTTCATGCTGATGCGAACGTACCTCTTATAGTTTTTGTGTTATGCTCCGGACAAAATTTAAGTAAGAAAAATAAAAAAGGACGGACCAACGGACAAAGTGGCAACTATATGATTGCCCTTTCGCAGAGCCAAAAATATTGATATTACTTGATCCATAATTCCTTAAGTGTGCAATTTTAGATTTGAAGACTTTTACTATTAAGATGCATGCTACCCTATTTTTATTTTTTTTTGCTGTAGCAAGAAGAATCAATAATCATTATTTTAGCAGAACTTTTTTCTCAAAAGCGAGAGTCCTTAACTAAATAACAAACTTCATTTTTCAAATCCAAGTGAAATACGATTTACATTGGATAGAAATTTCCTTAATTCAGTCATTTATCATTTTCACGTCATGATAACGTCACCTCCGGATAAACATGGAAAAGATAAAGTGATGTCTGTGATGTTTTGCACTCTGTCTTATTCATCAAAATCATTCCTTAATTTTGATTGAAACTTCAGATATTTGTAGAAGAAAGTGTTGTTTTTTTCCGATTGTCCGGTTGTAAAGTTAGTTCTATTCTGTAATTTTATCGAAAAGAAAGCAATTCTATTTTTTTAATTGAACGATTTCTTTTTATTTTCTAATCTTCAAGAAATGAAATTAATATTTTCAGAATGAATACTCTGTTAAATTGTTTAATCATAATTATATTAAAAGACCATTGGAAGATTAATATCCAAAGTGATTGCAGACATGGAGTTCGAAGACAGAGAACAAAATATTTAAATAAAACATCTTTCGTGTGTAGAAAGAGAACTACAATTTGCTTCAATCACTTATCAAACGTTGATGAAACTTGATCATTGTAAATTATGCATGTCTAGAATATATATATATATATTTTGACAGAATATTTTCATTTGTTATAGAGACCTTATGGTTACTTTAACCAGAAAAAAGGAAGATTATCAATGAAAACGATGCATACGTGGTGAGATATAATCTTATCTAAGGTAATAGACTACCTTTCCCTTAATTATTTAATTCAGTAAAAGAACGTTTTTTATATCTCTTAATCAAATGGCCACATATCATAACGGTTGGATAAATTTACTTGTATTCCGTTTTAGTACATATAATAATGAATGATTGATAAAATTTATGAACATCTTCAGCATTGTTCCTATTAAGTTGATGTGATTTTTTATGAAGATGGTATTTGTAGGAACATTGTGACATGTTTCACAAGAGTCATATAGAATGGATATACACAGTTAAAATCACTTCAATTAAAATATACCAGTACTCTCGTGAGGAGAGTATTACATGTGTATTTGTATTTATATTTTATGAATTTTTTTTCACTACTAGCGGTTAATTATAAAGATTGTCTGATCGATGTGCAGACAAATGGAATTGTATATCATTGAAAATAACATAAAAGTTACGAAGTTTTTATCAAAATACAAGTTCTTTAAATAAATAACAATTAAACCATTCCTAAAAAAGCCAATAAACATTGATCAAATACTGGGTGATTGATCATGCAGACACTATCTATGTAAAAACACATTATCAAAACTTTTGTTTACGCTACACACCAAAGCATTAAATGATTTACGAGACTTTAGATAGAAAGTAAATCTTAATACAAATAACAATGTACAAATAAAATCACATTGATTGTGTTACTGTTGTGTCGGATTCAACTTCGACAGTATATGAGTTAAACACGTCCAGCATTTTAGTGCATAAGGCTATTTATTCAGCTCAGCCTGTGTCCTTCGTCGCATGTCGTCAAAAATGCTTTCAAAGTCTTCTTCTCTTAGGTATTTGAGAAAAAATACAATAAATATTCTGAGAGTCTTGGATAAAATAAACTTGAATCATGCTTATCTATGGTTGCTATGGCAACCAACAGTAATTTGTCATTATTTTTCCCCATTGGAACCCATGTTCACAATATAATTTCACTTGGCATTAATGGTCTCATCATACCGATTTTTTTCCAAGATTACTTTTATTGATCCTTTGAAAATGAAACCCTTAGAAAGTCGGCTAGTTACCCTACTTTATACAGAAACATTCAAAATTCTTTTTCAATGAAACCGATGGTCATAATTTAATTTCTTTTGGCTTAATGGTTGCCTCATAGCCCAAAGTCAAAATTTCTGAAACAAAATTGATCCTCTGAAAACTAGGCTTCGATTGGTGTCGAATAATTTCCTTATATACTCTATATAGAACATTTCATTTCTTTTTCTTATTTGGAAACCCATAGTCAGAATTAAATTCCATAAGGCCACATGGTCACATTTTAGCCTTCTACCATAGCTGCTAAAATTGTTGATTCATTAATAAATGAGTTGTTAATGTGGTTGGCTATTTTCCCTTGTTTATTTATACTGTAGTAGAAAACATCAAATCACTTCTTCGTTGAAACAAATGTTCAAAATTTATTTTAAATGGTCATCTAATGGCTCTCTACTGTAATTGCTGAAATAAGGTTTATCCATTGTGAAATGGTACACCAGGTGGTCAGTTAGTTTCCTTTTGAATTTTCATTTTTAAATTTGAAAATATTCTCTAAAACGAATGTTCCGGTATAAAATTTGCTTCATCACTTACCATAATTTCATGGTAAGTACTTTAATTACTTGTGTATTTTCGGTGCCTTGAAAATTGATGGTCGGCTATTTCTCTCATATAGTCTGTATTTATATAATCTGTTAGAATTATTTGTATCTGAAATTTGAATCAGGTTGCCGCTGAGATTAAACATGGGGAATCAGGGACCATAATAGTTTTAATTAGGCATGATAATGATATTCTATTGAGTGATTATGGTCCTTTTGCTTAAGGTGAATGCAAGTAAGGTCCCGGGGTACACACTGACCTACCACATGCCCGCTGGTAGGCTTTTCTCATATTAAAACTCTTATTGGTGAAGGGCTAAGACAGTAAAAACAATATCTAAGCCAACTCCAGGTCCTATTCTTTATCAGTTAAAAAAAAGAAACTATAGAGCGAAAAGTAAACAGACATGACTGTGATATTGATATTCAGGAATAATGAAATATTTCATGTTTGCTTTAGGGAACAACTGCTAACACTTTCATCTTCGATTTAATTTCCTTTTCGTCATTTGTTTCAATTTAACAATTCCGACGGCAAAATAACGCAAGAAACTAACCTGTTTCTGGCATAAGATGAAAGAACATTATCAAATAGACACAAAAAATGCAAATAAACAGCTTTTTTTACCGTGAATGAATAATGTATAATTATAATCATGGTTAAATTACATCAAATGATTAATCGTTAGCAACTGTTGATAAAGGAAAACAATTTGCCCAACATAATGCTGATTTCAAATGACGAATATCCTTCAACCATACATTTCATCTATCTGAAAGTTTTCATATGTTCGGAATTGGGCGACGGGATTAAAGTCTGGACCATACCCATTAGGCAGTGCTCCAATTATAGAAAGAAAAAAAAACACGATTCGAAATATATGCTCTTAATTATGTAGTGACAACTTTTCTGCAACTCGTGAAAAGAATTCATGTAAATAAATGTAAATGAATAAAGGATAGTATAAAACAACGTTCCATTTTCTTTCTTGCTTTGTAGTGATATATACCCTTACCCAGTAGACCTGTCTGTAATTAATCAGCACAAAACTGAATTTAATCGGAGAACAAATTCCGTCTTAACTTTATGATTCAGTAACTCACCTCGACTCGACAACGAGATAATTAATGATGTCACAGTACAACTTGTCTTATCCGACACCCACCTAGACCAACTGAAAATGTCAGATAATACAGGTTGTCGGATAAGGGGGCAGGTCGTTATGAACAGGTATTGTTATGGACAGTTTGCACTGCATTTTTAACTTAAGCAGATTAATTGAACGTTGATGATACTGAACATTACTTAATCTAGGACACAAACATTTATTATTGTAACAATAATTGTTGAAATACTGAACTAGCTTAATGTCTGTTAATGTCTGTATATTTCTCAGATATGATGGCCTGTTCATGATTATCAAACATCAAAACGCAATATCAAAAATGTGGGTGGATATATCTGAAAGAAAGACATTTATCATGTTCATGTCAGGCCACGGTCTCTTCGTAATGAATTTAGAAACGATTAAACAATGTTTAAACAAAGGCCTAAATGTTTGCCTGTCTTGTATACGTTCTTATGTTCCTTTTGCTTCACTAAGAATACAATTTGCTATCACGGTTAGGAAGGGAAGTACTAGTGTTGGGAATCAGTCCGAAAGGAAATTCGCCGATTAATAAGCCCATCTTTCTGAATGATTAATCAGTAACTGTTATACTCTGATATGTGTAATGTCTTATTTCATTTACAGACGGTAAATATCAAAAACTTACAATGAATTAATTTAAATGTGAAGGCCTTTGTAATTATCATTCTACATGCATTTGATAATATTTACAGTTTTAAGTAAAAGAAATACCGTGGTAATGTAGATATAAATAGAGGTACATATGTCTTCGAAATATATAATCAAAAATAAGCTTAAAGTAGTTGTTACCAACCTAAAACCTATATTGTGAATGTAAATTTCAATATGAATAATCATGAACGATTCCTCGTCGAACTGATTAATCATTCCAACACTACGATGTACAATTATATCTGGGCATGACGTTAAGCAAATGTGGATTTATAAACAAAGATTTAGAACGAGCCTCTCAGAGCTTGGGTGTTACGTATTTTCAGTCTCCATGGCGCAACAAACTTATATTGGGATTGAAGTTATGCATATGGGAAAAACGATTAAAACCACCAACACACTACATGTCAACTGGATATATTAACTAGGCAACGGAGGTGCCAATTAAACTATTTTCACGAAAGAGAATTAGATGTCATATATTTAAACGGTTCACATATATGATATGACACGATTTTATGTCTTTCTTCGAAATACGTTATTTGCATTATATACTAAATTGAACAATAACATAGGATAAAAATTACTAAAGAATAAGTGTTAAAAAAACGACACGTTACAATCTATTTTACATACTCGTTCATATATTACATATCATAAAGAAACTTGAGGACTGCCAGCTGATGCCTTCAACATATAACTATATATTTATTATGCAGACAACTGCAGGGAGAAACAGCTAAGGCATACACTTCAGAGCTAAAAAGCTTGTTTTTGAACCAAGAACAGTGTTCATCTGATATACTGAAAATATTTTTTCAAATAAGAACAGAAATATTCTTCAAAAAGTATATAAGCTAAATACGAATAATACTTGGTGGTAATTTCATTGAATCCCGATCATATATCCTTGTCGATGCAAAATGTGGCCTTGTGAAACATACATTTACTGTTTGTTTCACAAGAAATAGAAAATAAAGTAAGTCAAAGACAGTTATTTTCAAGTCGTAAATCTTAAAACGAAAGGCAAAAGAAAGCAACCACTCATAATGAAATCTAAAGAAAATTATTAGGTTAAGTTTTATGTGGTAATGATATTACTCAGCTTAGCATTATGCGTAAAATTCA
This sequence comes from Solen grandis, assembly GCA_021229015.1. Classification (NCBI taxonomy): domain Eukaryota; kingdom Metazoa; phylum Mollusca; class Bivalvia; order Adapedonta; family Solenidae; genus Solen; species Solen grandis. The sequence continues at coordinate 45,437,896 of CM037780.1, read as the reverse complement.
TTTCATTCCCACTTTCTAATTCAGCGCATTTTTATATAACATATGTAAAAAATGGCAATCCTATTGTTGAAAATAGAAACTGTTGAAAAAACTCTGGCATACATTCTTAATTTAATACTAAAATATCACTAAGGTACACATAACAAAAATGTGAAGAATAATATCCGACAATTCTGAAAAACGACATACTTAATAATCAGAAGCTGTCCATAGATTCTTTACGGTTACGGGCCCTATGTTGGAAAATTGGTTTGGTTATTTTTGTCAATGACATTATAAAGAATATGAAAAGGATTTGATTTTTTGGTAAGAATTTTTTATTACGTGTACTTAATTTGTAAGGTCCAGTATATTTATTTACGAAATAAAGTGTTTTCGCTGCTTTCAACTCTAGATAGGGATCTCGAGAGGTATTAACACAACAATTAGTTTTATTGTGAAATTTTAATTCAATTATACTTTGCTGAGCACATGTTCGAGAAAGATTGCAACCTCATACACAGATTAATCACTCAAGTTTGCATGTTTTAATCTTTTAGTTTGCCAGCATTTGAAATTCCTGATTAAACAGAAAGAAAAAATAAACGACAGAACTGTAGTATTTATATCATAAGGATGTTTAAGTAAAGAAATATAATGTGTTAATATCTGATGGGGGAGCGAACAGAATAAAACAAACTCAAATGAATCAAAAACAAGAAATGAATTTGTAAAGCACATTCGTTTGCTTTTTCGGACGTAAGAAATACACATGAAATTATTCTTTTATGCAAATTGTTTAAATACGCTAACAGCAAGTGTCAGGTTTAGATGAGCTTCTGTGATAGCTAATCCAAGATTAGATTTGGTTATCCCAAATTAACGACTAAATTGAATTACATATTAACGAAAATAAGAAACGCCTTATCAAAATTTGGATATGTGTGGGAGGGGATGTCAGAATCGTACATACATTCCGACCGATAAATGCAACAAATGGAAAGTCGTATGATGTAACCAAGGTGACATCGCCGATCTCATCCATAACAAATAATTGCCGCCGATTCAGTGATAATTGGTTGACCACTAGTATCTCTCACCAGAATTTGATGCATGGGGTGAGATGAATCTGAGATTGGAAGAGTGGTGCCAACTTAAAATGACTTGCCATTGCCAAATGGGCGGACTTGCATGTAAACCTATCTCCAGCATTCGATTTGTTTATAAATTATTTATTTGTTCGTATTGGCAAGCACATGCGCAACAATACGCATCCACTATGTCTGTAAACATTTACATGTATAGTCGTTCAAAGTGCATGATATTGCATTATTGATCAGAGTATGTCCTATTGGGATAGATAATAACGTTTGTAGTAAACTAGAAATAATTTCCCTAATACATGCGTCAATTTAGGAACCCATAATACGAGTTTATAAAATAGGCAGACTTTGAATCTCGAAGAGATCATTTTTATAGGTACATGTATCTGTATATTGATTTGTATAACAACGTTTTAACTTTTTCGTCTCGGGAGATGTCAGAATTACACAAAATATTGCTGTTATATATACGTGTCATTAGAGACAAAGGAATTTTATATATTTTAATGACAATGCTATATTCCATTGCTGTTGTTTTCACTGTCGCTCTGAAACGTATACTAGGTCATTAACCTAACCCTTAACAACACATCTTAATTGTCTATCTTAAATCCCAACTAATTGACGTGAATGATTTGTGTCCAAATATCCTTATAAATAAAAAAATACAAATATATAATGATCAATAAAAATACAACTTTGACTCAACTAATTTGAGGACGTGAATGTTTTGTGTCTAATTGTCTTTATACATTAATAATAATAATAATAATAAACATACTGATAGAGCAGAAACAAATTTATACTGATAATCTGTATGTATTCAATAGGCATGTGCATATAAGCACGATCCATTTGTTTAAAAAATATCATCTTTTACTTGATCCTTAATTACTTATTTGCAAGTTTATCTTGCACATGTAGAACCTTATTCCTTAACGTTAGCGTTGTTATTTATCCACTTAAATATAATGATTGAATCGTTAAACATTAAAAAAGTTTTATTAAAAAGATGACCTGTACCGGTTTTTTCTTCTTTTTCAACATAATTTAATACTCGTTTTACTTAGAATATTCTTTTATTTTTTCTCTTTTAAAAGCGAGAGTCCTTTCCTAAATATCAAACTTCATTTCTCAATTTCAAATTAAAAAACGAATAACAGTGGATCGAAAATCCCCTAATTCACACATTTATCAATTTCATGTCATGATAACGTCACCTCCGGATGATGTTTGAGATGTTTTGCTCTCTGTCTATAATTCATCAAATTCATTGCTTTATTTTGATAGAGAATTCAACTAGTTATAGGAACAAGTATTTTTGTTTTGTTTTTATTCCTTGTATAGTCAGTTCTATTCTGAAATAGATGTAGTTTCATTTGTAATGTGATTTGTAATCATTTGAAATCACCCTCTGAATATTATCCGTTTATATTGCGGAATGTTCAAGATTTTATTTTGATTTGCACTGATGATACTCGGTTTTTACTATGATTTCCCCAAATGAATAGAGTTTTATGCAAACTAGTTTTTAGGCTACAAGAGCAATTATGTATTAAGAATATCATGAAATTCGAAACCTCGATATGCTTCAGTAGACTAGTAATCAGAGAGACTGTGTTTAACGATATGAACTAGTGTGATCCTGATGTGTCTAGCGTCTACAAATTGCTTCAAATCATTTGTCAAAAGTGCCACTTATCATAAGGTAATGAAACTTAGCAAAGTGATCAAGATGGAAAATTATGTTCGTGAACAGTCATACCTTTTGACATGTTTCATTTGTTTCAAAATTTTACCCGATAAAGGAAATAGTCTCGAGTCACTAAATATAATGACCCATAGGATAGGTTCCATCTACATGTATTTGATTAATATAACTGAATTGTAATAAAATCCATTGCCCACTTCAGCCTTGTTTCCGATTAAGGTGTTGTGATTGTTTGAAAGTGGTATATATAGAAACAGTGTGGCATTTTTGACAAATTTCTTGTAAAATAGACAAACACAATCTTTTAATACAGTTACCCACTAATATTCTATATTACTGTATTATTCTCCGGGAATACATTTTCCCGAAGATATTCCAATTATGGCTTTTTCCCCCGGTGTTCAGTAAAAACTAAAGTAACGGTAACGGCAGCATCACGTCTGTAAGTTACTCAATGTTGTCCACAATGAAATACTAATCTAAGAATGTATTTATATAAAAGAGGCTGATGCAATAGTCCAACAATATTGTATGATCATTAAACCAGATATAAACCAAACGGATGCCTGTGCTTTACAAATGCCAAAGGTACTAGAAATCCAAAGTATCGCCGAATGATTGAATGAATACAAGTTTCCTATTTTGAATTTGAACAATTTCCTGTTAAATTTGACAACGAACTGATTCCATGAATGGTTAAAATGTTTTAAATGTAAAACGTGATCGCATAAATGTACAAATAGAGAAAGACAAAGATTAAAGGTAGAGTTTATACAAATGTACAGGCCAGTCCCACTATTAGAACATGTTCGAATTTCATCAAAAATGCTGATTGATTAGTAAAACTAGATATTGAACATTTTTCAAAAGTCAAAGAGTTTATTAATAGTAAATAGGCCTTTCGGCCCAAAATACAAAGCATATGATCATGCTATAACATTTTTCAGACAACAGAAGTTGTGTCATACACCTACTACAGATTCAATGTGGCGATTCATTGAATACCGGCGATGGCTCGAGCTACAAGCCCGGTCCCTTGATTTAGCCCTTCTTATTCTATATATATGGGCGATTCTTCAAACATGCGATTTGGATTCCTCGAGCTCCTCCTTCCCCGTCCCTCGAAGTCGATATCAAAACCTACCTATATCTCCCTGATAACCACACTCCGGCCCTATAACCACCTGTAATTAACCCCTTGGTCGAGATGGTTTTCATTTTGCTTTCACACATTGTCAAACCTCCTTAGAGTACATCGGTGAATCGTTATATCAACACGGCCATGTAGAAATTATTTTCGCACCTACTGATCATGTAACAAACTGTGATGGGTCTGCACGATTCATTATTTGTCATTAAAGGAGTCGATTTTGATTGTTTGTTGTTCTTTTTCTCTGTAATCATTAATTTGAAGAACCACAATATAAGTGTTTATTACAAGAATGTAAAAAAATACGCAACGCCGCCATATACACAAACTAAAACAAAGGGATTCAATCATATTATTGGGGAAAAATATTTCTGACTTAATTCTCATAATGAAAGCTATGATCGTGTTATTTTTGGAATTTTAAACATATATTATGTTTATAGAGTATTATTAAAGGCTAAACGTAATAAAATAATTAATGATAGACGACATTAAGGTATCAACAAATGTAAATGTATTGAATTTTGTATCATATTCACAATTATATCTGTTATAATTGTATCAAAATAAAATATAAAGTTATATTTCTCCATGTTACAATTACAAAAGATATAATTTTCTTTAATTTAACTATTATTTCAGAAAATGTTTACGTTACATACCATCAAAACCAGTTCTCACTTAGATGAGATGAAAATAATACATAATTTAGACGAGGTGGTGACATCACGTATGAATATTTTAACTAAATGGTTTTTATAAACCAAAAAAGTTCAGCAATTTATAGCTCTATATAACGCTGTTCTATATATAACATCAGCATCAATTTGAACTAAGGATATTATACAATCCTTCTAAATTTCTAGCTGAATAGTACCAGTTCAGTTGATACTGAGTTTGTATATCTGTATATTTCCCACAATGAAAAAATACATGATATTCACATTCCACTACATTTTAATTATAGTTTTCATTACAATATTTGCAGACGCATAAATCAAAAGAAATATTATTATGTCTGCCAGTTTCTACTTGTAAATTATGACTAGAACATCGAAAGCGAGACAAAGCTAATATGTAGTTTACTGGTAATTCAATTACAAGGTATATATCAGCATTTAATAATGTTTTAAAATGTTTGTAATAATAACATCTGCTAGATTTCTGCAATAGTTGACTCCAATTTTGTGTTTCACAATCGATGACTTTTTGTCTAAACGAATTAATGAAAATGTTAATATCTCCGATATCATGGAAAATCCATACACAGATATAACATACTTTTTACAACAGTAGCTCTACCGACATTGTCAAAAGATTTCAACATATAATAACAACGTTTAGGATATCCATGGCTAGCCATTTGTATCAATTTACACTGGTTTCTCATAAAATTAGAAAAATATGTACCACACAAGGGTAATCTACCACATTAACCCAAAACAATACAATTACTTGTTGCACTTTTAACACCTAAAAATTTCCAACAAAAATTTGAACAGTTTCTATATCAGGACAGTATATCCCCAAACCTATGACCCAAAGCACAGTACCGGTTTTACCATAGCATCAAATAATTGGAATAACTGTTTGATATTAAAATGTCCGTATGGTCGTTGATAGTTATACACAGCAAATACAGATTTTTGAAGATAACTTTTTTGAGCAGCTATCAAAGAAAATGTATGTGTAAATAAAAGACACATATACTTATACAAGGATGTAATTTTTACCTCGTGACCTCTTAATGCCCATCGTTATTATTTCTAAATGGTCCAGCATTTCTAAAAACAATTATCTCAATTGGATTCACCTCCATACCTGTCAATATACAGAACGATCTTTTTCTTTTACTAACGATGCTAAATAATCATTTAATAACTAATAATGTTCGTTGTTAAAGAAATCTCATCATGAAAGAATTTTCATGAAAAGGAAAATATGAAATAACATTGACATATTGTAGAAAAATATAAATGGTACATAAATATCTGCTGTAAAAACAAAACAGTTAAACGCATTGAAAATGAAAATTCAATTTTACAGATAAGTATTTTGGATGGATTTTAATATATTCTCATTGTAAACATTTTTCCTTAAGACGGTCTGTCATAATTTGAATTTTGAAAAACCGTTGCGGATTCATTATTTGCTAATATGTTGCGTCATCAATATAAGCACTAGAAATTCGATAACGGAGACATACGGAGATCTTCAAACATTTTCAAAAATTAACGAAGATATACGGATTATGCAAAGCGGGTATTTTTGTAAACAGTTGAATGAATTTAAGTAAAATAGTAAATCTTATTTATGCATTGTAGTAATGATGTCGTCAATCAGTATGTACAGTTTGCATCTCTTAACAAATCTGTAGCACATATTTTGCTTTTCTGTGCGGATAATTTACACTGCTTTAGAAAAAAAACTGGGCATTTAAGGTCATTTAATAATTAATATTCATGCAAAATATATTTCCTAAATTAGGCAGAATGGTATGGGGTATTACCTAATTAAAGAATTATGTATTTTTTTGTACTAAGTACTGATGGTGGTATTCGATCTTGTTCTCGGTCTGTAAGTTCTTCCAAATAGCGGGACAGTACTGTATATTAGTACATATATGTATTTAAGTTAATATTTTCCAGAATTATTCTTATATATCTTATTTTCTTCATTTATCAACCAAACCTTAAAATATTAAACATTGTATGTGTTATAAAGATACATCCCACATAGTATATTGGGATTATAAAAGTTTTATGTTGAGAAAATATTTTTAGTATATATATTTTATGAATTTAATGAAATATTTACTCACTACTAGCGATTTATTTTAAAGATTGTCTTATCGATGTGCAGACAAAGGGATTTGTTTATCATTGAAAATAACATGAAATGTACAAAGACGTTATCAAAATACAATTTCCACAGAAAGTCAGTAAACCTTTGATCAAATACTGGGTGATGAAAGTGCAGACTCCATCTCCATAAAAACACATTACCTAAGCATTTGTTAACATTACAAAACAAAACATTAAATTGATTACGAGACTTTACAAAGAAAAATCAATATTAAAATTTAAGAAAAACAAGGATATACAAATAAAATCACATTCATTGTGTTGCTGTTGTGTCGGACTTAACCATGATGGTATATGAGTTAAACACGTCCAGAGCATAACGCTTAAGGCCATTAATTCTGCTCAGCCTGTGTCCTTCGTCGTATGGCATCAAAGGCGCTTTAAAAATCTTCTAATCTTACGTTTTTGAGTAGAAAAATTATATTTGAGGTGGTCTTGGATCAAAACTATCCACTATTTTAATTTCTTATACATATTTTCGGTGTCTTGAAAAATGATAGTTTTCAACTCGTGGACAGAATTTATATAAATAAATGTTATGGGTCATCAATGAATGGATAGTATAAACAACGTTCCTTTTTCTATCTTGTTTTGTAGTGCAATACATCCTTACCCATTAAACTGGATTAAATCAACACAAAATTGAATTTAATCGGAGAACCACTTCCGTCTTAACTTTATTTTTCAGTATCTCAATTATTGTAACAGTAATGGTTAAAACACTGAACTACCTTAATGCCTGATATTTCTCAGATATTAATGGCCTGTTAATGCTTATCAATCATCAAAATGCAATTAGGGGACATTTATCATGTTCATGTCAAGCTATGGTCTTTTCATAATGAATTTAGAAATGATTAAACAACATTTAAGGCCTAAATGTTTGCCTGGCTTGTTCACGACCTTATGTTCTATTTGCTACGCTTAGAATACATTTAGCTATCACATTTAGGAAGGGAAGTATTAATGTTTGTAATCGGCATCTTTCTGGGCGATTAATGATTAATCAGTGACTTTTATACTGATATGTGTAATGTCTCATTTCATATCCAGACTGTATCAATTTAATACTTATGGTGAAAAGAAAAACATAACAATGAATTAATGTAAATCTCATAAATATTCACATGTATTTGATAATGTTCACTGTTTGCAAGTCAAAATATAACCGTGGTAATGTAGACCAAAATGAAGATAAGACGATTCGGAATATGAAAACAAAATAAGCTTACAGTATGTTGTTACCACCCAAAAACCGCTTTTCTGTCTAAAATTATAAAATATAAATATCGATGACGAATAAGAAATCATCGGTGACGATTAATCAGTGCAGACTTCGTGAACGATTCTTCGACGAACGGATTAATCATTCCAAAACTATGAAGTACCATTACATCTGGGCATGTTAAATTTATAAAAAAAAATGATAATTTGACACCGAGCCTCTCAGAGCTCAGGTTTTACGTACCTTCAGTTTCCAATGGTGCAACAACCTTTTATTGGGATTGAAGTTATGCAGTCCTTGAAAAGTGTGACAAGTATGTTGTGTTTAAGGAGGTTACATTTGCTGCCGGAGTATCCAGAGTTATAGGGACTTGACAATAACACGAAAATCACGGAAAAAAAGACAACAACAAAAACAACAAAAAACAACAACAAAAAAAAAACAAACCCCGAATAAAACCACCAACACCCTGCAATGCCCTCTATCTCGCAATGGAGGCGCCAGTTAAACTGTTTTCACGAAAAATAATCAGATTTATATCTTAAATAAAAACCGTTAAGCTTTATAACATGGGACAAATTTATGTTCTTCTTAGAAACACGTTCTCTGCATTATATACTATTATACTTAAGACAATAACTTATGATTAAAATTACTTTAAAATTAAGTATTCAAGAAACGACACGTTACAATCAACCTTTGCATACTTGTTTATATATTACATATCACAAATAAACTTGAGGAGTGCTGTCAGATGTCTTCAACATATAACCATTTCCTATGCATAAAACTGCAGGGGAACAGCTAAGGCATACTCTTCAGAGCTGCAAAGCTTATTTGTGGACCTCAGTGTTCATCTGATATTCGGAAAATATCTTTGCAAAGAGAAATATTCTTCAAAAACTAAATAAGCTGTATACGGATAATACTTACTGATAATGTGATAGAATCCCGATGATATGTCCTTTTCGATGCAAAGTGTGGCTTTGTGAAGCATACATTTACTATTTGTACAAAAACAAAAGTGATTACTTTTAGTCGTAAATTGTAAGGCAAAAGAAATAAACCATTCAACATGAAATTAAACGAACTGTTTAAACTCTCCAAATCAAGAGGATTTAAGTCATTTCCTCATAACTACTTTTAGACTATTAAAATTAGAAATCGTAAACGAGTGTAAAATTCGTTTTTTTGTTTTTGAGTTTGAACTAGAAACTATGTTGTTTTTTTGACTCAATATAATTTAATATACATAAATTTCAGCCCATTTTTAAGACCTTTATACATTTCCCCTCTTTTCGGTTTTATTGATTTATTTTCAAAGTTTCTTCTTACCAATATGTAGAATCAGTCATGTTATTGTTGAGCATGCGCGTTAATTTTGGACTGTTTAAAAATGACGTGATTTTACAATATAAAATGTAATAGTTTTTACTATTTGAGAATAATGCGAGTTCATATGAATAAGATGTAAAAAAATATTTTATTCCCATTTTCTAGCTCAACGCATTTTCATATAACATATATGAAAAACAGACACTCCTATTGTTGAAAAAACTGTAGTATATATTCTTAATTAAAAACCAAAATTTCACTTTGGACATCAATTAAGGTACACATAACAGAATAATATCGGACAATTCTGAAGAAAACGACATACTTTATGTTCAGAGGCTGTCCATAGATTCCTGACGGTAACGGGCTATATGTTGGAAAATTGATTTTTGATGAATTGTTTGATTATTTATGGCAATGTACTTGTAGAATATATGAAAAGAAATGAGAGGTTTTCTTTTTCTTTTGTAAGAGCTTCTGACTACCTAAATCAGTACTAAAACATTGACAAGGCGCAAATATTAATTTACCAAATAAAATTCCATCGCTTCTTTAAACTTAAGATAATGGATCGAAAGAGGTATAAACACAGCAATCAGTTTTTTTTTTAATTCTAAATCAATTATACTTTGCTGAGCATATGTTCGAGAAAGATTGCATGCACATACACATATTAATCACTCAAGTTATTGAATTTAAAATTACTGATTAAACTGAAGAACAAAATGACAGAAAACGACAGAACTGTAGTATTTATATCATAAGGATAGTATCAAAATGTGTTAGTATCCGATTGGAGAGCGAAAAGATCAAAACAAACTCAAATAAATCAAATAAATCAATTTGAAGGATACATTCGTTTCCTTATTCGAACGTATGAAATACACATAATACTCAGTTCATATTCAATAACAGCTCGACTTTGTATGGACCTTTTCTACAAGCAAATAAATATACTCTTATTAAAATATGTTAACTTTAAACATACTTTAAAAAGATATATAGGGCCTAAGGAATCATCAAGTAAAATCATTATTCTTGTTCGCACTATTCGACGAATAGGCCTGAAAAGCAATATGCAACAACTCATATGCTACCATATAAATAATAAATATGATAAGAATAGTGTCAACTTAGCCTATGCCAACAAAATGGACAACGGAGTTTTCTGCTATAATTTTATCCAGAGTTGAGATGCTCAGACAAATTGTTGCTAGGTCATATATTTCCGTTCTCTATGTAACTATTATAACTACGCACGTAGATTTCAAAGACCGAGTCAAACCAAACATGAGGGAATAAGAACACGCGAAAGATAAACGCTAATACGAACTAAAAGTATTGAATTGGTTTTGTTCATTTATATTTACAACGTTTGCCACGTACAAGTATTGTACTGAAAATATATTCGAACGCGATATGCCAAGGAAATTCGTTGAAATTCGTTTGCTTACGCAAAAATTTGAGTAAAATGAAATTAAGAATTTTGCCTTCCCCTTTATATAGTGAAAAAGCAAATAATGCCGACATGTTGTGCCCTTTGTTAAAGAAAAAGCTCCGTCATACATCGGCTACTTTATATTTTCATTCATGTACCCAAAAGACTAAAGCCGATCTGCCGATAACTCGATTATATTGTTTATGACCATACCATATCCATTTTACAATTTGTCTGTTCTTGCACCCATTAAAACAATTTTCTTTTCGTGTAATTGTTTTTTTTCTTTCGAAAAATCCTTCGAAACCATGCAAATTAGGTTAGCTTGTTTGAAGGTGTATTTCTAGACAACAAATATGCTTACGGCATGTGTCAGGTTAAGATGACCTTTCTGTAACAGCTAAGCAAAGAAACACTGTTATCCCAACTACTTTTATGAGTTAGAGGACTTAGTTTTTAACCAACACAAATGCCTTTCTTTTAAAACCTGGTGGCAATGAACGTCTAAACTGAATCGCATCTATACTAACGAGAAAATTATTTGTGTGTGTGTTAGTGGGGGGGGGGGGTATTCCAACCGAAATATGCAACAAATCGAAAGTCGTACGATGTTACCAGGGTAACGTCGGCGATGTAATGATACATGATCGATTATCACATGCCTCATCCTTAACAGCTAATTGCCGGCGAACCAGCGATAATCGGTTGACCACTGGCATCTATCACCAGAATTTGATGCATGCGGTGAGATGAAACTGAGATTGGAAAAGTGGTGCCAAAACTTAAAATGACTTGCCATGGCCAAAATAGGCGGAATTTCATGCGAACCTATCAACAGCATTCAATTTGTTTATGCATTATTAATTTGTTCGTATCGGCAAGCACATGCGCAACAATACGCAACCACTATGTCTGTACACAATTACATGTGCCGTCGTTCATGTGCATGATATTGCATTATTGATTAGAGTATGTCCTATTGGGATAGATAATAACGTTTGTAGTAAACTCGAAATAATTTCCCTAATACATGCGTCAATTTAGGAACCCATGATACGACTTTATGAAACGCAGACTTCGAATCTCAAAGAGATCATCTTGATAGGAAGAGATACCGGTCTCTGTTTATTGATTTGTATAACACAATTTTAACTTTCTGGCCTAAGTGGATGACTGAATAAAAAATATTGCTGCCACAGACGTATCATTAGAGACACAAGAATTTCATAATTTTAATGACATTGTTATCAGCTTTGTAAATAGCGTCCATTTACATAATGCCATTGCAGTTGTTTGCACTGTCGCTGTAAAACGTATACTGGTTCATCAACCACTTACCCTCAACATATTAATTATCTATCTTAAAACCCCGTACAAAGTCCTGTCAAATATACAAACGAAACCTCATATTTATATCAGACACAAACCAGAGAAACTGTGACACGCACCAACAATATTCCTTGTAACAAAACATACAAATACATATATATAATGATCAATCAAATAACCTTTGATCACTCAACTAATTCAAGAAGTTTCTACAATAAAATAAATGACCATTAATCAATTATTGAAAAATGACAACCATCTAGTAAAAACAATTCTATTAAAAACTCATAAAAATTTCAAATGGGTCACAATTCACCAAATAACAGAACTTAACAAGGGATGAAACCACTTAACTTAAAAATAAAATCCGATAAAATACATGAATTATAACCTAATTATCGTCCGAGCTGTATATCGGTCATCAGCACTTATATACAATCTCCAATACCGAAACCGTCAATGATTGTTTCTGTTTCTCCATCGGTTCTGTTTGCTTTACGAAGTTTTGTTTTTCTAAAAAAAAAACGTGAATAGAAGTTAACCAATATGGTAATATATTTACCATTCTCATATCGATAGGGAATAAAAAAGTATGCCTCTTAATTTGTTTAACGATAAACATTTGATAAAACTAGGACGTGAATGTAATTTTTGTGTGTAATTGTCTTTATACAATTAAAATAATAATAAACATATCAATAGAGAAGAAACGAAACAATAGTGATTATTTGTATATATTCAAAAGACATGTGCATACTAGAAAGATCCATTTGGTTAAAAATATCAACTTCTACTTGATCCTCACTTACTTAAGTGATCAATTTTATCTTGCGCATGTAAGACCGTATTCCTTAATGTTAGCATTGTTATTTCTCCACTGAAATATTATGATCGTATCGTTAAACATTTGAAGCCTTTATTCATCAGATGAACGGTACCGTGATGTTTTTTAATTTGTTTTTTTCTGCAGCAAGAAGAGTCAATAATCGTTATTTTAGCAGAACATTTTTTCCAATAAGCGGTAGTCTTTTCCAAAATATCAAGCTTCATTTCTCAATTTCAAATAAAAATACGAATTACTGTGGATCGAAATTCCCTTAATTCAGCCATTTATCATTTTCATGTCATGATAACGTCACCTCCGGATAAACATTGAAAAGATAAATTGATGTTTGGAATGTTTTGCACTCTGTCGTATTCATCAAAATCATTTCTTTACGTTCATCGAAAATTCAGCTGTTTGTAGGAGAAAGTGTTTTTGTGCTTTTATAGTAAGTTTTATCCTGAAAAGTAATTAAAGTAATACCATTACCGTTTGTTTTAAATGAACAAATTCTTTTATTTCATAGTCCTTAAGAAATGAAAATTATCAGGTTTTATAGAAATTGAAACAATTCTTATGATTTATATATAAAACACAAAACAACTAATATCATATCAATCTTTGTCTAGAGGAATACTCAGTGAAATCATTTAATAATTCTATTCAAGAGACCATAAGAAGATTAAAATCAATTTTTTATTTCAGATATGGGGATTGTAGACAGAGAACATAACATCTACACAATACACACCATCTCATGTAGAAAGAGAACTAAGGAATATGTTCATGCGTACAATTTTAATCATGGTTTTCTTTATGTATAATCTAAACAATGATACACTGATTGATTTGACTTGTTCAAAAACCAATAATCACCTCGTTATTATTGATGACAACTGTTGCAAAATAGATCTGAAAAAAATGACTTTCGTTCTGTTTAAGAACTGTTTTTGTTTATATTCATTTCCTAAAACCAAAGTCATTTTAGAATAGTATCACTTGAAATGTGATTTGTAATATTTTTTACCACCTTCCGAATATTGTCCGTTAATATTGAGAAATATTCAAGATTCTATTTTGGTTTGCATTGATGATAAACGCAGTTTCCACTTTGATTCCCATAATGAGTAGAGTTCTATATGAACTAAATTTTCAGCCACATGAGCAATTAGGTAGTGAGAATGTTATGAAACTTGAAACATTGATCTGTTTCAGTAGTCTAGTAATTAGAAAGACTGTGCTCAATGATGTGAATAATTGTGATCTCGTGGGTCAAGCGTATACAATTTGCTTCAAATCACTTACCAAGTATTACATATCAAAAGTTAAGGAAACTTAGCAAAGATGATCAAGATGGAAAATAATGGTCGTCAACAGATATACCTTTTGAATGCTTCATTTGTTATGGATGTATAATTGATTACTTTAACCAAGATACAAAGGAAGTTGATCAATGAAAGTGAGACACACATGCGGAGGGATTTTTTTTTTTAATTAAGGAAATAGAAATCCTTTAACTGAAATCAGTCTGTCAAAATTTTATCCGATAACGGAAATATTCTCAAATCATAAAATATAATGATCCCATAGGATAGGTTCCACCTACATGTATTTGTTAACAGTATATCCAATATTTATGTAATAGAGGCTGATACAATAGATAATATTGTATGTTAATTAAACCGGATATAAACTAAACTGATCCGACTGGATAGATCTGTTATATGCTTTTGTCGAAATAAACTGAATTACTCTGTCCTATTTTGAGTTTGACCAATAACTTGTTATTTTTTGTTAGCAAACTGATACAATGAATGGTTAAAAAATTTAAAGGAAAAAGAGATAGCAAATATAACACAAAGAAAGAGAAAAACAAAGATAAAATATAGAGATTATACAAACGTACAGGTCAGTCTTACTATTTCGAACATGCTCGAATTCCACCAAAAAAATTAATCGACAAGTAAAACTAAATATTCAGCATTTTGTTCTCTAAGTAACATTACTAAATACATCATTTCATAAATGATATTTTTAGTTATTAAAGGTTCATTATATTTCATTATGATACAATTCTCATGAATGGATAAAATTTCAATTATATTGATCAATTGAAGATTAGAATAACATAAATGGTACATATTGTGCAAATATCTTCACTAAAACAACAGTAAAAGGCATGGAAAATGTTGATTAAATTTTGTAATTTAGTATTTTGGATGGATGTAAAAATACTCCCATTGTTAACATTCTCCTGGAAACCGTCAGTAATCGGAAATAATTTGAATTTGAAAACCGTCGCCGAATCATAACATCAATTTAAGCACTAGTGATTCGTTAACAGAGACATACGGGGATCTTTGGATAACGTCAGTAAATCGCACAATATATTTCGTAAAACAGGAATAATGGTACCTTATTAAAGAAATAAATTTAGTACTTTGTATTGAGTGTGGCATTCGATCTTGTTCTCGGTCTGTAAGTTCTTCCAAACAGCGGGACAGTGCTGCATATTAGTTCATATATGTATTTTAGAATTATTCTAATTATGTTTGTTTTTTCTCTATTTATTATCCAAACCTTAAAACATTTACCATTTTAAATGATAGTAAGAAACAATCCCACAAAACAAACTGGGATAATAAAGGAACACTTATCACGAAGATACTGTTCGTATTTTTATTCTGTGATTTACTCACTTACAGCGTTTTATATTTCAGAGTATCTGATCGATGTTCAGACAGTGGATTTGTTTATAATTGAAAATAAAATAAGACTACGAAAACGTTATCAAAATATTTCTTAAAATAAATAACAATGAAACCATTTCTAAAAAAAAAAAGGCAACAAACTTTGATCAAATACTGGATGATAATTCATGCAAGATGCAGACTCCAAATCTGTAAAAACACATTACAGAGCATTTGTTTAGCTACAAAACATTAAATGATTACGAGACTTTAAAGGGAAAGTAAATTTTAAATTGTTAGACAAACACCAATGTAGAAATAAAGTCACATTCATTTTGTTGCTGTTGTGTCGGACTTTACTTCGACAGATACACGTTCAGCTTTTTAGCGCATCTTAGCATAACTTGCTAAGGGCTTTCTATTCTGTTCAGTGTGTGTTCTTCATCGTATGACGTCAAACATTTACTATAAAAGTCTGATGCTCTGGTGTTATTTAGTAGAAATACAATAACAATCCTGAGGTGACTTTGAATCAAAATAAACGTGAAACATGCTGATCTATGGTTACTATAGCAACCGACAGTATTTGTTTTAATTTTTACACTTTGATTATCGAATTTTTCTATACATTTTCATCCATGATCCTGTAAGTTGATCCCTTGAAAAATGAAACCTTTAGAAGGTCGGGGTTTTCCTAGGTACACTCTATAATGGAAAAAAAAAGAATTTTTCCTCGATGAAACCGATTGTCATAATTTTATTTCATTTAGTTTGATGTTGGCCTCATAACAAAAATCATTATTGCTGAAACAAAATTGATCCCCGAGTCGAATAATTTAATTTATACTCTATAAAGAGCATTTCATTTTTTTTTTTTTCGTTTTTGAAAGCAAGAGTCAGATTTAAATTTCATAAGGCCGAGATTGTAACGTTTCAGCCTTCTACCATAGGCGGCTATTTTGCCTTGTTCTTTTATACTCTTTATAAAAATCATATTTCTTCTTTTTTGAAACCAATGTTCAATATTTTATTTAAAAGTCATTTCATGTCTCTCTACAATAACTGCTATAAAAAAGTTGATCCATTGTGAAATTGAGCACCAGGTGGTCAGTTAGTTTCCTTATATAATCTTAGTTGATAATATCCACTAAAATGAATGTTCAGAAATAAAATTTTATGTCAGCATGTTTTTCTACTTTAATTGCTTATGTAATTTCACTGCCTTGAAAAATGAAGGTCTGCTATATATATATATATATATATATATATAGTCTGTGTATAATCTTTTTAGAATTATTTGTATCTGAAACTTGAAATTGGTAAACAGGGAGAATCTAGTGACCAATATAGTTTTGATACACTTAGAATGCAGTTGGCTACTACGGTAAGGAAGTGAAGTACTAGTGTTAATAATCAGTGCAAAAACTCGTCGATAAATAAACCCGAATTTCTGCCTGAATAATGATTAAACAGTGGCTTTTATACTGATTCTTTCATATACAGGCTGTATCAATTTAAAACTTCTGTAACCATTGAGGAATATCAAAACATGACAAATAAGAACAATAAAATTATTATTATTTTTGAACTATTTGATCATTTTCACAGTTTATAAGTCAAAATATTACTGTTGTAATGTAGTTCGAAATTGATTTACAAACGGCATCTAACTATTAAAATATAAAAAGGAGACTTACTAAAAACCGTCTTAAAAATAAAATGCTTATTTCATTGACGAATAAAAATCATCTTCGACGATTAATAAGCGCAGTGTTGACGAACTGATTAATCAGTCCAACACTACGAAGTACCATAATATCTGGGAATGACGTCAAACAAATGTGAGCCTTATAGAGAATGGAGCTCGGGTTTTACGTACTTTTAGTCTCCAGTGAAACAACAAACCAGAATTGGGAGTGAATATACAGTTCTTGAAAAGTGTGAAATAAAGTATGGTGTGTTATGAAGTTTACTGTAGCTGCACTGTTACCAATTACACGTGACGGACAATAACTAGTGTTTATTGAAAAAACGGTTAAAACCAGCAGCACCCTGCAAGTCATGACTATATCCACTCAGTAACGGAGGAGCAATTAAATCTACAAAACAAAATTATAAACTATTTTGATTGTTATACCGAAAATAAACCTTACCAAATTTATTGTAAATTCTAAATATTATATATCATAAAGAAACTTGAGGAATGCTGGCAGATAAGGCGGTTTAATGTCCATTTAGAAAGACGTTCTTTACATTTTTTTTACTTAATTCTTAGCACTAAAAAGAATATGAACAGTTCATTCTTTATTTCGTTTAAATATTATATATCATAAAGAAACTTGAGGAATGCTGGCAGATACCTTCAGCATAAATCCATTTCCTTTCCATACAACTGCAGGGGGAAATTATCTAAGGAATACAATTTAGAGCTGAAACGCTTTTTATTTGTACTAAGAGCTGTTCTAATCTGATAAGCGGAAGATAATTTTG
>CM037780.1:45406923-45419659 GCA_021229015.1 Solen grandis | reverse complement strand
CTGTCTGTTCAAAATATCTGCTTTTTCACTGTTGTCTGATTTGATGGAACCTGAAATTTTGTCAAATAGTGGGGGAATGCCTGTTGCATCCTGCTTGGCGTTTTGATAAGGCTGAAAAGTTTTTTTGAATTAAAGCTGTTCTTTTCTTTGTCGTCTATGTTGTCTTCCAGGCCTAAAATATATTCAATGTATTTATTATAAGACAGTTTAATTTGTTTTTTTATGTGATTTTTCATTTTTAGAAAAGCCGCCCTCGTCTTGTTGTTCCCTTCCTTCTTGAGTCTGAAATAAATTTTATCTCTTTTTCTCATTAACCTTTTTATAGACTGGGTGATCCATGGAAGTGACCTCTTGTTGCCTATTCTTTTTATGGGAATAAATTTTTCTATACCTGTTGAAATAGCATTTGAAAATTCTAACCAAATTTCTTCCACTGATTTAGATACATGGTGTTTCAAAATATCATTTTTTACCAGGTCCATGTAATTTTTAAAACTATCCCAGTCTGCTTTCTTGTAGAGGGGAACATGTCTGGGAGGTTGTTTTATCTCCTGCGGCTTTATATCTGCAAAAATAGAGACAATACTGTGATCTGCAATACCAGGGAGACATTTTACATTTTTAATTAAAGTATAATTTGAGGTTAGAAAAAGGTCCAGTGTGTTTTCTCCTCTGGTGCTTTCAGTGACCATCTGGGTAAGATTCAAATCTGAAAGTAAATCAACAAAATCTTCATATAAGTTAGTAAGGCTACAACCTGGTTTTATCTCAAATGACTTAAAATGGAATATACATATAAACAAGGTATGCAAAAAAGCAAATTCAACTTTAGGCTTTTTACGAAGAAATCTCAGAAATGTACGAGAGACCTTTTAAAAAACAGCCTACATTACACTAGTAAGACCAATAATGGAATATGGGGCTACCATCTGGAACCCTAGCTACCAGAAAGACAATATAGACAAACTAGAAAGAATTCAAAACAGGGCAGTAAGATTCATAAAAAGAGATTATACAAGCAGAACACCAGGGACAATATAAAAAAATGAAACAAGAACTTGAATTAGAAACATTACAAGACACTCTATTTAGCCTCAGATTAATATTAATGTACAAGGTGGTTGGGGGTTATAGTTCCAGCACTGCCAACATCAGATTTTGTGAAATTCACCAGACCTAATAGGACAATAAAAACAAAAATAATGGCTGTGAAACATCAAATATATAAGAAAAACGCATTTGCAAAAAAATTAAAGGGTCTGGAAATGCCATAATCAAACTCTAAACAATATGAAAATTCATTCTTTGTGGACACTGATGCACTGGAATCATCTCCCTGATAATATAGTGCATGCTGGCTCAGTCGAGGCATTCAAAAATGCCATCGCCATAGTGCGAAGCTCTCTTTCTGTTGTGTTAAACCCAGTATTGGGATCTACAACGAATTAGATTCAAATTCAGATTTTAGTTTTCCGGGGAGATAACTCATGACAGCAAAATTATTGTCAAAGGAGAGGGAGGGGGGGGGGGGGTAATAAAAGAACTTCTGTCATATGTCATAACCCTTGTTGCAAATTCTGACTACCACATCAACGTAAGCTATCTTTCTTAAGTTTAGCCAACTTGGGGTTGTTGTTGTTGTTGTTGTTTTTTGCTATCTCTGCCAAGCCCGTCCAGTCAATACGTAATAAATGTTAACTGGAAAAAAAAAATCAAAACTTACCACTTTGTGGCCATATGTCGTCGTAACGTGAATGTTTGTTTTTTCCCGTCCGTTCCTGTTGATTGTTTTCCCGCGATTGCCAACTGGCACAGTTGCGAGATTTTTTGCTCACCTTGACAAATGGAATGAAAACCAGTGCTGCACGTGCTTTTTCTTAAGATCGTTTCGTGAGATTTATCACCTTTCCCCCTCCCCCATGTTCACTCGATATTTTTATTTTGGCAACTGAAACCGTTCTCACAGGTGAGACACGTATAAATACATGATCAAGTGACAAAATTGCGTTTTGAATAGGTCAGTTAAACAGAATGATTAAAATTATATACATTATGAAAGGGATACTACATATATGCATTTAAGTATGCAAGTCCTGGATGTATGTAAAAGAAAAAGATTTTCACTTGTTTACTTATTAACACCATCCTATGACATTCAAAATGACTATTTTGGTCCATATCTATAGTGTCGTATAGAATGATTAAAATTATATAATGGAGAAAGACTGAAACTTGTCCATCATTTCAACTTTGGATATGTTATGGCACACATAATGACCTTATGAGTCAAAGGATGCAACAACTATAATACAATAACCCTATCTTGTATATCAATGCTAGCCTTTTAAGATTCCGTATCATATTTTCAACTGTAACGTTAGTATCAATTGAATTTGTTTTGGTGAATATTGATACTTATGCTGATGATAAAATTGGCGGTGCTGCTGCTACTAATGATGAGAGGGTTGTATTGGAGTTTACCGTCGCTGCGATAGTATTTCAATCATATAGAGACGTTCAGCTAATTACAGGTGGAGGAAAACCCCGAGTACACAGAGGTACCCGGGTAAAACCACCGACCTACCGCAAGCCAGCTGGAAGGCTTCCTCACATGAAAAATCCGAAGTCCCTACTGGGATTCGAACCCACAGCGGTGAGGGGCTGAGAGATTTGTAGTCCACGAGGTTTTAGAGCATAGAGCACAGATTGCAGCCTTGATTAGACTTGAGTTTACCGTCGCTTCGACAGTATTTCAGTCAAATAGCGACGTCCAGCTAATTACAGGTGGAGAAAAACCCCGAATGCACTTAGGCATTCGGGTAGAACCACCGACCTACCGCAAGCCAGCTGGAAGGCTTCCTCACATGAAAATCCGAATTACCCTGCCGGGATTCGAACCCACGCTGTGAGGAGCTGAGTGAGTGTTAAAGTCAGCGACTTTGCCTTGATTAGAACTACAAAGGTTCTTCAACGTGCACCAGTGTAAAGAACTGTCACACGGAACCCCCGTTTTACGCCCATCAAGGCTATTTGAAATCGTTCGTTTAAATGAAAGCCGTTTCACATAAATGATAGAATTTCAAGAGTAGTTTAGCTTTCCTAAACGCTCTTACACACATTCTGTACCATAAACAATGTATAACTCTAGTGTTAACTCAAAACCTACATAGCTTCTAGTAATATACATCGCTATATATTTCACTGGTTTACACGTTTTTGCCATTTTTACATTTTGTACCACCGTTTCAGCCGATAAAATAGTTTTTTTTTCGTCCAAATTAAAAAAAAATATTTATTACGAATTTCATATTTTGTCCACGTTATGCGAAAATACGTTTGTTTTGAACGGTAACGTGAGCCGGATGCTCCTACCGCCGATATCAAAGGTGCCGCTGTGGCCTACGTGACAAAAGTGAGACAAACGGTAAGACACTATTAGTTCATTTTTTAAATATGGAACTTATTCTTGTCCTCGGCTTCGCCTCGCTTAGGTTAAATTCAATATTAAAAATGAATTATAAGTAATACACAGTTTTATATTGCTTTGAAAAATGATTTTGAACACATATTAAGAATCTTACCTTAAGTACATAGCCAGGCCCTTATTAAATTCAGCAGCTGTATAAGCTCTAAATTATATCTTAGAATAAGTCTGGCTGTTAGGAATTTATTTGGAATGAAATTATTCATATACTTATTTAAGTTAGCTATTCATATTTATCGTTGTATCTTATACAAACATGTAATTGGGTACTGGATTTAAACTTCGTACTTTATGCCTATAGTCAAATAGCAGATTTGAGGATTTAAATCATAAAAAAAAATGTATTTTCAAGTTATTACAACAACATCAAAGCCCACCCCGGGACAATATCATTCATAAGAGGGACAATCGAAACTTATCAAATAAGATATATCAGAGCACATTCTGATCAAAGAATATATTTCAAAATATGAAGAAACGAATAAAAAATATTGAAATAAAAAATATATCGCAAAAAGATCGGATCAGGAAGAATAAGATATACAACATTAAACGCCATATAGAAAAGTCCGGACAATGCCAATGCCAATCGGTTATTGGGATTCGTTTGTCAGTTAGATGTTAAAATGTGTTTTCATTTAGAACCTAAATCTTTAGAATTTGATATTAAACGGATTATATACTGCATAGTCAGTATGTTCACGAGGTTTCGTTTATTTCGCTCTTCTAATCATTGACAGCCCATCCAACTAAACACTATTGCTAGCTAATATTTAACATTTTAAGTTAGTTAATTCCCAGCGAATGGCATATCATGAACAACACTTGCATGCGCGTGTCACGCTGAGCGTCTCGATCCTCTACCAATGTATCCGTCCACCCACACGCCACTATCCGTTCTTCTGTCCATCCGTTATGTACTTGCTGTCCGAGTTTTATCCCTTACAAGTAAGTCCGGGTGTCGATTTAAGTGACTTTATTCTTCACCAGGATAATGCTCCCCCACATACGGCTGCATCATCACGGTTAGAAATAGACGTGTTGGGGTTTAAACGCTTAAGACACCCGCCATATAGTCCAGACCTGGCTCCTATGGATTTTCGTGTGTTTCCGGAGATTAAGTCGTATCTCAGGGGCCGAAGATATGACAGTCCGCAAGATGTAATGGCGGAAACACTGAAGATTGTGTCTTTTTTTGATAAGCAATTCTATGTAGACACTTACAACAAATGGATTATGCGTCACAAGAAATGTGTTTCCTGTGGTGGTGACTATGTAGAAAGAGTGTAAGGTGCGTTTTAAATGCGACGTCATTGTGACATTATGTGACGTTTTTTTTTGTGTGCGCCGGGTGGCATATAGTGGTGATTATTAATCATTTGAAACTTTTTATTCGATCTATGTATCTTAATGAAATTTCACCATGTATGGGTCATATAAATGAAATAATATGCCACGAAACTTTGGTACTGAAATATTGACAAATAGCCATGTTATAGGGAAAGTCTACATACTTCTGGGACAGCCCTCGTATATATATATATATTTGTGTGTGTGTTTATATATACATGTGTATACATACATATTTCAATATAAAGGCTTTGTCATCGGAAATGGAATATTAAGAAATTATTTAAATATTAGAGATTCACACAATGGTGCAAGTGTTGTTGACTATTTAATCCTTAAACATGAAACTTTTCCATTATAATAAATTTTAACATTAATGAATTGAACGAATTCTCTGACCATGCATGCGTCTCTTTTTATTTAACAACAATTACAAAAACGTCGCATATTCCTAAAAGTAGAAGTGAATATTCCACAAATAATAAAAGTAAAAGACTAAGTTCACTAAGTGATGAAAATTGCCTATTATTTTCGGAAAAATTAAAATATATTTCAGAAGTCTTTTTTCAATCTTTAACATAAACAACTAACTTTAAATCATCGAAAACGGAAAGAATCAGTATTTATCATTTGATTGAAATTACCTGCTTAAATCCGTTGAACCGTAATTTACACACATTTTATACGAATATTGGCTGATGCCAGCATTTGATACGATAAATTCAGTGTGGCCGCATGTTTCGAAAGACAAAGCACTTACCATATGTACATAGTATATCTTAATAATTAAATTTCTTCTCAAGTAAATATTTCAATTTTAAATTGATCTAAATAAAGTGATTTCAATCCATGATAACACTATCGTAAGCAGGCCCGGATTCACCGGGGGGCCGAGGGGCCTTGCCCCCCCCCCCCCCCCCCCCCCCCCCCCCAGCTGCCCTGGTTATACATTTTTTCTAGCCTATAAAATCCATTGATTACATAATGTCTGAGCTGTCTAGAGGAAATCCCCATCGTTGGCCCCCATACTGAACCAACCGCATAACCACCTGACCAGCCAGACTCCTATTATCTTATGCCCCCCTGCTGTTAATGTGTCGGCAGTCATCCATGACTTAGTGATAAGCATGTGTTTAAGGTACTGTGTATGCAAATTGATTGACACCTTCACTGATTCACAGGCTATTGTCGAGTGATACATAAGGACATCTCGTCTGCCGAGCGATCTAATGATTGAAAAAAAATAGGCAATTACAAAAACTTTATATCAGTAAAACTATTCTCAGATTTCAGAATTTTATTGATACTCTCAGTACAATATACAATTGTAAACATGAGGTAATACATAATCAATATATATCGAACGAGGCATACATTTTATACATACATATACAAGGTAAGTAATGTTGATGTATTGAAATAATCAGGTAAAGAACAATGTTGTTGAAAGTTAAGAATGAGGGAGAACTCTCATTAAACTGTCCTATATTAAACATTAATACGATTAAAAACTAATAATAATTTTATGGAACAATATTAATTTGTAACTGCTAATATATGTTTTACAAAAAGTGTTAGTTTTCTAAATTGTTGAGCATTCGTTGTATTCATTAAACTTATAAACTTAACAAAACTTGGTTAGTATAAAAATATTTATTCAAATATTGTTTGCGTTTTTCTAAGAAATTCAGGGCATTCAATAATAAAATGGTATTCATCCTCCTATTGTAAAGATTACATTTAGCACATGTTCTATTTTCATATGGGATTATTCCTCTGCCTGTTTCACAGGGTAATTTATGATTTCTTGTTCTGAATTTTGCGTAACTTTTTATATTTAAATCATACGTCTTTTTTAAGTAATTTTCCATCTCAAATTTAGTCTTAACTAAGGTGTAAAAATCTACAGCTATTACATGAACTAATTTTACTATACCAGTTCATTTATAAAAATACTTTTAGTTTTTGTTTGACAGAGTATACTAACCATTTACTATTTGCAAATTCTTGAGTTAACCAAATTCCATTAAATCCAGTTTTAATCAATATATATTTTACATTTGTAACCATTTGAAATTATTACTATCATTTAATGTTTTTTGTGGCATTATTATATTTATTTAGGGTTAGCATATATACTTTTGTGGCAGTTTTGGAATAGAAGGTTGGACTAGGTTTGCCCAATATTTCATAATTCTAGTTTCAATATCAATTTGGATTGGAAATACAACCTGTTTCACCATATACCATAGCTGTTGGGGTCGACTCTTTAAATGATAATATGTACTTTAGAAATTTTAATTGAACTCTTTCTATTATCTCATTATTTCCCATACCCCATATTTCACATCCATAAAGTAATATTGGCTTTACTAATTTATCAAATAGGTCAATTTGCATGTTTAACAGGTAGACAGAGATGTTTAGATTTTTTAATCAAGCTATACATTGCCCTTGTTGCTTGATTAGAAATATATTTCTTTGTGTTTTTAAAAGAACCAGAACTGTTAAGGTATATACCTAAGTTTTTAAATATTCTTTAACAATTCAATAGAACGATTATTATATTTAAAATTATATGTGTATTTCTTCTTGATGAGATACTAATTTTTCGTTTTCTCAATGTTCACTTTTAACTTCCAATTTCAACAATAATCAAAAATAAATATTAAGAACTTTTTTGGAGATCTTCTGCAGATTCGCTAACTATGACTGTATCATCTGCGTATGAGTATATAAAGTTTCAGGTATATAGTAACTGTTCATCACTACAATTCTATCCCGTTAGCTCCCTTGTCTACGAAAAAATTATGAGGTCATTTAAATATAGGGAAAATAAAATAGGTGAAAGATTTCGCCTTGCCTGACACCGATATTACTAGAGAAATATTCTGAAAATTACCATTGCTAGACAGGTGATGTTTAAGCAATAACATAAAAATCGTTAGTATAAAATTAGCCACTAAAAACAACAACTAATTTGGACATTAAAATGTAATTGCTATCGAAAATATTTTCACTAAAGCCCAAAAGAAATTATTGATTTAACAAATAAATTGACTAAATCTAATCAATTGAAATTTAAAATTCACTTTTTCCTCTACATCTATAAAATTTTAAATCTTGAATTAAAAGCGGGCAATTTAACTGGCAGGTTGATGAAATTTCAGGTATGAAAAATTTGCCCGATTTTATTTTTGGAAAAAAAATTAAAAAGCTATCTGCGGGGAAGATGCATTACCTATCGCTAGCCATGTAAATTAACTTAATCAGAATGGGTTGTGTTTCTAAATTGTCATCAGCTATAACTGTTTTTACATAACTTGTAAGTATTATTTTAACGAAGCAGTTAAATTCTTCTTAACTAACTCCTCAATATTAAATACAAAAAGTAGGTCATACATCATCATGTTCACTTTTCTTATTATTTTCGAATAAAATAATAATAATTATTATAAAATAGTGTATTTTAGATTTATGAATATAATTAAGGAAATGAAAGAATTTGAAAATTGTTAACTGCAATATTTCGGGACAATGTATGTGTAGATTATGATTACTTATTCAAATCAAATCCAGGTAATCAGTTATTGTTCAATGTTACTGATAAGTCAATGTAATACTATGCACAGAATACACAAAATTTTTGTGCAAAATAAAACGGATATTAAAGATTTTATTAAAATATCAACATCTATTGTTTGTTTTGTCACTGATTAAACATTTAGAAAAACCACAATGTTTCAACTAAAACTAAAAATGTACACAAAAAAATGACACACAAAAGGGGCCCACACCTACCCTATAACGTGCGCCTGATTTTTTTTTTCTGAGAATTTCTGTGTGAAGACTGCTTCCAGATCGACAATTTGACAGCCATATCATTAAGGTCGAACCTATTCCCTTCTTCAATTTTGACAAAATGATTATATTTTACGTGAAAATTGATTTTTTTCTCTCAGTCTTTGACAAAACTGTCTTTTACATTGTTGAGTCAAAAACTAATGACCATAAGTCACTTTTGTGGGGGTTCAGGAAACCCTTATTAAATATTTTATGCCAGTTTGTGAATGAAAAATACAAGATAAGCCCGTATTTCTTACCGGAAGAAGTAATGCCCTTTCAGTAATATCAGTGCCCTCTCTCCCCCCCCCCCCTTTCAGTATATCTGTCCCTCTCCTCTCTCTCTCTCTCTCTCCCCACCCCCCCCCCCCCCCACCCAGCGCTTCATCTCCCCCACTGTTATTTTTATTTTATTTTATTTTTGATCGGGGCCTGTAATGCAATTGTAATCAAAATTTACGATTGCACAGCAGTTATTCAATAACATCACTTTGCGCCGGTAAAGGATAACATTTATATCGCTCAATGCTTAAGGCTCGGTCCCACTTGGCTTTTTTTTTTTTGCCTCGGGGATGGGATGCATACGCACTCCCGAGGAAATAGTGTCGCGAGCCATTGGAGTCATCGGGAGGCCTCGGGTGTAACTGTAAAAAGAATTCATTGAAATTTTCCCGATGTGTTTCTCGATGTTTTATCGGGAAAACAAACCGGGAAAATATCCGCAGAGAACTCCGGTCAGCATTCACGAGCTTCCGCGATATTTTTTCTTCCGATGAATCCCCAGCGTCTGTGATGTCTCGCCGAAGTATCAGGGGGCATTCGGGGATATTAGGCGGCCTTTCTGTGACACTCCCGATCTTAAAAAAAAAAAAAAAAAAAAAAAAAATGGCAAGGGTTGAAAAGCGCACCCAGAAATTAGTTTCTGTTTTGGCCAGTCTTAGACTGAGACGGTCCAAAAAGGCCATTGGACATTGCTTAGTGCATCCCCTTAAAACCACCCAAAAGTCTCTCTTGACTTTGTCGCTTAATTCCACCATCAAATTTCATACTCTCAAAATTACTAACCCGAGACACGTAGGATGGTTTTCGCAAGATCCCCTGATCTACGGGGATATTCCCCCGATGATGTTACAAACTCAGTGAAACTCCGGGGCACCTTCCGCTGATCATCGGAGGAGGTCCCCCGGTGCTTTTCCGAACATCGGGACTCAAGGCTATTGGTATAACCGAAAACAACAGTGAATTTCAACGGACCAATCCCAAGCTTAAATTGTCATTTTCAACGGACTGTCAGTCTTTTTTTTGCTCAAACATCGGGAGCCATCGGTAAAAAAAATGTTAATTTCCACATCACCGATTATTTTTTTCCCAGGGAACCTAGGCCTTCAATTTCAAAATATACGGATTTAAAAAAAAAAACAACAACAACAAAAACCTTCACATCATCCCCGATACCCTTCAGAAGCATCTCCTCACACTAAAAACTTTTTTCCGGGGAGCATGCCCCCCCCCCCCCCCACCAATCATATCACATTCGGATTTTGCCCCCCCCCCCCCACCACTCATATCACATTGGGATTTTCCCCCCCCCCCCCCCCCCCCCCCCCCCCCCCCCCCCCCCAAGCAGAAATTTTCTGGATCCGGGCCGGGTAAGAAAAACGTTAACATCCAAATGATGTAAATCTTGGGAATATTTAAAGCATCACGCGCTGCCGACGGTAGCGCTCGATTGTCAAACAGAATACGTCTGTACTGAAATCGAGTTCTGGCTATCTAAGCAGTTTAAGGTCAATATTTCGACATATATTTGTGTTATCTTTTCATGTGTGTTTGAAAAATATGCTGGACTGACATAAAAGTTTATAAAATATACAATTAGACTGAACTTGTTAATCTTGACCCCGAAAAAAGCAAATAAAGACACAAAACAAAAACAAAATAACACAACAAAACACTTCCTACCCCCACCCTAAACAACACCGCCAACAAAATAAAGCATCCATTTAGCGTTTAGAATTAAACTCTTCTTTTCATTCCATGAGATTACCAACTGTTAGAGGCAATACACTTTATGGCTTTCATATACTAACCATGTTCAGACATTCTTATTATACCCCCCGCAACGAAGTTAGGGGGGGGTATACTGGAATCAGGTTGTCCGTCCGTCCCTCCGTCTGTCCGTCCGTCTGTCCGTCCGTCTGTAGACACAAAATTCTGCGGACTACTCCCCTAAACTTCTGGAAGATTTTGATGGAAACTTCTGGCAATGATCCTTAGACATTGTATTAGCGCGTTTTTCTAATAGCATTGAGTTACCTCCCCTATTTACCAAGTTATGCCCCTTTGACGATTTTTGCATTACAAACTTCTGCGGACTACTCCGCCTAAACTACTGGAAGGATTTTAATGATACTTGCTGTCAATGATCCTTAGACATTGTAGCAGCGCGTTATCTATATAGCATTGAGTTACCTCCCCTATTTACCAAGTTATGCCCCTTTGATGATTTTTGCATTACAAACTTCTGCGGACTACTTTCCCTTTTAAACTACTGGAAGGATTTTGATGAAACTTGCTGGCAATGATCCTTAGACATTGTATAACGCGTTATCTATATATCATTTGGGTTTCCATCCCCTATTTACCAATTTATGCCCCTTTGATGATTTTTTTCATTACAAACTTCTGCGGACTACTTTCCCCCTAAACTACTGAAGGATTTTAATGATACTTGCTGTCAATGATCCTTAACATTGTAGCAGCGCGTTATCTATATAGCATTGAGTTACCTCCCCTATTCACCAAATTATGCCCCTTTGATGATTTTTGCATTACAAACTTCTGCGGACTACTCCGCCTAAACTACTGGAAGGATTTTAATGATACTTGCTGTCAATGATCCTTAGACATTGTAGCAGCGCGTTATCTATATAGCATTGAGTTACCTCCCCTATTTTCCAAGTTATGCCCCTTTTATGATTTTTGCATTACAAACTTCTGCGGACTACTTCGCCTAAACTACTGGAAGGATTTTGATGAAACTTGCTGCCATTCATCCTTAGACATTGTAGAAGCATGTGTTAGTTATATAACATTGGATTACCTCCCTTTATTATAGTTATGCCCCTTTGATGATTTTTGCTTTACAATTTTCTGCAGACTACTCCTCCCATTGGATTACCTCCCTTTTTTATAGTTATGCCCCTTTGATGATTTTTGCTTTACAATTTTTTGCAGAATACTCCTCCTAAACTACTGGTGGGATTTAAATGAAACTTGCTGTCATTCAACCTTTTAAATTTTTTTAGCGCTTTTTCTATATAACATTGGGTTACCCCCCCCCCCCCCCCCCCCCCCCCCCACCCTCCCCCCTGTTTTAAAAGATATGTCCCTTTGATGGTATTTGTTTTACAATTTTCTTCCATTGATAGATTTCAGTGAATCTTAATGATATTTATCCATAGACATAGTTATATCCATAGGGATGTGTTACAAAGGATCACTAGATTTCCATGTAGTTTGGCACATATGTCCTCTGTATATTAAGAGGAGTGTTGCATACAAGAATTCTGATTTCTGCTCCAAAGCCAAGTTGACAAAAACACTTGCGGGGGGGTATTAGTAAGCCCTTTGGGGACAGTTCTAGTTTACCTCTGGCGACATAGCAAGTATATAAACATTTGCATATGAGAAGAAAACCCCGGGGGATATTTATTTTGCTTATAAATGTTTTCTTTTGGTTTATTTATCACGTGACGTTAAGTCAAACGATAAACGATGACGTCATGCGGGATTCAGCCAATTCCCCGGGCTAGGATTGGTCAGTTTCAGATGCCTTAGGTGTACTACTAATTTAAAAGGTCATTGGATTTTCCAGGATTCCTCACCAGAACCAATTGTATTTAAATACCAGTCTTCGTGAAGGATCTTCAAAGAGTAGCTTCAACGACGGAAATATGTCAAACAGTCACAAAAGAAAAATAAGTGTGTTGTTGGCTTTTTTAACTTATAGAGGGTGAGGGGATAGACAGTGTCTTAGGGTTAAGATAAAAACACATA
>CM037780.1:45373803-45406823 GCA_021229015.1 Solen grandis | reverse complement strand
ACCCTTATAATAGGACAATTATACTTTTCCAGATCATGAGTCTACAAAATCCACCATCTTCATCATTCTACTGTCCTGAATCACACCCGTCATATAAAGAACCAAACCCCGTGTCGATATATTTATTCACTCATGGTTCTCGTCTATCCTGTACAAATCAATTGATTGATTCTTTAAATGAAATTAATGTTAATTAACATGATATTTAAGGTGAGTGTTTTATTATTATTTTTTTTATTTAATTACTCAAATTTATCTGTTCGATTAATTATATCAACGACTTCTATAGAATATGAATTAGATTAATTACAATGCCTATTACAGAGGCATTTGAAATAAATAATGAAAAAATACTGTGTGAACGGTCAATGTGATATACATGTACAATTCGTTTGCTATTAATGTATCAATTCCTAATGTTAATATTGGGATTCTGCTCTGAGATTTAAAATATTTCTTATGAGATGTAACCAGACAAATCTTCCCCCATCTTACACCAGTCTCATCATTACTATCATCATTTGCATTATTATGAAGTTATTTCCTTTTTTTATTACTATTGTATAGGACATGGATATTTTATTTCAAAAGGCCTCGTGAAAAGAAGCTTTACTTACAATATGTGTAAACTTACTGAGTTATCTTCTATAAATAGAGATTTATTATTATTATTATTATTATTATACAATCATATTTTAAATAGTAGTGGATGGAAAAATTTACTCCAGTTTGCGTCAATTTACATCTTGAACAACTTCATTGTTGAATTAATAATGTCATAGATAATAAAGAGTTTTTGAGAAATAAAAAGTAAGAGGCTGTAATAGTTATCAGACCATTTTATGATTTAGTTGTATAGATGAACTGTTAACGTAAATATGAAGCATGTAATTTTCAAACCTTTGCTCACAGTATGCTAATTAAATAACTGAAATTTGAAGACAAACGTACTCGAATATTTCAGTTTGAACCACAACCTAGTTTATTTAAAAAGAAAAATGGTACTGGTATAGCTCCCTTGCTTGGCGCTCAGCATATAAGGGTAGTTCAAGGATTGGTTAGCCCGGTGACAGGTCAATGTGACTGGGCGTGGTATCATGCCACATGTTACGGCGTGATACTGTAGTGTGGAAATTGAATTGAATTGAACTATATCTGTCTCAAGTAGACATCGTCTTCAAATGATTGGAATACTGTAGGTGGGACGTTAAACCCAATAAATAAATAAACAAACAAACAAACAAACAAATGTAGTGAATGTGAATTTGTGGTAACTGCATGAGGACATGGACAAAATAGAACTTAACTTATTTAATATAAATTCACTCTTGTCTGGACGTCTATCGCAGCGACGGTAAACCCCAATTCAACAACAACAACTCTTGTCTGTTACTTCATAACGTTATTTTTCATTTCCAATTATATATGGAACCATGCTACTTTACTATATGCATACTTCAAGTCTATATTACCCATTACACGTGTTGAACAGTTTAGAAATATTTGTATGTTACAGTCGGATTTCTGAGATTCCTCATACCAGACATAGGTTTTAGAATACCACCTCCTCAACCACCACCACCAGAAATAACATCAGCAATAACAAACACACCAAAATAACACGCACATGGAATAAAATGGAAGACTGAAGTACAGTCTAATAACCCCAATAGAGATATGTATGAGAGTTTAATATCTTTAATATTTTTTTTTTAGTGAATACCAATTAAACAAATTCGGGTTAGACATGTTTAACACTATACCTATTTGATATTTTGGTAATTATATATAAATTGACTAATTGATCATATATTTTCTAACGCTTATTCGTGTCGTCTCCAGTCAGGTCATATCTTTCTTTATTTGAGAAATACAGTCATCCTCGTCATATCAGGTCAGCTGTAGGTCAGACAACAACCCAACCCCCCTTCTGACTACTTCACAAATTATTAAACTTGTTGTGTTTTTTTTTTCTTTAAAAAAAACACCTCCATTTTTAAGGTTAAGTCCGTGTAATGGTATCACTACATTTCGGACCTTAGGGCCTTTCACGGAGATAACCAAAGTTGCCTAATGTTTCATTAGGGTACTTGGTTATCTTGGTAGAGATTCAGTGGTCCAAGACGTAGCGGAACCATTATAGAGACTTTACCATAATGATTATAGAAGACAACTGGTACAAGACCAACGACGATAGAATTATATGAATAATTTAATCTTTTAAATGTAAACCTTTCGAAATTGACACTATTATTGACATTATTAATTTATGGGCTATCTTTTCTGTAAATTATTCTGATTTTTCATTTCTAAATCCAATTAATTGTTCTCCTGAACCCAGTATCCCAAAAACATTATCAATATCTATATTTGAGTCATATAATTTTATCTTATTTAACACATATCTAATATTGGTTTAGTTTGTGCTTATTCCAAATGCATATGTCTGGGTGTCTCTGCTGGATTGTTACAATTAATTCTTCTTATTTTGATTTGACTAAGAAGTTAATAATTAATTATCTATGTACCATGTTTGTTTATAGCAATTGACTATAAGTTTTTCCAGTGCATTCTAAGGTATTATTATATGTCATAAATATATGACATACCCCAGTGTATGTTTATTCTTTCTACTATTTCTTTCAAGTATGTCTACACTCTATAGGTTTGAATTTAAGCAACAATACTCAGCACTTAGTAACATCGAGGCTAAAATTCTAAATTAGGTAGAAACACGTACATGACTAAAAATAATTAATAATTATTTCTAAAAAAAAAAAAAAAATAATAATAAGAGAACACTAGAGAAAACATGAATGATGAAATTCGCCCGAATTCAGTATAACTATTTTCTAAGTATGGTTGATGGAATTCGAACCTGAATATATTCTTATACTGGTGTATGCATATTCAAAGAAACTAGTAAATTTGTAACATTTTACTCAGAATGCACTTGATTCAAAGTAAGTAAGTAACTGAGTAGCTGAGCGAGGGGGTGATTTAATGAGTAAGTGAGAGAGTGAGTAAGTGGATAAGTGAGTGAGTAAAAAGGGGTCACTTCCCTCCGATGTCAACTGCCACACTGCAGTATCATGCAATATATATATATATATATATATATATATTATATATATATCATACCATATCATGCAATATATATATATATCATGCAGTATCATGCAATATATATATATATATCATACAGTATCATGCAATATACTATATATACATATATTAGTCTGTGTTTCTGTTTAAAGCAGGTAAAACTAAAACTATTTTGTAATATTTTCATAGCGAAAAGAAAATTATGAAAGAAAATAACGGATAAAATGAATAACTGAATAACTAAATTAAGTTTGTGAAATGTCTGGATCATTTTACTGAAATGATTTAACAATGCTAAAAAGTGTAAGACAGTTCAAAACATACACATCAGTTTTTCCCCAGAGAGTTATACATTGAAATAGAAAAGTTCGACTTGAAATAGACTATGTCGTGCTGTAAAATGATTATCAATACCCAAATCAAATTCTTTTGTTAATCATAATAAAACATACATTAAATATCAACAACTTGTATATAAATAAAGATATCAATCTTAGATATCTAATTCAAATACTTAGTATATATAAGAAGCGAAGCTTATGTGGATACTTCAAGTCTTAAAAGGAACACAAATGACCTGTTAGTATATTTTATGTATAAACGGCAAAATAATGTTTCTTTATTGAGATTTATCCTGGGACATCTGTTTATGAAATAGTCTTGATTTTAATTCGTCTACCTTGTCTTAAAGTGTAAGCATTAAATACGTGTATTAAGCTAAGTTAATGATAGTTTTACGTGACTTGCTACAAATAGTGCATAAACAGGTATGCTAGAATGCTTATCAAAATAAAATGAATTCGTCTTCTGTTCCATTCATTTTACAAAATATGCAGACCACGTCCTAAATGTACATGTCTAGGAACATATGAGAATAAAAAGACCACGTCCTAAATGTACATGTCTAGGAACATATGAGAAAAAAAGACCACGTCCTAAATGTACATGTCTAGGAACATATGAGAATAAAAAGACCACGTCCTAAATGTACATGTCTAGGAACATATGAGAAAAAAAAGACCACGTCCTAAATGTACATGTCTAGGAACATATGAGAAAAAAAGACCACGTCCTAAATAAAAGTTAGGAACATATGAGAAAAAAAAGACCACGTCCTAAATATACATGTCTAGGAACATATGAGAATAAAAAGACACGTCCTAAATGTACATGTCTAGGAACATATGAGAGAAAAAAGTAATATCATTAAATGAAAAAAAAGACCACGTCCTAAATGTACATGTCTAGGAACATATGAGAAAAAAAAGTA
This sequence comes from Solen grandis, assembly GCA_021229015.1. Lineage (NCBI taxonomy): Eukaryota > Metazoa > Mollusca > Bivalvia > Adapedonta > Solenidae > Solen > Solen grandis. The sequence continues at coordinate 45,402,448 of CM037780.1, read as the reverse complement.
ATATCACTTCTGAACTTGCAGTAAGCCATTATAGCTGTAAGCCATTATTGCTGTAAGCCATTATTATAAATCATTTGGATCCCTAAAACAGAAACCTGAATTCTTGAATCCACGTCTCCATTCACTTACGTTAAGATATTTACACAAAACGTATTAAATTATCCGTCAACACGTCCGGCGAAACCGGAACAGTCCAGTATAGATGTACTTTAGTTGACCAATTACTTATACACCAGTATGATGACTTAAAAAAAGCTCCATACACATTTAACCAGTATTTCATCATATTCATTAGGTCAACCGGTTTCTTCGCGTAGGTGCCTGTGCACTGTTCGACATTATCCGCCCCTGGGAGTGACTGCGTTTTTCTAGGGTGTGTGCGTTTATAAACCTGTGCGTAGGATTATTTCTAATCAAGGTCTCATTATTTTTAGGAACTTATGAGAGCACGTATAAGTGAGAGATTACGATACTTGTCACACTCATAGGTTTGAAATCAGTGAGTAATGATGATGAAACGTTTTCACACTTAAAGTCACTATTCGCTTTACAGTGAGTGCTTTATTTTCTGACATTCGTTCTTGTAATTAATTTGTTAATAAATGGATTAATGAATTAATTAATGAAGACAGAAAAGGATGTATGTATGTATTTATGTAACAGACGCAAAAAATATATATCAAATTTGATAATACAGTGTAATTCTAAGCTGACTTAATGAAAAATACACATACGATGTTGATCAGTAAGTCATTTTTGTAAACTCTTGTATTCTGACTTTGTTCAGTATGAATTACGAACAGATGACACTGTCGGCTTCAATCTATATTGACATAATCTGCCAACTTCACCGACTTTGACACCAATTTCACAATCGTTGTCAAGTACATTATATAACTTACACGTCATGTCGTTTCTATATTCGAACAATAGACTAATGTTTACATATACCAAACTTACGTCAAGCGCGTTCAATTACTTTAACCCTTTCCCTCATATAGACTCATTTTGACGCCCTCAATAGGTACCACATAAAGCCTGATCTGCAGAAAACCACAGTTAAACCTTACCAAATTTAATTATAAAGTCCTCATTTCCAGACCACTGAGGAGCATCGAACAGCATAAAACCTGATCAGCCTGCGAGTTACTCGCAGGCTGATCTGGTTTTATGCTGTTCGCATAGGTCTTTTCATGGTGTCCTCTATGAGGGAAAGGGTTAAACTAAAAACTATGGTCCACAAAATAGTCTCATCAAGGAAAAATCCGTTATACGTATTTTTAGTTTATATTTCTGTGTTTTCTTATAGATTGAGTAATATATCATATGTATCAGGTAATTTATAACTAAGAAGTGTGACTTAAATTAATACCCCGTCTGTAGTGTTACCTCTGTTTTTCCATTACATTATGTTTGAATCGTAGAAAATAGATCATTTACCTTGTACTATGTGCATCCAACTAGAAATATTTAAGTATGTAATGGTAATTTTTACTTCTGTTTAAACGTGTAGAAGATATTTACACAGGTATTACGGTAAATTACCTACGGGATTCCCCATATCTCTCTATATTTAGTATATTGATTAGCATAATCTATAAATACACTTACCTATTTGTATATAAATGTCGGATGTAACAAACACAGCGCACTCAGCAAATTTTGTTTCAATTTGTTGAAATCAGACTAGCAATCAAGGTATACCTGTTGATATTTCATCTTAATGATCATCCCAGATATATTTTTTATATTTATATGTTCTGTTAAATTTCGTCTATCAAAATGTGATATTTTCTTTATATTTGATTTTTTTCTGGACATCTAGCATCGTTTGAGTTCATTAAGTAATCATTATGTATATTACGTATAAGATAGATGTTAAAATACACGTTACTTTGATTGATAAAATGGCATTTTGATTTTTTATGTTTTTGACATACATATGTTATTTATCCGTAGATCAGAAATCTGCTTTTAAAGTAAATAAATAAATAAGAAAATAAATAAATAACCTTTAGGCGAGGTTTTCATTTCTACACTGACTTGAGCGCAATACATGAACTACCTCATCAGTCTTCAAAGATTTTACCCCCAAGTCAGTAATTCTTCAAAAACGAATATATGTAGCTAAAATAATGACATCAGACCTACTTCATAATTAATAAGATCTTTAGATAAAAGCATGTATTCGATAATGTTGTTTACCCATGATAATTGATAGTGATATATAGATATAAACATATTACAGACTAGTATCATGCTTTCCTTATATCTAAATCATAGTGCAACATCGATATGTGTGTGTGTTTTGATTATGATACTTTCAGTGTTCGATGTTTGATATATTTTTTAACATTTATGTACGAGCGTTCACTCTCTCTCTCTCTCTCTCTCTCTCTCTAATATAGTTATTCACATTGAATTATATGTATCTCTAATTTAACTATATGTGTCTCTGATGCAGCCGACATAAAAAAACACTTTCAATCAAATAGGCACTTTCATGGATACGATATTCTTTTTTATGTTAGTTATGTATATGTATTGTTGATTTTCAGGTTATGACTCTGTTTGACAAGGGAACAACGATGTCGGGTGCTCATGTGCAGGATACTGTGAACAAGACTTCAAACACTGCAAACCTGATAGACCAAATGATCGCCCGGTTGGCTCAATTTTCGAACAACCCAGCTGAACTTCAGCCAAGTGCATCAGCAGATCAAATGACAATGATTCAAGACAATGTGATGATGCCTCCAGCAGATCACGCTAAGATGAATGATCTGTGTGAGCAACTTGGCTCTATTGAAATGAACAATGGAGGGAGTCATCAAAACATAGCTGACCATGGTCAAACGACAAGCCCAGATCTTCCTGTGGATGCTCTGCGCGTGTTTACTCAAGATTTAGACGGAGACACTCTTCTACACACGGCCATCATTATAAAGGACATAATTCTTTCGATGGTTTTTGTCAGCATGGCACCGATGCACACGTGGCTTTCGTTGAAAAACCGAATGTCTCAGACTCCACTCCACTTAGCAGCAATCACGAATCAAGTCAGAGTAGTCCGAAGACTGATTGTGGGCGGAGCTGATATTGAGTCACGTGACAAAGACGGAAACACGCCATTACATATTGCATGCCGGGAAGGTTATCTGGACATGGTCCACTCTCTACTCGAACCAGTTCGGTATAACGAAACCAAACAAAACGGATACGAAATACCGTACCAGAAAATACCCCAAAATCTTGAGTTAACAAATTATGATGGGAGAAGCTGTCTTCATCTTGCAGCAGAGGGTAACCATTTGTCAATCGTGAAACTGCTTCTGCATAAAGGCGCCGTTGTGAATTCAAAGGACGTTAAAACAGGTCGTACTATATTGCACTGCGCATGTATATCCGGCAACACGGAACTAGTTCGCCTGCTACTGAAAACTAGTAAGTGTGACATTAACGCTAAAGCATACGATGGTTGGACGCCATTTGACTTCGCAAGAGCAGCAGGTCACACTCAAATAATTACCGATCTAGCTGTGGCAGGGGCGAGCTATGCTGAGGAAATGGAGACTTAAATCAGTGAAACAATCGTGATATAGGGAAGAAAATAGACACGCGTGAACATGTGAATAAGTTAATGAGAGATTGCGCGAGAGAATGAATAAACAAATGAGCGGATGAGGTTCTTCCTAAAGTCTTTCATTTTCATAAGTGGACACAATTCCATAAGTCTTTCATAGAGTTTACATTGTTTCAAACCTGTTCTACATTGTCAATATACATAAATATCTTTGTTACTATAAATGTGACAGACGGTGCAATATAAATTTTTAAAATGGTGAAATGTCATAATATGATGCTGAGTGTTCTTAAATCGACCAGGTGAGTTTTACTTACCGGCAATTATTCAAATATGTTATAACATTGATCGCAATTGAGAATATATTCTTTTACATTTCACCAAAACATGCATGTGTGTTTCATGAATAATTAACCTGTTTTCATCAAGTTCCTACCTCAAGGGTTCACTTACCTCATAAGAACAAATTGTTGTCAATACAAAATGATATACCTCATACACTTGAGCCTCAACAAATTCTAAAATGTAGTCATGATTTTTATTGTTGGCCTATTATTTCAGAGAAAAGGGTATTGTTTATGTAAGAAATTCCTAAGTATAATGAGTATAATAGTATCGTGTCTTATACACTGGCACTAGAACCGCAGAATTACGATTTTTGTCCCTCTATACTGTTTCAGTATACTGTGAAGGAGAACGAAACTTTTTTTCAATCGTACATATCTTTCTACGGTTCTGGCGCCAGTAGTCTTATACACTATGGTTATATTGTTAATTAATATTTTTCATTTTACGTTTGTTATACTTGTTTACATTTCCCGTTGATAGAATAAAGAAATATACTTTTACATTCGTCGCTTTGATTTCCAGTACAGACATTTAATAATCAAAGCGCTCAATGCGCTGAGAGACGGCAGCCGGATTAACAGGAAAAAGCTGTGATTCTTAATTATTGATACAAAGAGGCAAAAGCCACATGACGCAAAAACTTCACACACTCTCTTGCAACTATAGTCGGTAGTAAGACAATCGAATACGCACTCTGTTTGTTACAAAACAATCCGGAATTAGGGTCATGAACCTGACTGTATGAACTTCAGAAGTAGGTAATTCCTTAGGACCCGATTTATATACACTATCTACTGTTACTTAAGTGTAGAACTTGACAAGCTACTTGATGTTTTAGATACTTTAATGTTTGTTTCTATTTCAAAGTTAAGAAATGCTCTGGGAGAAACCTAACTCGCTTTCATGCAAAATTACGCGTGAACTACTTTTGGTTAATTACAGACATTCGAAGCGCTACTTTTTTCTTTTTACAGGAGTTGATCTTCAAATATGTAAAATGGGTTGCTGTTTTGATTTATAAGTGTCACGGATATATTGTTCACGCTTAAAATGGATGTTTACAGAGCAAAATAACACGTTTACAAACAACAGCACATGAATAGCGGTTATGGTTATGAATAAAAGGCCTGCGTAACATAATCCATTCGTATTCGTAAGTGCAGAATCGTATTGCGTGGATCCTCACTAAGCGCGGAGAGGTACAGTTAAACTTGTCATGGAAAATATGCAAATTAGCAAGGTCAGCGATGCCTGGTAAGCGTTTCTAGCTACTAAAGACGGCAAGCTGCCGTCTTAAAATTGCAGCACATGCATTATGCTTTAAAAACAATGTGAAAGAGAGAGAGAGAGAGAGAGAGAGAGAGAGAGAGAGTGAGGAAGTAAGCGAGAGAGAGAAAACAATTTAAGATCCTATAAAAAATCCTATTGACTTAATGACAAAAGACCGACTTTCGTAATATAATGATTATTTACAAAGTTACCTTAATGATTTATTAATATACTCATTACTTAAATACAATAATTAATTACAATCATTATTCAAATACAATGATTACTTACAATCTTAACTCAAATAAAATGATTACTTACAATCAATGATAACTTGCACTCTTTACTCGAAAATAATGTTTTCTTACAATCATTACTAAAATTCAATAAAAACTTACAATCAATAATTACTAACAATCAATGATTACAAACAATCATAAATCGAATATAATGATTACTGACAATTAATGATTACTTTCAATCTTTACTAGAATACAATGATTACTTACATTCAAAGATTTCTTACAATCAATGATAACTTACAATCATTAATCGAATAAAATGCTTACTGACAATCAATAATTACTTACAATTTCTACTAAAATACAATGATTACTTACCATCAATGATTATTTACAATCAATGATTTCTTACAGTAAATGATTTCTTACAATCATTACTCAAAGTCAATGATTACTTAAAATCAATGATAACTTACAATCTTTACTAAAATACAATGATTACTTACAATCATTACTCAAATACAATGATTTCTTACAATCATTACTCAAATACAATGATTACTTACAATCATTACTCAAATACAATGACTACTTACAATCATTACTCAAATACAATGATTACTTACAATCATTACTCAAATACAATGATTACTTACAATCATTACTCAAATAAATGATTACTTACAATCATTACTCAAATACAATGACTACTTACAATCAACGTATTCTTACAATCATTTCTATAATACTACGATTACTTACAATCTTTACTCTAATATAAGGACATTTTTTTTAAAAATCATTGCTAGAATTCAATGATTACTTACAAACAATGCTTACTTACAATCATTACTCAAATACAATGATTACTTACAATCAATGATTTTCTACAATAATTACTAAAATACAATGATTTCTTACAATCAATGATTACTTACAATCTTTACTCAAATACAATGATAAATCAATGGTTACAAGTAATCATTACTCGAAAATTAGGATTACTTACAATCATAACTAGAATACAATTATTACCTTTTAATTAGTGATTACTAACAATCATTACTCGAATACAATGATAACTTATTATAAATGATTACTTACACTCTTTACTCAGATACAATGATTACTTACAATCGATAATTACTTGCAATCTTTACTCAAAACAATATTTACTTACAACAATATATATTTACAATCATTACTCGAATATAATGACTACCTATAATCCTTACTCTAATATAATGATCATTAATCAATCATTAATCAGTTTCAGTGATTACTTACAATCATTTCTGATTTTTAATGATAACATTCAATCATTTCTCGAATACGATTATTATTTAAATTATTCCTCGAATATAATTATTTCTAACAATAATAACACAAATACAATGAGAACTAAATTATGACTAAAATTCAGCGATTTCTTGCCATCATTACTCGAATACAATGATTACTTTTAATTATTACTTTAAGTCCACAAATTTATGCAATCATTACTCGAACACAATGATAACTTTCAATAATTTCAAGATACTTTCAAATACAATAATTACTCAAATAGAATTATTACTAAAATAAAATGATAACTTGCAAGGATTATCCGTATACACTTATTACTCGAATACAATGATTGCTTGCAAGGATTATCCGTATACACTTATTACTCGAATACAATGGTTGCTTGCAAGGATTATCCGTATACACTTATTACTCAAATACAATGATTGCTTGCAAGGATTATCCGTATACACTTATTACTCGAATTTAATGGTTGCTTGCAAGGATTATCCGTATACACTTATTACTAAAATACAATGATTGCTTGCAAGGATTATCCGTATACACTTATTACTCGAATATAATGATTGCTTGCCAGTGTTATCCGTATACACTTATTACTCGAATACAATGATTGCTTGCAAGGATTATCCGTATACACTTATTACTCGAATACAATGATTGCTTGCAAGGATTATCCGTATACAATTATTACTCGAATACAATGATTGCTTGCAAGGATTATCCGTATACACTTATTACTCGAATACAATGATTGCTTGCAAGGATTATCCATATACACTTATTACTCGAATATAATGGTTGCTTGCAAGGATTATCCGTATACACTTATTACTCAAATACAATGATTGCTTGCAAGGCTTATCCGTATACACTTATTACTCGAATATAATGGTTGCTTGCAAGGATTATCCGTATACACTTATTACTCGAATACAATGATTGCTTGCAAGGATTATCCGTATACACTTATTACTCAAATACAATGATTGCTTGCAAGGATTATCCCAAGGATTATCCGTATAAATTATTACTCGAATACAATGGTTGCTTGCAAGGATTATCCGTATACAATTATTACTCAAATACAATGATTGCTTACACTGACTACTTCTTGCTTACAATGATCACTTACAATGAACACTTACAATGAGCACTCGAATAAATTTGATGTTTCTTGATTGACTGATCTCTCGTTGATTGGCTGTACTACAGGAAGGATTAGGTGAACTCACGGAAATATATATATGGAGAGTCCACCAATATAAGATACAAACACGGAGCTCGGGTTATCCAAAATCGCATGATCGAATGTATACAGAGGAAAGAGGGCTGATCAAGGAACCGAGCTGGTAGCTCGAGTCATCCTCGTATTTAGGAGAATCGCCCTATCGAGATCTAAACACTGGACAATGTTTATGCATAAAGGAACAGCAAATAGGGACCTCAATGGCAGTACATAGTGTTCAAAATTAACTGATCGCCTTTATTTACGTATGTTAGATTAAAGGTTTCATCCACGATTATAACTAGAAGGATGATAAATAAATAAAAATGGAGACAGACGTGATACCTGCCTTTAGGATATAAAACGTAACCGTGGTGATTTCCATTTTTATGTGATGCAAAATTATGAATAGCCATCTGGGAATTGTAACAATGTAATATTTATTTAAATAATAATGACAATAGGAAAATCGATTCAAAATGGAGGAGGAATTAGAAGTAAGCAATATATATATCATGAAAAACTAATTTCGAGGTACACTTCCCATCCTCTTTTTTCATATACCTGGCGTTATTCAGAACACTTCGGTCGCCCCGATACCTAACTCTCTTTTTAATCTATAAATGAACAAATGAATGCATATGTGTATATGATATATGCATGTGAACGGTTGGGTAAACTTGGTGAATTTTAAAAGTGACTGTTAGAGCGGATCCAGACGTCGGGGTGTGGGGTTGGACAAGGGATAAATACTGCGTGGGGCAAAAGGGGACTGGGTCGGGAGGAAACATAGCCTATAAAATATATATTCAAACTATCATGTTACTGTTGTTTTTGTTCGACAAGAAAGGCAAATTTACAGGGTGAATGCTGATACCATCTTCTTCCAAGCAAGCTTTTTAATACATGTACAAATTTATGACATAAGTTTCTAGAGAAGGAAGTGCCCCAATCAATCTATGGAGAAATGAACCAATGCCCTGTTAAGTAAATGTATTTTATCCGGGTGTCAAAACCTTTCCAGCAGGATGGAATAGCATTTCTGTTATCACTAGATATCCCGGCGATCACCAGGACATATCGTAAATTGTCGAGTAGATCTAGTTGAGATTTATAAGCTGTGCACTTTTTTACAGTAAGATCCAAATTTATTGGGGTATATCGGTATAGCTAGTACAAATAAACCTGTATCAACGACCACATGTATTAAGCGGTCATCCTGCGTCCAGCGGTCAATTTTGAATTTAACAAACTATCATTCTATGTTTGAACTTCTATTAGCGACTATATCTTTTAAGCGGTAATTTTCTCTTGATCCCTTAACTGACCGCTTAAGAAAAGTTTGACAGTAAAAGGTAGTTTTAATGTCAGGACTATACGTTAATGTAAAGGTTACCACTTAATAACATCAACTTTTTCAGTAATGATAGTTAGTCGTTCACGCTGATATTTGTTCCATAAAGTTTGATAAGAAACAGGGAAATCATTTTTTTTTTTTTTTTTTTACCGGATATATAATGTGTTTTAGTCATTAGATCTACACGTACTTAATGCATGTGATATTTCTAAAGACAATTTAATTTATACATGCTCTTGATTCATACTTTCGTCAAATCTAATTGCTCTGTTATGGTGCATTTTGTAAGAAATATGCGTAAATAAAGATTTTCTTGTGTTTTTCATCGCCACATCACAATTATAACATATGTTTATAATACCGGTATAGACACCTAATAATAATGATAATGCGCTTCGCTTCTCACTAATGGTCACGCACGTGAGAGGGTATAGTGGTTGCCCATATTCTCCGGTTTTCCTCCTCAATAATGACCACATACGCCGCCACTAGGGCCATCGAGTTAAAACCTTTATAGAAATAAAACGTGTGACTAAACTTTTATGGGTTTTTTTAGTTTTGTAAAAAAAACAGTTAAGTATCGTTTTAAGCTTTATAATAAAGAAATTATTAAATGAGTTATGCTCAACACTGAATGGAAGAATTGTGAGATTACATATTCAAATATGATTTTAGTGTGTGTGTGTGTGTGTGTGTGTGTGTGTGTGTGTGTGACAATTTTGATATATTACAATGAAATGGGAACTGCGTTATGCACTACGTAAAGAACTTTCCGCAAATCAGATATAGGCGAAGTGACCTTTAAAACACGATGTAAATGTTGGAGTGTAACCCTTTCCCTCATATAGACTCATTTTGACGTCCTCAAAAGGTATCACATAAAGCCTGATCTGCAGAAAACCACAGTTAAACCTTACCAAATTTAATTACAAAATCCTCATTTCCAGACCACTGAGGAGCAGCGAACAGCATAAAACCTGATCAGCCTGCGAGTTACTCGCAGGCTGATCTGGTTTTATGCTGTTTGCATAGGTCTTTTCATGGTGTCCTCTATGAGGGAAAGGGTTAAATTTACATGAATACGGATATTTTTTTCTTATCCTGTTGCTACACAACTGTATATCAAATTGAGACAACTAACAAACTACACAGGTTGTACTTTAATACATGCACTGTAATTATCTGAAAAATGTACAAATGGTAATAATTTCATTAGATACTTGAAATAATTCCATGATTAATTACCTTCTTAGTTTATGTACACATTATGTCACAGTGAGAAAACCGTCGATTTGCCACATAAGCTAAAGAACCAAATGTTCGAGCCCCTTTAGAAGTAAAAAAGTATAACCGTTTGACATTAAGGTTCCGGTCGTATGTATCTCTGTATGGTAGAAACAAATTGTGATTCTACGGTAAAAAAATAAGCATGAGAACCTATAAACATGACTTGAATTAAATGATTCGGTCTCAGTGATTGTCAACATTCGCCTTAGCTTTCATAGTTTTCGTAGAGAATCGCGGATGACGTCAGACTAACCAAGGGCCGGATTACAAGATTGGCTGACTCCAGTAGCAGTAATTTGAGACAGTACACTGCAATTAACGTGTACAATGAGTGACCGGTACATAAAGTTTGCTGAAAAAAAGTTACGACGTGATGAAAGCATTTAGGACATCCAATGGATGGTAAAGGTTGTGTGTTCTTTTCATGGTTCACATACACAGCAATACTATCCGGGATTGATGATGAATATTTAAATAAAAAAAAAAAAGTCGACCCTTCGTTCAGAGGCGGCCCCACTTGGGTAGTTCCCACTTATTCCCGGTTGGCCGGTAAATAACCCTTTAGGAAGGGTCTGACAGTGCCCGAAGAATACCGCTCTCCCAGTTATAAATTCCTGGACCCTCAACTGCTGTCACTGCACCTTTTTTGTAATACCAAAAAAAAAAAAAATGTTTTTTTTACCACAGGGCCACAGTAGAGCTTTCCGGGTTGGCTTGAATTCAAGCCATTACGTTTATCACTCTTAAGGCTTTAAACTTATATGATTTGGTCGAATTAAACGCAGATTTGAAGAAATATAAGATAAGATAAATACGTTTTCAAAAAATACGGAAGTATTTTGTTTTGTGCTACTGCTTGCATTGTCAATTGTCGGTCAGAGACACCGTCGTGACACATTGTAACATTGTGTACTGATCACGTGGGGTAATTGTTTGTTTTCTAGACTACATGATGGTATACTCTTACATGACAGAGGCTTTTATATTTTATTTTTGAAAAAACAAGAAACAACAGATTCAGTCTTATTTTGTTGATCATTTGTAATAAATATCATATATAATTTTAGTTATTAACTATTACCGTAATATTTATTTACATACTATTGCACATCGAAGAAAAAGAAATCAAGAAATAAGGTGTTGATGGGGATTAAAGTAATGGAGAACGTAGAACGGTTATATGATGTACAAATCATCGTGAAGCATTTCATCACAGGAGTCAAAATAAGCATAGATAAAAGCTCGTTATCAAGTCGTCCCCTCCACCGCAGTCGTCGGAGTAAACATCATTTATAACGTTCGGTCCAAAACAAGTCTCAATGAAGTGTTTTGATCAAATAACTTTAACAGTTATTGTTGTATGGCTCTGAGTACTTATCCACAGATCAAAATTAACACATTTTTTGTTAAGTATATAATTTCATTGAGAATACGTCTCGTTTTGGTTAATCTCTGATTATTAGGTCCTCTTGTCATTTATTACTCCTGATTTTTACACTTTTTATTCTGTTCAATTTCTTATAGTTTGAATTGCTTCAAACATTAACTACTAATAAAACAAAACTTTTTTTTTTGTTTCTCAGCTTTTGTTTGGAGCATTTTAATACTAAAGTGACTTATCTTTTATGTTGTAAATTCCGTTCTTAAAGAAAAGGTTGCAATTAGCCTAGCATAGGCTTTCAACTTGATCCTAGTGAGTTTGTATTTGTTATGCCATTTCTGTGAAAACATTTGAATAAAATAATGTTTAAACTTAATAACTTTACATTAGAATACTTTATCAAAATTTCATGAATACAAAGTATATGGTTCAGCTAGTTATCATCTCAATAAACAATGGTACGTAACTGTTTTACCTTGAGTATCGTTGTATATGACCAAAGAAAATTAACTCGTAGTTAGAATGAAAGACGTGAACAAGATTTACGTCCCTTAATAGAAATTATAGGTCAAGGCTTCCGACCCAAAATATTGCTTGTGTCATTCACCTTCTACTGACTTAATCAAAATCATCATCATCATCAATTCTATATATGGCAGATGTATAAAATTATAAAATTTAAAGTTATATTCCTACATATTACAATTATTATTTCCTTGAAAAAGAGCTTCCATATTATTCATGATCTTGCATACATAACCAAAGTTAGATCAAGGCAGGCTTCAGTCTTAGCAGTCCAAACTGTAAGACCTGCTCTCTGAGAGAAAAACTGACCAAGATCTTAGTTATTCACATGCCGATCTGGTTAAATACTGATTGCATGTCATTTTCTTCCCTTTACTACAAAATGTATATAAAGAGATCCTGGCCACTCTCTTGAGTGCAGGGCTCGGTACTTACGACGCCCCGAGTGCCCAAGGATCCCAAACTTTGAAGTATAGCCACTATTTCAAAATTTGAGGACCGTTGGGACCCCATATCATGAGAGTTTGTAATATTGACTCCCTTGTTAACGTCTTTCTTTCCTAATGAATAAACTCAGCAAGTGTGGGTCACATTACTTTCGCAAACGAAACTTCGGCGAAATCGGTAAAATATAGAATATGGTATCCCCGAAACAAGTGCTTGCGTTACCACGTGACACGTTCCGCAACATTGCGTCTTCACCAGTTTAGAAAAAGCGATTTCTTAATTTCAGCCTAATTCGGAACACCTCGACCTTATAATCAATCATTACTTCTCTTGGGTTTTTAGCTCACCTGAGCACTTTATGCTCAAGTGAGCTTTTGTGATCGCCCTTCGTCCGTCGTCGTGCGTCGTCAACAATTTTTTTTAAACGACATCTCCTCTGAAACCGCTGGACAGAATTTAATGTAACTTGGCAGGAATGTTCCTTGGGTGAGGCTCTACAAAAGTTGCTAAAATAAAGTTGATCCAATAAGAACTCTGGTTGCCATGGCAACGGAAAGAAAAATAATTTGAAAACTTTAAAAATCATCTCCTCCAAAACTACTGGCCAGATTTCAAAACAATTTGGTACAGATATTCCTTGGGTGACCCTCTACCAAAGTTGCTAAAATTATTTGGATCTGCCAAAAAACATGGCCGCCAGGGGCGGGGCTAATTTGCCTGATATGTATATAGTGAAATCTTTAAACGACATCTCCTCTGAAACAGCTGCACAGAATATGATCAAATTTTGCAGGAATTATCCTTGGGTGACCATCCACCAAAGTTGCTCAAATTATTTGGATCCGCCAAAAAACATGGCTGCCAGGGACGGAGCTAATTTGCCTTATATGTATATAGTGAAATCTTTAAACGACATCTCCTCTGAAACAGCTGCACAGAATATGATCAAATTTTGCAGGGATGATCCTTGGGTGACCATCTACCAAAGTTGCTCAAATTATTTGGATCCGCCAAAAAACATGGCTGCCAGGGGCGGGGCTAATTTGCCTTATATGTATATAGTGAAACTTTTAAACGACATCTCCTCTGAAACAGCTGCACAGAATATGATCAAATTTTGCAGGAATTATCCTTGGGTGACCATCTACCAAAGTTGCTCAAATTATTTAGATCCGCCAAAAAACATGGCCGCCAGGGGCGGGACTAATTTGCCTTATATGTATATAGTGAAATCTTTAAACATCTCCTCTGAAACAGCTGCACAGAATATGATCAAATTTTGAAGGGATGATCATTGCATGACCATCTACCAAAGTTGCTAAAATTATTTGGATCCGCCAAAAAACATGGCTGCCAGGGGCGGGGCTAATTTGCCTTATATGTATATAGTGAAATCTTTAAACGACATCTCCTCTGAAACAGCTGCACAGAATATGATCAAATTTTGAAGGGATGATCATTGCATGACCATCTACCAAAGTTGCTAAAATTATTTGGATCTGCCAAAAAACATGGCCGCCAGGGCCGGGGCTAATTTGCCTTATATGTATATAGTGAAATTTTAAACAACATCTCCTCTGAAACAGCTGCACAGAATTTGATCAAATTTTGCAGGAATTATCCTTTGGTGACCATCTACCAAAGTTGCTCAAATTATTTGGATCTGCCAAAAAATATGGCCGCCTGGGGCGGAGCTAATTTGCCTTATATGTATATAGTGAAATCTTTAAACGACATCTCCTCTGAAACAGCTGCACAGAATTTGATCAAATTTTGCAGGGATGATCCTTGGGTGACCATCTACCAAAGTTGCTCAAATTATTTGGATCCGCCAAAAAACATGGCTGCCAGGGGCGGGGCTAATTTGCCTTATATGTATATAGTGAAACTTTTAAACGACATCTCCTCTGAAACAGCTGCACAGAATATGATCAAATTTTGCAGGGATGATCCTTGTGTGACCATCTACCAAAGTTGCTCAAATTATTTGGATCTGCCAAAAAACATGGCCGCCAGGGGTGGGGCTAATTTGCCTTATATGAATAAATTGAATTTTTCAAACGACATCTTCTCTGAAACAGCTGCACAGAATTTAATCAAATTTTGCAGGGATGATCCTTGGGTAACCATCTACCAAAGTTGCTAAAATTATTTGGATCCGCCAAAAAACATGGCTGCCAGGGGCGGGGCTAATTTGCCTTCTATGTATATAGTGAAATCTTTAAACGACATCTCCTCTGAAACAGCTGCACAGAATATGATCAAATTTTGCAGGAATTATCCTTGGGTGACCATCTACCAAAGTTGCTCAAATTATTTGGATCCGCCAAAAAACATGGCTGCCAGGGGCGGAGCTAATTTGCCTTATATGTATATAGTGAAACTTTTAAACGACATCTCCTCTGAAACAGCTGCACAGAATATGATCAAATTTTGCAGGAATTATCCTTGGGTGACCATCTACCAAAGTTGCTCAAATTATTTAGATCCGCCAAAAAACATGGCCGCCAGGGGCGGGACTAATTTGCCTTATATGTATATAGTGAAATCTTTAAACGGCATCTCCTCTGAAACAGCTGCACAGAATTTGATCAAATTTTGCAGGGATGATCCTTGGGTGACCATCTACCAAAGTTGCTCAAATTATTTGGATCCGCCAAAAAACATGGCTGCCAGGGGCGGGGCTAATTTGCCTTATATGTATATAGTGAAATCTTTAAACGACATCTCCTCTGAAACAGCTGCACAGAATATGATCAAATTTTGCAGGAATTATCCTTGGGTGACCATCTACCAAAGTTGCTCAAATTATTTGGATCCGCCAAAAAACATGGCTGCCAGGGGCGGGGCTAATTTGCCTTATATGTATATAGTGAAATCTTTAAACGACATCTCCTCTGAAACAGCTGCACAGAATATGATCAAATTTTGAAGGATTATCTTGGGTGACCATCTACCAAAGTTGCTCAAATTATTTGATCGCCAAAAAAACATGGCCGCCAGGGGCGGGACTAATTTGCCTTATATGTATATAGTGAAATTTTAAACACATCTCCTCTGAAACAGCTGCACAGAATTTGATCAAATTTTGCAGGATTATCCTTGGGTGACCATCTACCAAAGTTGCTCAAATTATTTGGATCCGCCAAAAAAATGGCCGCCTAGGGCGGGGCTAATTTGCCTTATTGTATATAGTGAAATCTTTAAACGACATCTCCTCTGAAACAGCTGCACAGAATATGAATCAAATTTTGCAGGAATTATCCTTGGGTGACCATCTACCAAAGTTGCTCAAAATTATTTGGATCCGCCAAAAAAACATGGCTGCCAGGGGCGGGGCTAATTTGCCTTATATGTATAAGTGAAATCTTTAAACGACATCTCCTCTGAAACAGACTGCACAGAATATGATCAAATTTTGAAGGATGATCATACCATCTACCAAAGTTGCTCAAATTATTTGGATCTGCCAAAAAATATGGCCGCCTAGGGCGGAGCTAATTTGCCTTATATGTATATAGTGAAATCTTTAAACGACATCTCCTCTGAAACAGCTGCACAGAATATGAACAAATTTTGCAGGATATCCTTTGGTGACCATCTACCAAAGTTGCTCAAATTATTTGGATCTGCCAAAAAATATGGCCGCCTAGGGCGGAGCTAATTTGCCTTATATGTATATAGTGAAATCTTTAAACGACATCTCCTCTGAAACAGCTGCACAGAATATGATCAAATTTTGCAGGAATTATCCTTGGGTGACCATCTACCAAAGTTGCTAAAATTATTTGGATCCGCCAAAAAAACATGGCTGCCAGGGCCGGGGCTAATTTGCCTAATATGAATAAAGTGAAATCTTTAAACGACATCTCCTCTGAAACAACTGCACAGAATATGATCAAATTTTGCAGGGATGATCCTTGGGTGACCATCTACCAAAGTTGCTAAAATTATTTGGATCCGCCAAAAAACATGGCTGCCAGGGGCGGGGCTAATTTGCCTTATATGTATATAGTGAAATCTTTAAACGACATCTCCTCTGAAACAGCTGCACAGAATATGATCAAATTTTGAAGGGATGATCATTGCATGACCATCTACCAAAGTTGCTAAAATTATTTGGATCTGCCAAAAAACATGGCCGCCAGGGGCGGGGCTAATTTGCCTTATATGTATATAGTGAAATCTTTAAACGACATCTCCTCTGAAACAGCTGCACAGAATTTGATCAAATTTTGCAGGAATGATCCTTGCATGACCATCTACCAAAGTTGTAAAATTATTTGGATCTGCCAAAAACATGGCCGCCAGGGCGGGGCTAATTTGCCTTATATGTATATTGTGAAATCTTTAAACGACATCTCCTCTGAAAAGCTGCACAAAATTTGATCAAATTTTGCAGGAATGATCCATTGGCGATAACCATCTACAAAGTTGCTAAAATTATTTGGATCTGCCAAAAACATGGATGCCAGGGCCGGGGCTAATTTGCCTTATAAGTATATAGTGAAATCTTTAAACGACATCTCCTCTGAAACACTGTACAGATTTATGATCAAATTTTAAGGATGATCCTGGTGACCATCTACCAAAGTTATGCTCAATTATTTGATCTGCAAAAAACATGGCCCCAGGGGTGGGGCTAATTTGCCTTATATGAATATTGAAATCTTCAAACGACATACTCTGAAACAGCTGCACAGTAATTTATCAAATTTTGCAGGCATGATCCTTGGTGACATTTACCAAGATGCTAAAATTATTTGGATCTGCTTCAAAAATATGGCGCAAGGGCGGGCTAATTTGCCTTATATGTATAATTGTGAGATCTTTAAACGACATCTCCTATGAAATAGCTATAAAAAATTGGATCAAATTTTGCAGGAATGATCATGTGGCGAAACTTAACTTAGTAAAGTAATTTAAACTAAAGATTGTTATTTAAACTTGATACATAAGGAACTCTGTTTTTCCTGGCCATGTTTAGTACAGGTTAATATGTAACCCTGTACACAGGTGAGCGATCTAGGGCCTTCTTAACCAATCATCTCTAAAATTTGTGACAATGTTAAGTGTCATAAAATTTTGAATTTTGGCTGATATTTGCCCTTTAGGACAGGAGTTATGCCCCTTTTGAAATGATAAAAATGGCTTATTTGGCTTTGTTAGCACTCTAAGAAATTTCTGAAAACCTCAAATTTCACTGTTTACGCCTCAGCATCTCTATTTCTAAAGCAGTATATTTAGCATGTTTGGCATTGAAGGCTATTTATCTCAGGTGAGCGATTTAGGGCCATCATGGCCCTCTTGTTATTTTTATTGACGTGTTTTCCACGAAGATTAAAACCAATTTCGTTTATTTGCATTTCGAAAAAAAAATATTTTACCTTGAAACAGATGTAATGAGTTTAAATGCCAGCGAAAATTTTTACTGTATTTTCATTTAAAATTTAAAATCCAGACCACATGAATTATCTCCCTTCTATTCCGAACACTAGAATTATTTTCTAATATGTCATCATTTTATTGTATATACGCCAAGCATTTCGTTGAGATACTTTTGATAAAGGATATTTGTTTCCATATTATTTTTTCCTTATACATTGCGTTGTTCAGCGTATGCTTTCAGAGCATGCAATATTTATGAGGTTTCCAAGACCTGTAAATCAAATTTACTACAATATTCAAACGATTATTTTACAAACTCCTACACAACGGTCACTTGTCATTGCAGATGACTTAAATTGATATTTTTTTTATTTTCAAAACTGTCTGAAGGTTGCAGCATTGAACCCCATCGGGCCGAAAAACAAAGCTATGACCTAACCGTGCAAAAAAAACTGGCCCAAAACAGGAACCGTCGAGACTTGTTTAAATTAAGACATAAAAAGTTTAGCTAATTAAGATGTCTACCTAAATTTTCAAATTTCCGTGAAATTTGGAGGGGATTTTAAATAATTTTCAGGATATCAATCTATGAAATTACTTTGACCGAGAGTGATAATAGTGTATACATGTATAACTAGACAATTTTTTGATGTCAGGAATTCACAACCAGGGGAAAACTTGAACTTAAACTCGCTGTGCTTTTCATCCACAGTCATTTTCATGTTTATAATCTCAAATATGTCGTCTACCAAGTCAACTAAATGCATCCAGTTGGTTATGCTACTGGTTATTTGGCTCAGGCATGACTTTAGTTTAAACATATTTATTCAACTCATTAAATGTGACATACAAATATGTAATGTAATGTAAACAAAAAATTACAGATAGGCATGACTTTCTCGTTGAATTTATGTGTTTCTGGTGCAGTTATTGCATCTACATAATGGAATATTTTTATTAGATTTACTTGTTTTCTTTGGTTGAAAACTACATAACTTAAGAACAAAGCACTGATTTTACAGTTGTGGTAAAATACACATGCAGACAGTTAAATCGATTTCGAACTTTGCTTTGAATAGTATCATACAAAAATACACCATAAGGCAATATCTTAGTTTAAGGTTCTAAATAGGTTAAGATCATCTTCTTGTTTTTATTTATTTATTATTTTTATTTATTTTTTATAGGATTCAAATTTAATGGAAAATTATATCAAGTTATATTTTAAATAATATGGGCACGGAGGTACAATAAATTCTATTTTATAGACTAGATATTTCCTTTGAAAGTAATGACTCATGTGCATGGATATGTTACTGAAAACTATATATTTTTACACTATCCGAAGTGGTGGGCGAAGCCATACATTTCTACTTGGACTTGTATACGCATGTGCTTATTTGCTAATTGGGCGTTACGTCCTATTTAGTCTGCATGATTCATACGTTGCATTGCCTAAGATTCAAACAATTAATATGATTGATACTAGCGTGTATACGTGTTTACTGTTTGTTGGCCCGTTTATTTGTTATGTTACAGATGTCTTATGTATTTAGAACAACATAGATGTTCAATGTCCGAAGCAGATTAACAAACGAGTGTTTCCTCCTTGGAAAAAATCAAGTTTTGACCATCTGACTTGGTTGCACTCTATATGACCAACACCAGGAAGCTCGGTTGACTTGCAGTAGGTCGAGGCAATTAGCTCGACTTATTGCCCCAGGAACATTAAACTCCAACACAACAATACAACCTCCAAGGAGTATCATATTGAGTGTATACATGTATTTACATAATTAGATAAAGTAAAATGCATGCGCTTCTTTTTCCCTTTGGTATAAGAACCTATTTATCACACAGGCTTTACATGTACACAATCATTGTTTCCTTAAAAATATTGTGTTAAGTCTACATAATGAACTGTTTTAAGCTTGATGTATACAATATATTGTGTTATGTCTACATAATGTACTTTTTTAAGTTTAGATGTATACAATATTTTGTGTTAAGTCTACATAATGTACTATTTTAAGCTTGATTTATACAAGATATTATGTTAAGTCTACATAATGTACTGTTTTCAGCTTGATGTATACACTATTTTGTGTTGAGTCTACATAATGTACTCTTTAAAGTTTGATGTATACAATATATTGCGTTAAGTCTACATAATGTACTGTTTTAAGTTTGATGTATACAATATATTGCGTTAAGTCAACGTAATGTACTGTTTTAAGTTTGATGTATACAATAGATTGCGTTAAGTCTACATAATGTACTGTTTTAAGTTTGATGTATACAATATATTGCGTTAAGTCAACGTAATGTACTGTTTTAAGTTTGATGTATACAATATATTGCGTTAAGTCAACGTAATGTACTGTTTTAAGTTTGATGTATACAATATATTGCGTTAAGTCAACGTAATGTACTGTTTTAAGTTTGATGTATACAATAGATTGCGTTAAGTCTACATAATGTACTGTTTTAAGTTTGATGTATACAATAGATTGCGTTAAGTCAACGTAATGTACTGTTTTAAGTTTGATGTATACAATAGATTGCGTTATGTCAACGTAATGTACTGTTTTAAGTTTGATGTATGCAATAGATTGCGTTAAGTCTACATACTGTACTGTTTTAAGTTTGATGTATACAATATATTGCGTTAAGTCAACGTAATGTACTGTTTTAAGTTTGATGTATACAATAGATTGCGTTAAGTCAACGTAATGTACTGTTTTAAGTTTGATGTATACAATAGATTGCGTTAAGTCAACGTAATGTACTGTTTTAAGTTTGATGTATACAATATATTGTGTTAAGTCAACATAATGTACTGTTTTAAGCTTGATGTATACAATATATTGTGTTAAGTCAACATAATGTACTGTTTTAAGCTTGATGTATACAATATATTGTGTTAAGTCAACATAATGTACTGTTTTAAGTTTGATGTATACAATATATTGTGTTAAGTCAACGTAATGTACTGTTTTAAGTTTGATGTATACAATAGATTGCGTTAAGTCTACATAATGTACTGTTTTAAGTTTGATGTATACAATATATTGTGTTAAGTCAACGTAATGTACTGTTTTAAGTTTGATGTATACAATATATTGTGTTAAGTCAACGTAATGTACTGTTTTAAGTTTGATGTATGCAATATATTGCGTTAAGTCTACATAATGTACTGTTTTAAGTTTGATGTATACAATATATTGTGTTAAGTCAACGTAATGTACTGTTTTAAGTTTGATGTATACAATATATTGCGTTAGTCAACGTAATGTACTGTTTTAAGTTTGATGTATACAGAGTAATTTTGTTATCATCATAAATGCAATGACATTTTGAACAATACTACACAAGAACGATTTGTTTGGAAAAGTTGAATAATCTTAGACTTTATATTGTTGTTTTGTTTCTGTTTCATTCAAGTGTTATATTATGATGTCCGTGCATTTTCCTTATAAATATCCTGATATATGGTAAGCTATATTTCTTCCGTTTCGCCATCATAAAGGGGGACAACTTCGTGTATGGGACGCTAGATTCCAATCTCCAACCCAGGAGATCTCAATCAGATGTGGAGCCAAACCATTGCGCTGGGGTTTGACTAGTCTACTGGAATGGGGGATTTCGTTGACGCAAACTTAGTCTACAGAATTTGCCAGACTGTTATTATAATCTCTTTTATCACACCCACTACGACAACTTTTCGATGGGACTTTACGACTACTGCTACTTGTATCAATTCTACAACAACAACAATGCTAACTACTATTAGTTTCTACTTCAATTACTGCCACCATCTCTACTACTGCTACTGCTTATACCATCATCATTGTTGATTTAATTAATATTCTAATTAACTCAGGACTACCACAATTTACTTATTACGGAAACAGCTCCTTCAATCACTAACAATGCAGTCATCGGGATCATCGGCTATTTCCGTCAGCCAATGACCGTCTTGTTTCTTTGAGGACCTTTTCCGATAACATCTTGGTTGTGGAAGCATGATGTGGTTCATCATGACCATAACTACAGGCCCACCAGGAATACCAAACATTTATTTTGGGTGATTACAATACATTGCGAAATAAATTGGAAATTTTATAACAAGACTTATTTAAAATTTCATCACTTTAGTTACTTAAATATAAAAATGTTTCATTAAATTCCCAAGAAGTTATTCAACTTAAAGTAAAACGACAAACGCATAAAATTTATTCATTGATAAATATGTGAAACACGAAACGATGCACATATATCTATCCAAAATGGATTATCAGGTGTTGTAAACATAAAAGAAGACGATTTTATTTTTCATTCAAAATACATATGACAAAACAATGCAATAGGGCTTAAAAATCTGTGTTTCGGGTAACCTACCCTTACCTTTCAATATCCTGCTTTCCCTTTAGTTTTAAGCAGCCGTTTTTTGCTGCCATTTTTAGAAAGCCGTTTTCCGTGATTCATTCACTATGACTAGACTTTGAAAAAGTAAAAAAAAAAAAAATCAACCCCTTCCCTGCTCGAAAGGTTTGGTTTTCTATTAAGGAGATATAAACATTTCAGAGCCATTGCTGAAAACCAGGAGTCAGGAGACAACCCAACCTTGGGTGGTTACGACCAAATATTTTTTTTATCAAATGGACACTCCGCAGACGGAGCAAATGCAGGGTTTGCAGTCTGCAATCAACAGCTTGTCGGAATCCCTCAGTGAAATACGAGCAGAGATGACCTTATAGAGGCCAGGGGAGGTTCTAAGAGGAGCCCCAACCAGCTGAACTAGACTCGGACTCAAAGGAAAGCATATAGCATTACTTTCACGAACAAGAGGCATCCGATGGGGACGGAGAAGATTTTTCACTGGTGAAATTTTTCGAAGATGCAGTGGATCAGTGTTTATTAAGTGTGTATTTAATAAGACTATTACATATTGACAACATTATCTTCCTTTATTCCTTCAACTTAAGAGCGCATGAGCCCTATCCGTGACATTTACTGAACCCAGACATGTGCAGGGTGGGAATACTAAATCACGTCATGAATGTATATCTGATGATGGGAAAATCCAATATTTTTCTATAAATATAAACAAGCTTTGTTTGAATATATTCCTTAGTGTTTTAACAAACAAAAATAAAAAACATTTCAAGGTATTTAATATTTTTTAAATATTTCTATTCTTTATTTGTTTTTTTTAGAACAGTTTAAAGATGTTTGTGATTTCATTCGCTTGCCAGTGTCAAGAGATACACATTTTTTCTATGAAGAAAATACACACTACCAGCAATAAAATAATTAAGGTAGGTTTTTACGACAGATGTTCCTTATCATTATCTATCAAATAACAACGTCATATTACCTCAGTTTACATGTGCCCGTGGCCATTTGCTTAAAACACTGTCATATTACCTCAGTTGCAAATCTGTCCACCAGCATTAACAGCCAACCTGCACTAAGCACACAATCTGTACTTAGCTCCAAACATGTAATAATCAATCATTTTATACTAGACAGACAGCCAACCTAAAATGAACAAATATTCTTTATTGGACAATCCTGCTGTACTAGGCAGCCAACCTGTTATAAACAAATATTCTATGATGGACAATCCTGCTGTACTAGGCAGCCAACCTGTTATAAACAAAATATTCTATAATGGGCAGTCAGCTGTACTAGGCAGCCGACTTGAACTAAACAATTATTCTATAATAGACAGTCCTGCTGTACTAGGCAGCCAACCTGTTATAAACAATTATTCTATAATAGACAGTCCTGCTGTACTAGGCAGCCAACCTGTTATAAACAATTATCCTATATAAAAAGACAGCCCTGTAGTAAAAGGCAGCCAACCTGTATAAATAATTATTCTATAAAAAACAGTCCTGCTGTACTAGGCAGCCAACCTGTACTAAGCAATATATCTTTATTTCCTCCAATACTGAAGATTACATATAAAGACATATATACATAGAAAAATAACATAAAGAAAAGGAACATGCATATAACATGTTTATACAACAGAGACAAAACAGATGAGACGAGCATACAACGAATACAACGATTAATACGGTGATTGCTCATAGCGATAAGACGTTATTCTGTAATGAGAACAGATTGTCTAGACATGAACGATTGTGTTTAAGCTGTTACTTACATGACATAGAAGATATTTATCGTTTTGTTTGAATATGCCCAAGATATATTAGACCTTCAGTCTTCAGTTTTTAAGTTTTATGAGTTGTTAAATAATCACGACATAAAATCCTATGTACTCTTGCTTGTTTAAAATTAGAAACAACGATAATTTCGTTTTTGTTATTCAGTTATATATGTTAATAAATCTTTGATTTACATTGTATTTTTATACTCCTATCTTTATATTTAACTTCTACCCTCCTTCAAATTTAGCAAGTCGTATACTTTTCGAAATTTATAAGTAAATATACGATATGCCTTAATCACGTACGTTATATCGTGTTGTATGTAAAATGACTGTAGACAATGTACTATGTACAAGTCTGGAATGAAAATATGTTCTGTTCTGCAATAAGCACAATCGGAATGGCGGTATCTCTGTACTAATAGGCCACGAAGGTCTTAAGGGATATGTGCAAGGCTAGACATAAAATATAGGCTCGCACCAAGTTATTGATGTACAGATTTTAATTTGATTTCAACTCAACGACGAGGATGGAAAAGGTTTCACTTAAAATAAGTTTGTTTTGTTTTTTTAAATTTGCATCCCCATATATATATATAATTTAAATATGTGTAGTGTTCTCCCTATGTGTATCATCCTCCAATCGATGTGTTACATTGTGCAACGCCCACTCACATCATCCTGGCACCAGGCAACCAAATCATAGAAATGTCCTACATTTATACTGAGAACCTTGAAGGGAGCTACCTGAGTACCAATTTACAAAATGGGTGGTAGGTGTTGCATAGAACATACGACCTCCTGCTCCAGAGGCATTTCATCATTTTGGGACCCATGTAAATTATTTCATTTAAAGATACATGTAAATAACATGCTATGATATCATTTTGTGAGACATGTAAATCACATTAAAATACTTCATAACGCAAACACAACTAACCACAAGTAATCACAGTCAACATAATTTTCATAAACACATCCAAAATGATGCATATTGATATATCATCATCTCAGAATAAAGAAATCTAGCATATATTTCAGAAAGAAGTTATTTTGATATATTGTCTGCATGACCAAAGAGTGCCTGAATATACAGTGATTTTTTTTCAAAGTGAATTTTAATTGTGATTTATGACCCAATAACCTTTTTCAACGTGAATTTTAATTGTGATTTATGACCCAATAACCTTTTCAACGTGAATTTTAATTGTGATTTATGACCCAATAACCTTTTTCAATGAGCTTATAAAACTACCAGTACCTATAATTATGTTACAAATAGCAGAAGTTATATCAAAATCTGACTAATAGTAGCTGAAAAATACAGCAGATACAAATGTAAGATATATTCAAGAAATATGGAAACTTGGTGTATGAACTCGATGAAAACTGAAGCAAGGATGACATGATGTGCCAACAATATGAACAACTAGGCTTGGTACTTGTCAATACTGTGAAGTTTAAACAAAATCCAACGATAGGTTGCTGAGAAACAGGGCAGTCAAAATATATTTGAGAAATAAAACAAAGGGCCACAACTCATTAAAAAATCAGGCAAATTGTGCCAACAAAATGCACAACTACACTTGTTACTTATCAGTCTAGTAAACTTTGATCAAAATTCGACCAAAGGTAGCTGAAATAGGGGGGGACAAATCTCGTATACAAACTGATTGACGACAGACAGACATGACTTTCTTGTTTGTTTGTTGGGTTTAGCGTCCCACCGACAGTATTCCAGTCATTTGGAGACAATGTCTACTTGAGACAGATGTAGTACTGCCACACTGCAGTATCACGCCTGGCATGATACCACACCCAGTCACATTATCCTGACACTGGGCATACCAGTCCTGCAAGTACGCTTATATGCTGAGCACCAAGCAAGGGAGCTATAACAGCATGACTATCTTATCTCGGGTGTAATAAAAATGAGACAGATATAGTGTTGCATCACTTTGGCATGGAGCCGTAGACAGGTGTCGTAAAAATATGGCCACAAGGATCAGTCAGTAGAATGTATAGATGATAACGGCGGTCCTTACACATATAGTATTTCAATGTGATTTGAAAACAATGTTGACACACATAAATAGACAAGCTTCCTTTATTTCTTTAAAAGACTCTTTGAACCTTAAACGTAATTATAAGTGGTTTTTTTTTTAATAAAAAGTTATCATGTTTAAATTTGTAAAACACTAATACCAACGTCAAGAAAAACAGGTATCTAGACACTAATGCCCCGTCCAGATATGGTCAGAACCAAATATTTGCTTGTATTTTTAAAAATTTATATAATGGTGTACATTTGTACAAAGTTTCATGATGATGTGAAGTTACCTTCAAATAAAAAGAAGCTTTAACACAGAGGTAAACTTGGGACAGAATAACCAATTTTACCAAGTCATAGCCATAAAATTAAATAAATTTTACCGGGTAAATAATCTATATCATGATGTACATGTTTGTCAAGTTTAGAGAAGATGTAAAGTCATCTTCATAGAAAAAAAAGCTTACACGCAAATGCAGAACAACCAATTTTACCATGTTTTGTTTGAGCAGTTTGGTAGAAGGTAATGATGTGATCATTTTTGTTAAATGAAATAAATTCTTACCAACATATTTAGAGAAGAATTAAGATTTATATATATATAAAAAAAAACCAAAAAAACCTGGTAATATTCATGTTCCGAAGATCTACATGGATCAAGTTAATTTTAGCAACATTTGTAGAGAGTTACCCAAGTAACACCTGCAGTTTTGAACAACGGTCTCTATAGTTTTCACTATATACATATATGGCAAATTATCCACACCCATGGCAGCCATGTTTTTTTACAGATCAGAATAATTTTAGCAATCTTGGTAGAGAGTCTGTGCTAAAACATTTGAAATCTGGCCAGAAGTTTTAAAGGAGACGATTTTTAAAGTTTCCATTTTTTTCTTTCCATTGCCATGACAACCAGTGTTCTACGTGGATCAAGCTGATTTTAGAAACTTTTGTGAAGGTTCACCCAAGGATCATCCCTGCCAAGTTTAATCAAATTCTGTCCAGCGGTTTCAGAGGAGATGTTGTTAAAAGTAAATTGTTGATGATGGATGACAGATGACGGAAACAACAAATGGAGGGTGATCACAACAGCTCACCTTGAGTACTTTGCGCTCTGATGAGCCATAAAAGCTTAAACATAAAGGTAAACCTAAGGCAGAACAATCAATTTTTACAATGTTCATCCAGGGAAGAAATATTGGTCACAGCCATAAATTTCCATGAATATTTAATAGATCATATTATGATGTACATGTGTACCTAGTTTCAAAAAGAAGTTAAGTCACCTTATTAGAAAAAAACAGCTTAAACGCAAAGGTAAACCTGAGGTGAAACTGAGACAGAACAACCAATTTCACCATGTTCATTCAAACGTAAAATATATATAACAGCCATAAATTTGCATAAATATCAAATAGATCATATCATGATGTACTTGTGTGCCTAGTTTCATAAAGATGTGAAGTCATCTTCACAGAAAAAAAGCTTAAACGCAAAGGTAAACCTGAGGCAGAACAACCAACTATACCATGTTCATCCAACCGTGAAATATAGGTCACAGTCATAAGTTTGCATAAATATTAAATAGATCATATCATGATGTAAAGGTGTACCTAATTTCATAAAGATGTGAAGTCATCTTAGAAAAAAAGCTGAAATGCCAAGGTAAAATGGAAGTTGAGGACAGGCAGATGAATGAGCAACTCAGGCCGAAAATCTATATGCCCAGCAACGAGTTTTGGGATTTCGCGGGGGATAATAAAATGCTAAAACACAAAGAGCCTAGGCAGAACAATCCATTTATCATGCACACAACCAGAAAAAATGTCCAGCCACTAATTTTCTAAAATTAAATAGATAAAATAATGAGACATAGAAGAAAAGCTTAAACCCAAAGGTAAACCTGAGTGTGCGGTTGACTAACAAAAAGAAGCAGGATGGACGGACAAAGGACAACAAACCATAAATCATATGCCCCCCCCCCCCCCCCCGAGTTGGCAAGGGAAAAAATCACTTTCAATGCAAACAAGCTGATTTTCAAACTCATTTAAAAA
>CM037780.1:45348575-45373703 GCA_021229015.1 Solen grandis | reverse complement strand
GTGTTTATTTAATTTTTCTCCTCTCTCTCTTATTAAAATTTTATAAGATTTTTTTTCTTTGTCCTTCTCTCTTGTGACAATCACATATCCCTCCCCCCCCTCTCTCTAGTAATGAGTAAATTCTCATTCTTTTTTAAAAGAAAAACATTCTGTTGAATCTCTCTCTCTGACTCTCACTTTCTTTTAATGAGTTAACACTCACTCACTCACTATCTATCTATCTTTCTTTCTTGTTAATTGTGAGTAAATTCTCTCTCTTATGAGCAAAACCCCTCTTTGTCCCTCTCTCATAAAAAAGTGTACATCTTCTCTCTTTCCCTGCCCACTCTCTCTGTTAAATAAGTAAAAGGAACATATTGTGAAACATAAAATGGTTATTTGGGAAGTTATTTCATTTTAGACAATAATTCAATAAACTATCTATACTTTGAAATATTTGAGTCAAATTTATAAACTAAGCAGATTGTATTCTGGCTTGACCATTCTATCTGTATAATTACTTGGTCAAGATGGAAATTTGAACTCAGTGTACAAAAATTGTGCACCCAGAGTCATTCATATGTAACCAGTTATATGTACATGTAATAGTTTGCTTGGATTTAATGTACCACCCTGATGGTATTTTAATCATTTTGAGGTTTTGTTTACATGATGCAGATTTAAGCCTGCAAAACTTAGATTTCACATCAGGCATGATATAAGAACATATAAGCCCAGTGTTCAGTTAACTTAACATGAGGGATCATTTTCGCATTTGAGTGGGCTCCTAACAGGGGGTCAACCAGTCCTAAACCTAGCCTTGAAAGCAATGAACCATGGATGGAACAGTCTCCAACCACTAAGCCACAGGAACCAAAATAAAAATTGTAATAACATTTGGTTTTGCACATGCAGTTTGACCAGTTCAGTCATATTAAACTTAAATTATACTAGAATGTCTGATCGTCCTTGAACTGGAGAAATGAGTTCAACATTATTCATGCAAATTCTGGATTTTTAAGAAACGGTATATAATTACCAACATGCTGGATACATATGCATGCAGTAAAATTGTTCAAGTGGGAACATATGCTATACCAGAGATATTGCATACAGAAATATGGCTCAAAGTGGAACAGCTTGAATCAATCATAGATATAAATAATGAATTTAAATAAATATGTATCATGAAAATGCTTGTATGCATGCACATAAATTTTGGTAATTAGGCACAATAAAAAAGGAAATAGTATATGATGTATGCCCAGTTTGGTTAGGATAACTCTTATCAAACCTCAGTTGATTAACAGAGAGTAGAAAATGCAAATTATGGCTTTACTTTGGTGGCATAGAGGTGACATGCACAACTTATTTTGATATTGAGGGAATGAAAAATTAATTTGAGGGAACAATTTATCTAGAGGGAACAATATGATAATTTAAGTCTAAGGAACAAGATATTAACTTGAGGAAATGTCTTAATTTTCTTGAGGGAACAAGATAAAAAGTCAATTGATTAAGATATAGTTCCTCGAGTTAATATCTGGTTCCCTGGAGTCGTTTCCTGGACATTGAAAAAGAGTAGTTAGTGCAAGTCACCTCTAGTTACGGGTGCTGCAAGAATTTTTGTATTGCAATATATTGTGATATGCTATGAGAATATATCAGTATATATCGCGATACTTCATGGCTATTTATTTTTAACCAAAGTGCCTATATTTTTAGCTCACCTGAGCACAACGTGCTCAAGGTGAGCTTTTGTGATCGCCCTTCGTCCAGCGTCCGTGGTGCGTCGTTCGTCGTCAACAATTTGGCTTGTTAACACTCTAGAGCACAATGTAAGGTGGTTAATCTCTCCTGTCTTTTTTAAGTAGGTCACAAGGTCAAATCTTAGTAAAACCTTGTTAACACTCTAGAGGCCACATTTTTGGCCCAATCTTAATGAAACTTGGTCAGAATGTTTGCTTCCATAAAATCTTGGACAAGTTCGAATTTGGGTCATGTGGGGTCGAAACATAGGTCATGAGGTCAAATCTGTCCTATGCATGAAACAGCATACACATAAAAAAAGACTCAAAATCCCTCATACATAATGTTTAATGAGTTTTCTTCAATGTTTCAACTGATTTCGAATTTATGACATGTAGTGGACAATCACTGTCTACTTTTAAAATTAAAAAAAAATATATAAATGTTCCCCAAGAAAGGGCGGAATCCCCCTCTACTCTCAACATCTTCTAGTTTGGACCTGTACCGGATCCGCAGACTAGACCGCGGCAAATTAGCTATAGTTAGTTAGTTTGTTGTTGTTGTTGTTGTTGTTGTTGTTGTTGTTGTTGTTGTTGTTGTTGTTGTTGTTGTTGTTGTTGTTGTTGTTGTTGTTGATGATGATGATGATGATGATGATGATGATGATGATGATGATGATGATGATTGAAATATGGCTATTATTGATATCATTTTTATTTCAGGGATTGGCAAAAACGTTTGATGTCATATATCTCATGCAGCACCCATTCTGTCATCAGAAAGCAGTGTCTACAAAGTCTGAGAAAAATCCTCATCATTGAGCCTCAGAGAGATCTTTTGGTTTGAGCACTTCATGCAATGGAGACGTTTGTTTGCTTCTTGTCCATGGCAAGCATTTGAGAGGTGACCAGGTAAACTATACACATATATGAGTCAAGTGGACATGTCCTATGCATAAAACAACACACGCGTAAAAAACCCCATCAAAATCAGTGAAATATAATGTTTTAAGAGTTTTCTTGAAGATTTCAACTGATTTCAAATTTCTCACATGTAGTGGACTGTTTGCTTAACCGCTGCCTACTTTGAAAATTACAAAACTATACATTATCCCTTCGATAGAGCGGAATCAAAATTGTTGTTTCCCGCTCCACTCTCAACTATTCTTGGGTTGGACCTGTCCTTGATCCGCAGACTGGACCACGGCAACTACAGTTTGTAGAATGTTGTTGTTATTGGTGATGATGATGATGATGTACCAATGTGAGGGACAATGGTACTGGTATAGCTCCCTTGCTTGTTGCTCAGCATATAAGGGTAGTTCCAGGACTGGTTGGTCTGATGGCAGGATAATGTGAATGGGTACGTTATCATGCCACATGTCTACAGCGTTATACTGCAGTCTGGCAGCACCCTATCTGTCTCAAGTTGACATAGTCTCCAAATGACTGAAATACTGTTGGTGGGACATTAAACCCAAACAAACAAACATGTCCTGGGTTGGACCTATACTGGATCATCAGACTAGACCACGGCAACTACAGACAGTTTGTAGATGATGTTGTTGTAATGATGATGATTTTTTTATCATTCAGGCACCTTCACACGATTGCAAAACCAGATCAAACCAAAAGCAAAATTAATGTAATATATTTACTTAACTAAATTTAATTGCATCACTTAGTGAACTTCTTAATTTTAGAAAATGTAAGGGGTTGGCTTCTTTGTTTCCGTTGGTATGATGTCATTTTGTATTGTCCGTTTGTCATATTTTAGTACTGGTTTGAAATGGAATGATTCTTTTATTTTATATGCTTGTAGTATGTGTATGTACAGTATGTAAATTTTAAGTCAAGCATTTATTTTATTGCTCAAACTGATTTGGTTTTGTACAAAACACTTTCATTTTACCTTTGATAAACTGAGACGAGTGATAATGAAAGTTTAAGGGACTGATATAAAACCTGATCAGCTGGCAGGCTATAGGCTGTTCTGAAATTATACTGGTGGTTTAAGTTCTTTCTTTGATCACTATATATGTTGATGATTGAGTGTTGAAATAATGAATATTGAAATATGATTATTATAAAAAAAATTTCAATTCAGGGATTGACAAAAGCATTTGGCTTCATAGATCTCCTGCAGCATCAATTCTGTCACCAGGAAACTTGTCTAAAAAGTCAGCAACCAGACTTCAACCTTGACCCTCAGAGAGAGTGATATTTTGGGTTGAGCACTTCATGAAATGGAGACGTTGGTTTGATTCTTGTCCATGGAGAAGTGACCAGGTAAGTACTCTACTCTTATTTCTACTACTGCTGTTTCATAACTGCTGTTTCATACCATCATCTTATTCTTCTACATTCAACGACTACTACCACTACTGATACAACTATTCCCTACCATCATCTTCCTCTACATTTACTACTTCCAACACTGTTACATATCATTATAGGCTCACCTAATTTTTGAACTGTTTTCATTACTATTGCGTCGTCGGATTCGGCGTTCACCCTGGTTAAGTATTATTTTTAGATCAACCCTTGCACATAAAGTATCATAACTAATGTTTGGAAACTTTGAATATTTATTCAGCACCATTAGTTGACTTAAGGCTGTAAGGTAACTGTATTTTGTTCTTTGCAAGAATAATGAATTTTTAGCTCACCTGAGCACAAAGTGCTCAAGGTGAGCTTTTGTGATCGCCCGGCGTCCGGCGTCAACAATTTGCTTTAAACGACATCTCCTCTGAAACCGCTGGACAGAATTTAATGAAACTTGGCAGGAATGTTCCTTGGGTGAGGCTCTACAAAAGTTGCTAAAATAAAGTTGATCCATGAAGAACTCTGGTTGCCATGGCTACAAAAAGAAAAATAATTTGAAAACTTTAAAAATCATCTTCTTCAAAACTACTGGCCAGATTTCAAAATAATTTGGTACAGATGTTTCTTGGGTCAACCTCTACCAAAGTTGCTAAAATTATTCCTATCCGTAAAAAAACATGGCCGCCAGGGGTGGGGCTTATTTGCCTTATATGTATATAGAGAAACCTTTAAACAACATCTCCTCTGAAACCACTGGACAGAATTTGATTAAACTTAGCTTTTCACATGCTAAGATACGAAAAGGACGGAAAATGCCCGAAATGAAATTGCAACTGTCAAAGAGATTTAATCTTTTATCAAAATTTTGGCAAAAAAACCATTAGGGTCAGCAGCAAAAAAAAAAAGAGGGTCGGTCGGGGAAGCAGAAACAAGCAATTTTTTTTTTTGGCCTTACCACTAATGCTGTTACATATTATCTTGTCATATTTTCCATTTATCTCCCTTTTTATTTCATAATATATTTTCGTCAGGAGCACTTCTTGAAAAATATACAAGGTATTACATTGAAACTTAAAAAAAAAGAAAAGGCATTGATGGTGACAAAGAGAAGTGCAATGACCAAGTACCATAACTCTTATTGGTCCAATTTTTTTATTTTCCTTTTTATTATTTTATTATGATTTTTGTCTGGGGCAATATTGAAAATTGTAAAAGGTATTGACTTGAAGCTAAAAATATACATAGAATAAGGTGGTGTCTAGAAGAGAAGTGACCAAGAATCATAGCTCTACTTTAAACAATTTTTAGCTCTACTATTCGAAGAATATGAGCTATTGTAGTCACCCTTGTGTCGGCGTTGGCGTTGCAGCACTTGGTTGAAGTTTTGCTATCAACCCTATATCTCAATAACCAGTTATGATATTGACTTGAAAGTTTATGAGTATGTTCAGGGGCATCAGATAACCAAGTTAGATAACTCTTGACTAAATTCAGTAAGAATTCTGGCCCCTTTTTAACTTAGAAATTTTGGTTGAAGTTTTGGATGCAATAGAAAATTGGTTAAATTTTGCATGCAAGCTACTATCAGCCTTATATCTCA
The DNA here is from genome assembly GCA_021229015.1 of Solen grandis. NCBI lineage: Eukaryota > Metazoa > Mollusca > Bivalvia > Adapedonta > Solenidae > Solen > Solen grandis. The sequence continues at coordinate 45,368,051 of CM037780.1, read as the reverse complement.
ATAACCTTTCATGGTATTGACTTGAAAGTTTATGAGTATGTTAAGGGACATCAGACAAACAAGGTAGATAACTCTTGATGGAATATATAACAAATTATGGCCCCTTTTTATTTTAAAAATTTTGGTTAAAATTTTGCATGCAAGATACTTTCATGCTTATATCTCAGTATCCAGGCATGTGATTAATTTGAAACATCTTAAATATGTGGGGTATCATATTTAAGGAAGATAACACTTGGAAAGAATTTTTTTATATTTCAGGCATGTGGTTGATCTGAAACTTCTTCAATCTGTTCATGGTATCATACTAAATAATAACAGATAGTTTTTTGACTGAATATAATGCAGATTAGGGCCACTTTTTGACTTAGACTTTTTTGGTTAAAGTTTTGTATACAAGCTACCATCCTGCTTATATCTCAGAAATTGTTTATGGTATAGACTAGAAAGTTTAGGAGTGTGTTCAGGGGCACCAGTAAACCAAGGAAGATAACTTCTGGACTAAATTTTATACAAATGGTTGCCCTTTTCTAACTTGGATACTTAGTTAAAATTTATCATAACTAGTGCTATTATGCTTATGTCTCAGTAACTAGGCAAGGGATTGGTTTTAGTCTTTATAAGCATATTTAGGGGTATCAGACTATCAACTTCAAGGTTTATCATTTTGACTGTTATTATATACAGGGCATGTGAAAGACAAGAATTGAAATAGATTTCATTTGATTTACCAACATTTTGAACAGTCAAGCGTGCTGTTCTCTGACAGCTCTTGTTGGCATTTACAGCCCTAAACGGGAAAAATATTATGATACTATGATTATGTTGAAATTGAAAAGAAGATGAACATGCAGATAATGATAAAGATCCAATGCAGTCAAGGCGTTAGAGGAGTCGACCGTGCTGTTCCCTGACAGCCCTTTTTTTTACAATCACAGAATGTTGCAATATGGGACCATGTCTCTGTAAATGGGTATTGATGAACGTAATACATACAAATAGTAAAAAAAAACAACTAATGCTTAGCTAATGATCTTTTGTGAACAAGCTGCTTTAAAGATCATCAGAACCTTTTTAATTTTACATCTCTATTCACAGTTGGTCGAAGATCTGTGAGATGGTTCAACTACACAAATGACCCTAATGCCGTTTAAATCAGCTTGATTGGTGTAAAGATGGTACCATGCCCTACTAACAGAATGGTACAGATGAGAGTGTGGCCTGCTCCAGTATGCACATGTAAGATTGTTCTTATTTATAACTACCATGTCAAACGAAAGACGTAAAAATTGGTACCAGATGCAACCTTTGCTGCAATCAGCAAAATGGGTCTGCTAGGGGAACTCGGAGACCTCAGTACTGGTTCTACCGAGAAACATTTCATCCGTGTATCGGTGCTATACACTGGGCACGTAAAAGAACCAAGGGGTCTATTCGCTAAGAGCTAGGGTGTCACACCCGGACTCCCTTGTATCCGACTACTGTCTCTTCCGATGCTGTCTCTTCAGCAAAAATAAAGAAGTATGTCAAAATTACTTTTAGTGTAGTTGTATTATTATAATTTTGGGTCTTCATTCGTAGTTACTGAAATAGTCCAGTTCATCCCCTGTTTCTTACTACTTATGAAGTTGGGCAAAATTTTTTAAGTGTGTTATATTCATATGTTTGGGGTCTTCATACGTAGTTACTGAAATAGTCCAGTTCATCCCCTGTTTCTTACTACTTATGAAGTTGGGCAAAATTTGTTTAAATGTAGTTATATTCCAATATGTTTGGGGTCTTCATACGTAGTTACTGAAATAGTCCAGTTCATCCCCTATTTCTTACTACTTATGAAGTTGGGCAAAATTTTTTAATTGTGATTATATTCTTATATGTTTGGGGTCTTCATACATAGTTACTGAAATAGTCCAGTTCATCCCCTATTTCTTACTACTTATGAAGTTGGGCAAAATTTGTTTAAATGTAGTTATATTCTAATATGTTTGGGGTCTTCATACGTAGTTACTGAAATAGTCCAGTTCATCCCCTATTTCTTACTACTTATGAAGTTGGGCAAAATTTGTTTAAATGTAGTTATATTCCAATATGTTTGGGGTCTTCATACGTAGTTACTGAAATAGTCCAGTTCATCCCCTATTTCTTACTACTTATGAAGTTGGGCAAAATTTGTTTAAATGTAGTTATATTCCAATATGTTTGGGGTCTTCATACGTAGTTACTGAAATAGTCCAGTTCATCCACTATTTCTTACTACTTATGAAGTTGGGCAAAATTTGTTTAATGTGTTATATTTTATGAAGTTGGGCAAAATTTGTTTAAATGTAGTTATATTCCAATATGTTTGGGGTCTTCATACGTAGTTACTGAAATAGTCCAGTTCATCCCCTGTTTCTTACTACTTATGAAGTTGGGCAAAATTTGTTCGAGTTAAGATATATCCTCATTGATTTTGGGTTAATTCCTTTCCTTAACTTTTTTTTTTACTTTTTTTTCTTTAACTTTTTTTACTCAATTTTCTCATCTTTTGTGTTTTTGCTTTGTTTAGTTTATTCTTTAACTGTTTTTTTTTTCTTTCTAAAACTTTTTTTACTTTTTTTTTCTTTGACGGTTCTCCTTTTTTTTTGGCATTTTTTTTTTTTTTATCTAAAACCTTTTTTCTCTCACATTGCCTTTTTCTTCTATATTTTTCCTTGTTGTTTGTGTCTCATAATAATATATATTGTGTTTCCTCTTCAGCTTATTCCTAGACCTGTCAATGTCTGTAAAAGTGGCACGACTCGACCCGTCATTGTCTTTAAAAGTGGCACACAATAGTTCAGAAATAAAAGTTAAGAGTTCTCTGTGTTTGGGGTTCACAGATATCAATTTCGATTGATAACGTCCCCCAGTTTCTGGCTATTGTGTGTGTGTCAAAATGGGCCATGTGACGCGTCTGGTGTGGTGTGCTTTAGCATCCACCACTGGCTAGCCAGTTTCTGGCGAAAAAGGAACATCAGTCTCCCCTGCCAGTATATAGCCTCTCCATGGTCAAGCCCTATACAGTGCCTCCTCGTGGCGACACACGTCAACTGAGGACTTTGTGTCCTCAGGCTGAACTGTAGGGGACGATGTACAAAAACTATATGATAAACATTTTAGTCTATAAATCGTGGATATCACTTTTAAAGAGGTGTATAGCAAGATTGTAACACTATTTAAGATGTTTACAAAACATTTCAAACTACATCGCAAAGAAATTCGAAAATAGAATTCAAGTGATGATAAAATGATAAAAACATTCCTTTAAAATCATATTGAAAGCCCTATAAAATATTAAACTTGAGCTGGTTTCCTTTGATTCCTTAAACTGAGCTGGTTTCCTTTCATTAAACTGAGCTGGTTTCTTTCAGCGTACATAATAATAATAAAAAAAATCTACTCCTAAAATGACTTTTGCAATAATAATGAATATTGTGCATTATATCTTAAGAATTCTTTATTATCCTACAAGAATTATAATTAGAAGAAAACATTTGATTTACCTTATCTGATATATCATATTGCAGTAATGGGCAATCAAAGTTTGACAATAATAGATGATATGAAACATTTTTATTAGTCTCACTATTCAAAAAGTGGAGCTATCATCTGAACTTTGTTACTTTTTCCGCATTTTTTGCAATTTCCGAGTCTGTTAAAATGGCGGATAGAAATGGAAATAGATCCTTAAAAAACTACTTTACAAAGTTTCTTTGTAACTGAAGCGACACAGATAAATACCACAAATCTGGTAGGTACAATCATTAAGGATGTCATTGTAAAATGCTTTGAGATTTGCAAGCTGAAAAAAACCTGCATGTCCCCAAGTATTCAGTAATCACCATATTGTTATTCTAAGGCTAACTACACCACCTGTTAAATTACCGATTACATTCAGTAAGCAGACAGTGACTGATTTATGTTTGATTATGAATACACTTCTCAACAATCCTATATATGGGAGTCATTTAGAGCCGTAGTTTTCGCTTCAAGCATTGAACTTTTTAAATGTAGAGTAAAGCAATTAAGACTCAACCATGTGCACAAGATTTATAAAAATAATAAATATATATAAAAGAGATAAAAGATTGTATAACACTAGAACTAGTGTTGAAACTGACAGTATTTTCTATGTCACAATAAATCATGCAGATGAACATCCATTAGATTTGAAATCTGCTGATGTAGAAACAGTTGTTGCATTTGCCATTGAGCACATCATTAGTCAGAACATTGACAATCCAGTGGAAATGCTTAGATATCTTCAGTCCGTTCTTGTAACGGGTTAAAAACTGGATATTGAATCAACAGACCACATTATTGAAGGCGAAACAAATTTCATCAATGTTGACAAAGATAACATGTTGGAGACTGCTTTTGATGAAATAAAAGCAATTAAAAACCCCAGACTGACATTGGAGGTACAGTTTTATGATGAGGTTTGTTAAACTTTAAAGTCTTTGTTATATAATAGTAAGTAAGAAAGTTCCAAAAATTAGGGATCAGGGCTGATACTCTAGAAACATATTGGGAATAACCCTAAAAACTGATTTTAGTGCACAATTTATCCGCAGTTCAATAAGGAATAGATATTTTTTAAGGTTAAAGCTTTTTTGGGTTGCAACATGTAATGGAGTTTTCTTTGTCTATAGAAAAAAATTAAGAATATTATTAAAAACTTCAATCTTACTAAATATCAGTTGTAGGGCAAATGTTTTGACGAAATACTTTCACAAAAACAATGCCTGTCATGCACATATCTATATTAAATGACAAGTACATGTATTACAGACTCATTTTTTACCTTACCTCAGATGGCTGTTGACAATGGTGGTCCCAGAAAATAATTTTTATGCCCCCACAAAGTGGGGTGCATATAGCGTTGCACTTGTCCGTCCGTCCGTCCGTCAGTCCATCAGTCCATCAGTCCGTCAGTCCGTCCGTACGTCCCGAAATCTTGTGAACGCAACTCCTCTTAAACCGGATGGCAGATTTTGCTTAAACTTCCAGGGATGAACAACCTTAATGTGTAGATGGTAGTAAAGAAAGGAATTTTCGCGGCGACCAAATTTAACAGAAATATGGCCCTTTGTTGATTTTTTCACTATATACCATATAGAAATTTTGTGAACGCAACTCCTCTTCAACCGGATGGCAGATTTTGCTTAAACTTCCAGGGATGAACAACCTTAATGTGTAGATGGAAGTAAAGGAAGGAATTTTCGCGGCGACCAAATTTAACAGAAATATGGCCCTTTGTTGATTTTTTCACTATATACCATATAGAAATTTTGTGAACGCAACTCCTCTTCAACCGGATGGCAGATTTTGCTTAAACTTCCAGGGATGAACAACCTTAATGTGTAGATGGAAGTAAAGGAAGGAATTTTTCGTGGCGACCAAATTTAACAGAATTATGGCCCTTTGTTGATTTGTTCACTATATACCATGTAGAAATTTTGTGAAAGCAACTCCTCTTAAACCAGATGGCAGATTTTGCTTAAACTTCCAGTGATGAATAACCTTAATGTGTAGATGGAAGTAAAGGAAGTAATTTATTAAAGTGATCATTTCAAATGAAGTTCACTTGGATAAATACTTACTTTTTAAAAATCAGCTTTCAAGTGAAAAAATACATCTTAATGCTACTGACAGAATACCATTATCATTGAAAAATTACCGGTTGTCAGACGATGAAAAACATACTGGCGGACTTGCTAAAGTCATTACCATTGTAGTTGGAGCGAGAGTCATTCTCACAAGAAATGTTGATGTGTCTGACGGTCTAACAAATGGAACTCAGGGCATTGTGAGAGAAATAAAGTTCTTATCAATTAACAAACCAATTGCCATCATGATTCTGTTTGATTCACCAAGTGTAGGGAAGAATGCTCGTCTCAACAGTAAAGTTGATCTGTCTGCATACAGTTGTACCAATTTCTCAAACAGAAGCAACATTCTCCCCGACTCGTTCAAAAGCAACAGTAATCAGGAAACAGTTTCCAGTTAGATTGTGCTGGGCAACATCAATACACAAAGTGCAGGGGGCAACGCTGGACAATATTGTTGTTTCATTTGAAAACCGTTTCAATTCTGGGCAAGCCTATGTTGCCCTGAGTAGGGTGAAAAAATTGAACCAACTCCATTTAATAAGTTTTGATGAAAAGAAAATTGTCACAAGTTCTCACGTAAAGAAAGAAATGGAACGAATGAAGAAGGACACATTTCACCCAAATCCTTTTAAATCGCTTTCAGCAAATGCAAATTTGACTGTTGCTTTGTTAAATGCAAGATCAGCTAGGAATCATTTTACAGATATCATGTGTCATCCAGTTTTAAAGATAGCAGATATAGTGTGCTTAACAGAAGCAAATGTCTACCATGACCAGATCAGATACTACCAACATGAGGGCTGGACCCTGAAATGCTTAGAAAAGTCATCAGTTTGTAACTGCCATGGAATTCTGTTTTACTGTTCTGAAAACATTCCAGTTGTATCATCAACTACATCTTACCAACCTCATATGGAACAGCTGTTTGTTGAATTATCTTCAAAACCTGGTGTCAGCTCAATACAGGTACTCTATCGATCTCCATCAACAGCACCTGCCACATTTATTACAGATCTTACCAGCACAGTATACGATACGCAACCTGACATAATCCTAGGTGATTTCAACATCAACGTTGATTCAGTTTGGTACAGAAGACTATCTGAATCTCTGCTTAATTATCGCCAGTGTGTGACATTACCAACACACTTAAGTGGATCTATTATTGATCTTGTCTATGTAAAAGATGAGTTGCCACAGCCAAAAGTAACTGTATACCCAACATATTTCTCTGATCACAGCATTGTGTTCCTGCAGTTTTAGGAGACCAGACATGTGTTTCAAAGTTTTGTTTTATTCAGACACTAATATTGTATTCCATCTGTAAAGAAACCAAATATGATGCCTCAAGAGTTAGGTAACTTTTTTATCATTAATACATAATTGAGGAAATTTCAACTGAAACGCTATAATAAGAACAGAATTTTGTAGACATTAAATGAAGCTGCTCTTGTTTACGAGCACATCTGCACAGTGGGGGCATCCGTGTCCTTTGGACACAGTTCTAGTTTCAGCTAGTTCTTGGAGCAATAAAGGAAAAGTACTTCGATCATTGACTCCGTGAACACATGAAAGAGGACTACATCACAATTGGAAGGATCTTTGGTAAGTGACTGAAGATGCAAATCATTACTTGAAGGCAAAAGAAATAGTTGTCTTTGTGGTATATTGAAACACAGCCATTGTTTTATTCCACTATGAAGATGTAAGGAAATAGATTATCTGTAAGACTGTCATGCTTTAAACTGCTCTTTTTATACCCCCTACACAATCAGACAGTAGAAGTAGATAACTCTTGACTGAATTTATCACAAATTATGAGCACTTTTGGAATTAGAAATTTTGTAAGGTTCTTTCATGCTTATATCTCAGTAATTGGAATTTTTTAAATTAAATGGTATCAGACTATTAGATCATTTTTGAGTGGATTTGGTACTTATTAAAGCCCTTTTTAAGACTTTATTTTATGTTACCAAGACTTATTTTGAATCTAGTCAGGAAGCAGTCTTACTTTAAAGTTTCTTCAAATTGTGGTAGACCTTGATATTATCATATCCATGGGTGTCCTGCAGGCATCTGGGCAAAAACTGATGAACCATGTGGTATATCATTTTCAGATATGCTGGTCAGATAAAGTAAATAATAGCTGGTGTATTTTCGGGTTGTAGGTCATAGGTCAAGATTACAGGGAACTGTTCCTACACAATAACTGGAAAAGGATTAAGTATACTCCCTTGAAAATTTATTGATATTTGGAGTTATGGGTTAAAATCATCAGGGCCAGTAATCTGAAATTGTTTCTGCCTGACAACTGTTTAAATATTTGGTATATGTTTTTAGGTATTTTGTTAAGGTCAAATATATAACCCCACCCTTTCTGGAGTATGAAAAAGGTACCAAATTGTTGCAAGTGTATTTACATTGGTCAAAATTTCTGTTTAGTTACTGGTAAAACCAGTGGTTTAGTCACATTGTTGACTAAGAAGCTTTGCATGCAAGTCACTATTTCAAAAAGAAGTGAATATATTTGTTGAAAACTTCACACAAATATTTGTGATCAAAATTTTAGGTGAAACAGTTACACTTCAGATCTCAGACTTACACCTTGTTGAAATTATTTCTCTTTGCAGTTAAATAAATTTCCTTCTTTTAAGTTTATTCAAATATTTGAATTTAGAAAGTTCATGTCCCATAATTTTGATTTGATGAAGCATTGCCCCTTTGTTAGCCTTTCCATTTACCCTCAAATGAAGGTTTTTAACCCCAAATTGGCTGTGTAACACCAATATGGTTTCACAATATGTAGGGGTACAAAGTTAAGGAGAAAAATGTACGCCCAATCTTAATACTCATTGGTATTCCTTTTTTATGGACCTAGAATTGCCTGTAATTGGGTTTACATGCAAAGGTTATGCACTCACCTCTTCACTCAAGCAGTCTGGTTAAAACATCAATGTTAAATGACTAGATATCATGACTATTCTATACAGTTGTTTGTGCATTCTTAATCATATCTCTGTCTGGAGTAAAAGCTCCAACATATTGGCAGTAGTTCCAATGAACATACACTCATGTTATTTATAGAATGCATAAGTTACAAAGTTATTAAACAAAATGTTATTTTAAGCAAAGCGTAAAAAGAGTTACTCATACATCCTTTATTTTCAGGCTTGAGCATCTTACAGAATGGGAAATCCCATCTTTAATAAATGATGAGCATATCTTTTGCATGACAGAGACATCAGAGTGCATCAGAAATCTACTGACTGGTTTTGACTGGCTTGGACTAATTAAAGTAGGTAACTTCTAGAAAATAGGATAGAGTCCACTGTTAATTACACCCCAAAACAGAGTTTTGGGTGGGGGGTATACTGGAATCAGATTGTTTGTCCATCTGGACTATCGTTGCCGCACTTCTCTGACATTCCTTGGTGGATTTTGAAAGTACTTGGCAGAAATGTTCACCACATTGAACAATAATGATGTTGTCAGTTTAAAAATCAGCTCCAAAAGTATCCAGTTGAATAAAAAAATTGTACAAAAGGTATTTCACTTTACATAATTTTTTTAATTAAAGGAGGTAAGGGTTGGGTGTAAGGGGTGGAGGAGGCCAGTATTATAAAGTTTTCTTTTATAATGTATAGCTATAGCAAATAATTATCTGCTACATGAACTCTGGTTCAATTATGCATATGATTCTTAGCTATTCAGTATTGTGTATAGCCTACATGCACATGCATAATGCAGTAGTAATTTCACTGGTAAAAATGTCAGGGAAATTTTTGGCAAAACCATGAATATGCATTTTGGGGTCATTTGTCACATCCTGTGACATATCTTGTTATACATATAATATAGCTGAATAGTTATTATGGCATATGAGGGGGTATATATTTTTCACAAACATCTCTTGTTTCAGCTTTCTTTCTTTTTTTCTTTCTGTTTTTTTTTTCTGTTCTGAAAGGCACTTGAAAGTGAAGCATTGAAGTGTGCCACCCTGTCATCAAAGTCAATGTCTCCTATGATCTAAAAATAGATATTTACTGTCTACACATTTTCTCTCTGATGCCATTTAGTGTGTTCAACTTCACTCACATGTTTATCTCTGCTTTGCTAATTTGGCATGGATTAAATCTAGCTTTAAGTTCAAAGTCACATGGCTGAAATGAAAACTTTGTCAATTGTCCCTCTCCCCTTCCACATTCCTTTTTTGACTGCAATTTTTTCATAACTTTTTCTCCACCTAATTCAAAATAAACATGGTTTTGTATAAAGCAAAAACATTGAAGAAATAGAAACTAGTAGACTCAGTATTATTGAGCCTGTTCATGTGCATTAATGAAATATACAAAACTGCCAACACCCCTGAAAGTTGTAATTACTTAGTGAGAGAGTATATGATTTCCTTTTTATATAGATTGGAGTAACCCTACCAATGTTCAGACATATACTTAGACCAACCAGCTACACTCTTGACGGTCAGACTTCTCACCTACTTGCTTCATCCTGCATTTTCTGAGACTGGTTCCAACAGTAGAGCCTATGAAAATAAAGTGTATTTACCCGATAAATGAGGTAAGCTGCTGGTAAATAGAATTTAATTGCTAGAATAAAAAGGAACATTGCTTATTTGTGTTGGTCTGTTACTTTTTTACATATTTTAATTTTCCTAGTAAAGAAAGAAAACAAATGTCACTGAACCATCTTAGATTAAAGCTTTATCCTGTCACTAGTTTTATTTGTCAAAACCACACTGTCAAAGGTACAACACACAATTTCATAGAACCATTATGTTATACTTTTATCGGAGTAAATTTGGATTGATATTTAGCAAAACTTGTATGTATTTGGTGCATGTTAAGTAAGAAACAAGATAACAGCATTCACCAATTCAGTAAAATTGTATGAATTGTATTATCAGCGAAAAAGCTTCCAGTGTAAGTGGTCAAAGGCATGGAATCATCTGTTGTTTTAACAGTTTGGCAGACAATGCCAGGTGTTATAACAATGTATGTCATGTATATTCCATTTTGAGTCTTTTGATGTATTAGTTTGTTTATACTTAAAATGTTCAAAAGGTGTATAAAGTATTTTTTGTAACTTAAAATTAATTCTTTTTTAGCTCACCTGAGCACAACGTGCTAAGGTGAGCTTTTGAGATCGCCCTTTGTCCAGCATCCGTCGTGCAATGTGCATCAACAATTTGGCTTGTTAACACTCTAGAGGCCATATTTTTAGGCCAGTCTTCATGAAACTTGGTCAGAATGTTTGTCTCCATAAAATCTTGGACAAGTTCCTTTGAATTAAAACCGGAGGGTCCCCGACCATGATTATATAAATGTACACACACACACACAATCCCAAGAATGTAAAAAAAAAAAGCAGCACAAGAACGCACCATTTTAAACATAAAATGTATGCATTATTTTGCATTCAAACCATTGTCAACAAAGGGATGGAGTTAACAACATCTCGGAGAAAATATAAAATAAAATGAATTAATGTAATCATATTAGGATGGTCTTCTTTTTTATCCACAGATCAATTATTCCAACCAAAATATATAATGAAAATGACGACAAAATAATTATTGGGCAAAACGATCAGTCAATTCGGCGCCTGTACTACGTCGGAGAAAACGCTGGAATCCGTTCCTGACATCCTGGATAGCGGCCTCGATCTCAGGGCGGGTAGGTCTATGTGTACAGGGGACCTCCATGTGGGCCTGTTTTGTGTGGGCTCTTTCTGCCCGGGCAATCTTTAAGTCTTCTTCCATTCTGTCAAACTGGAAATAAAATAAATGTTTAAAAATAGATAAATACATAAATAAATGAATAAAAATATAGGTAACAAATGTTTAAAAATAGATAAATACATAAATAAATGAATAAAAATATATAACAAAAAAAAAATAAATATTTAAAATAAATAAATAAATAATTATTACTTTTCTTTTTCTTCTGAAATAAAATCGTCATCATCATCAGTGTAAATTTAAATCATTACAGATACATTAACTCTGCCTGAGGGATAAAAAAAACGCAAATGGAACATATTACATGGTCAAATTAAAACATTAAACCCAAATACTGAAACTGTAATAATGGTTTATCACGGGTTAAACTTTATTTTTAATCAAGGCGACTGTTCTCTTAAGACCTAGAACAACTCACCCTTTTCCTCCACTCGGGCACCTTCATGTATCTCCTGTACCTATACCTCCCGGACTCCAGGTCCTTATAATCAGGTCTGTCTCCCCACACCTCCGGGCGCTCCTGACGGACCACCGGCTTGTCGTACACTCCCACGCCGTCGGTGATCATTTGGTGTATAGCAATTAGGACGGACACCTTTTTGTAGAGCCAGTTTACTTTCTCTTGGATAATTGACGACATCTTGCAGTGAAAAACTAAAATTTAAACTCCGATTACTTGACGTGTCTTGCGGAAATGAATGCTGCTAAGCGGTATATATGTATCTTATTGACGACGCGTCAGATAACGTCGTTGTTTTTTTCTGACGTAACGACGTTATGGTTATTTTTAGCATTTATTTCTCCGGTGTACTGAGCATCAGATATAGAGTGTTCCAATTTAATTTGAACTATATTAATAGAAATTTCATCGAAAAATGAAAACAGAATGACCGAGTTTGATGAGCTTTAGCATGAATCAGCTTATTTACGTTGTTTATACTTGTCAGACTTTACTGAATCTTTCGGAACAATTTAAAAAATGCTCGACAATCCGATAACAGATGACTTGACGGTCAAAATGCAATTTTTAGCAAATTTTGCAATATATTAAGTAAATCGCTTGTATTCAATTTACAATTTATGTTTGCTTGTAGATTTTTTTTATAATTTAAATAAGTATATGACAATTTAAAAACTAAATATCTTCAAACCTGGCGAAATACTTATAACCATGCCTAAGGCCTATTTTGTTATGAATAATAAATGGTTTTCATATGATTATCCAATTACCTCATGATTAACGACTATAAAATATATACATGTACGCACATCACCTGTTGAAGGAGACATAGTGCTAGATATTTTAAGGTTATCCATCAATCAATAAATTATAATCACGTTTCTTAAATGCTTTAAAGGACTTCAGTGCAGATGCAAGAATCCATTGACTTGGAGTAATATGCTCTTTTGATCAATAAGGCCTGCATTTACTATATATAATTTTCATGATCACTTGGTGGATGGATTACCTTAAAAAATATTTTCATTGTGATACAAGGCCATTGAAAAGCTACATATAGCAACTGGTTTGGGTATAAGTTAAACTGCGATAATTCGTACATTGAGGTGGAAATATAAATTGTTCGGATAACCGAATAAAAAAATAAACGCACCTCACCATGACTGGCTGGAATTTCCAGCGATAGCCAACGATATAGAGATACAACTTCATTTATATGCAACAGTTTGCCCTTTAGTGGAGTTGGTAAAATATTCAGTCTGTTCGCCACTCAAACGGCATTGAAAAGGGTGTGTGGGTTCGAGTCCCAGCCGGGGAACATTTTTTTTACATTTTTTAATACTTTTGCAATATGAGACATTGATCATCATTGATTTACCTACCGGTATATTAAGGACATGTGTATATGAAATGAAAAGAAAAATAATGAAAGAAAAAAACGACAGTTTGCTTCAACATATTCAGATAATCATATAATCTTATAATCTGTAGGCAAGAGAAATAGGGAGAGTAAGAGAGTATGTTTATTGTTAGCATCCATTGAGACAAATGATGTGTTCATCTTTTTTTTAAAGACCGTGTTCAAACAGTTAAAGCGGGTTTATGGCATTGGGTTCACTGGCATCGCTTAAAAATTTGATCATCGCTTATTAAATTTACTTTGATAAACAAAAGAAATGCGACATCATCATATTAAAAACCCTGCTCTCTCAGCACTCTCAGCGCTTTGATTTTAAGCGCGGCAGTTTTTCGGTCAAAGCAACGTACCGGATACCTTTGTTTGAGACGACCTTCTACGAGATGTTGTCAGATCATCCATTGACTAAGAATATATACTTTCTTTTCTTCGAAGTCTATAAAGGCTTGCATTTCCTATAAAATTCCCACGATCACTTGATGTACAATGATCACAATTAATGATGGGCTACCAGATTATTTGAGAATTTGTCGGACACTGTCTAACTACGTTAATATCCAAATATTCAGTCATTTTATTTGATGAAAAAGTTGAATGAAGAACAACCAAAAAATGTCCAATATCGAATCAGAGCGAAGTTTCACTGTAAATGTGAAATGCATGCTTATTATTTCCGTTATAACACTCAAACATGTGTCCGTGGAAGTCTGGTGTTTGAACTGTCAATCTCTGTACATCCTACTCGAAGGAAATCAGCTATATCATTGAGTTTTATTTCATTCCGAGAGACGTACTGACTGCTGTATATTTACTGTAGCATATGGTTCGGAACTGATCCTATTTAAATATCAATATAAATTGTTATTGAGTAAGCAGACTGGGTTAGAGACTTATATCAATAAGAATATTAAACCAGTTTGATAAGAATGCTTTCAGTATTAATAAGATAAAAACCAAGAGGGTCATAGGGGTTCAATATCGCTCAACTGAGTACACAAACTCCATGCAGTGATGCACATTCACTTACCCCCATCAAAAATGTCACGTGATGATGGTAAGTTTACGAAATTGCGAAGGTTTATTTTTTTATACATGTACGGTAAAACACATTATATCTTTTTAAAATGTGTGTAACTATGCCACGTGGTAAATGACGTCATTTTAAGCTAACACGAAAAACATATTTTGCATCGATTCAGAGGGGGAAAACTGCTGCATTTTATTTCATTATCAGTTTTATTGGTAAATAGCGCATGCGAAGCGGAAAATTGTGTTCTACACAAATGTCACGATGTTCTTTTGTCAGATGTACAGATTTTCCAAACATTCGGGAAAACCTTCCGAGTTCGTGAAATTGTGTTGAAGCACATCGCTAATAATGTTTTCCCGAATATTAGGAAGCATGCACTGTTTATCTGCTATATCCCATTCAGATTGGTAAAGAAACTTACAGCAGTTTTCTCTTTCGATGCTGCTTGTGATAGGCTTAAAATGACGTCATATACCACACTGATTAAAGAGACGGTGGTTTATTTGTGGTGGCACTGTAAGTGGAGGTAACTACTGCGTGGAGTTTGCTGAGCACAATTAGCCTAAAATATTGACGATAAGCTTATGTTCCATTCATCCTGGTTTCAGCAGTTTTATTTAGAGCTATGTAATGAATTTTGAATCCTGAGCAGATAGCTCACAGTGAGTACATTGTGCACAGGTGAGCTTAAAAGCAATCTAGTGATATATATCAAGGTTTTATCTTCGGTCATTCAGTAACTGAAAATTCGACGAAGGCACGAACAAAATGGTTTTACGTGTACCTTGTTTTGTTTTCCTTATAGCCTTCACGAACCTTAGCTTTGGAGTTGAGGCTTTTAATCAGTTCAAGGTAGCATCTTTCAACTTCCGCTGTTCAAATGACGATGGTCTTAATGAAGGACCAAAAAGTCACGTGTTGGAGTGTTTGTCCGCCTGTGTTCTGAACACGAAATGTATTAATGTTTATACACAGACAGGTGTGTGCAGCACGTGTTCAAGTTTCGTGCAGACTGTGATATCAGGAGAGAACGACACGTCTTGCTATTGGCTGAAACTCAGTAAGTAATCCATAGTACATATAATATATAAATAATATGTAATATATAAAGTAAATACGTGCATATACAAAACGAAAAGCAAAGTCAAAAGATTTTTTGACGCTAGATCTATATATGAATTACTGAAGCCTATTAATTTACACGGATTTGTGATTCCCTCATCATTGTTCTCGTAAAATTTCGGACATGTTGCATTCGGCAGATACTAGTAATCGAGATTATCCGTTGCAGGATTTCCAATTTTTTAATGAATTGTGGGAAGCAGCCAAAATTTCAGAAACATAAGGACGATTCGCACGATGCAACTTCGAACCACTGTGATTAGCATTTGGCTGCTTGTTCTGGTACTCTGTTTTGAATTTTAACAAAATACATATACCCGGACACCATTTATAAATATAAGCCCAATTATTATACTGGCCTTCACAGTTCGGTGTGTAATTTAGCAGATGTAGCAATTTAAATATATTTAACTCTTCGAAAAAATATGTATAGAAACTTTTGATGCTATCTGTTCTTATATACACACAGTATTAAACAACATTTACACGCATGTGCCAACAATTCTTGAAATCTATATTTAAACGGTAAGATCATTCCACAGTACTTGGTTATCAAACTGGAGCCAAGATTCGAACAAAAACAGCTGGTGGTTAAGCAACGACTGGTTAATAATAAACTGGACAAGCCTTCCTTTTAAAGGGACATTTTATCCAAACTTAAAATGAATTGCGGGATGAAACAAACAACTAGCTTCATTGCATTCAGTGCAGCCGACCGTTGACTAATAATAGCTAACAAATGCGATTGGGTATCTTGCTTACATGCGACTGTTACGTTCACTAAACACGCTACAGAAACACAGGGTCTTAAAGTTCCATAGGGCAAATCATTTCGAAATTATTCGCCTCATGTGATCAGCAATTGACTGCTTGTTCTGATTTTGATTTTTAGCAAATTACATAACCGGGGACCATTTACTATGATTATAAGCTCAAGTATCATCTTGACCTTCACAGTTCTGTTTATAATTTAACAGTTGCAGCAATCAAAATATTACTCTATGAAAAAATATGTATAAAACTATTGAACTATCTGTTCATATATGACACATAGTATTAAACAACACTTGCAAGCGTGTGCCAATAAAAATTATTCTCGAAAGCTAAGTTTAAACTTTACAGGTAAATTCATTCGATGGTACTTGGTTATTATACTGGGGCCAAGACTTGAACAATAATAGTTGGGGTTCAGCAACAGATGCCTTGATAGACCGGCTAATAATAATTTCATATTGGTTCCGATATATTTTGTAAAAGTTGTAATAGAACATGTAGCATATTTTTTTTTTTCATCGTTATGTTAGAGTGATAGGGTTTAGTCTCTTTTAAATAAAGATTGTTCTATCTATTGGAATTGTGTTGTCGTAAGGATTTGTTACAGTATATGTTAATTAAATATCAAACCATGCGAACCATGCATAAAAGTCAGTGGTACAAGTTATGGCGCCCATAATCAAGCGATGTCATATCTAAGGCGTACTAGCATACAGCTCTGTACTAAATCAGTTATACTATATTTATTATATGCTTCTGAGTGGATTACCGCTAAATATAAATAATTATATTTCATAATTTCACAGGTAAAAATAATGAAAATATAATTTCACTCTTTTCATCATATAACAAAAAGAAAATTTGTTCTTTTTGTGGAAGATGCAATATTTTTTCCAACTCGTGAACTTCACCACTCGTGAAAATACAATTTAATTAAGTTGACCCGATGAAAAAATAAACAGGCATCCACAAAAACGAAAACTATAGCGCGTGGCTAAGACATAGAGTTTCACTAAGTTGCGATACAGATTTAGATTTATAGTTGAACCTGTATTAGCAGCCAACTGTATGAAGCGGTCAACCTGCACTTGGCGGTCAATTTCAAAATTAACAAACTATCATTTTGTTACATATTTGGCCTTCATTAAGCGACCACTTGTTTCCTTGACTGACCGCTTAAGACAGGTTTGACTGCATTTCTACGCAACATAGAAGAAGGTACTCTCCAAGGATGTCTCGCGCAGTAACATGATAAACAAACATGGCCAACAAGGTTTTCGTTTTCAGATTCTTAACGAATATTTCTTAATTATTCATTAAAACCAAATGTGGAAAAAAACAAAATGTTTTGTTTGTCGTTTCTATTTGGAGTTCTGAATAATAGCGTTCATGTGCCGGATAAATACATTGCTATATGTTGCAGAATGATATTCGTTTTTATAGATGGTAGATTTTATCTACATTAGTCGCAATCTTGAAAACTTTTATCACTAAAATCTTTGTCATGGAACACAGAAAAACATAAATATGTAACGTGGCTACTTTTTTCTAAGCATCTCGCCCAAGATCTATATACACAAGGGTACTGAAAGACGGCAACCCTCGTTGTGCTTTTGGATTTGTATATTCAAATTATATCGGATGTGCTTTGACCACAGTTTCATACGCAATTTTACTTTATTATATATAAGTACCTATAAAAACACATAACGATTTGTTTTATACACATGTATTTCACCGATAGACGTTCCATTTTATAAGACAACGTTTCAAGTCAACATACACTATTATACAGGGCCATACCAGATGCCATGTACCGCCACTACAGACTGCGAGAGGACAGACCTGGTATGTGACGTCACTACATCCACCTGCGTATGTGCCCCTGGGTACAGCTTTGACTCTGAAACCCAGATGTGTGTGGTTGGTAAGTTTTACAACTTGCCATCCGATGATTTTAAGGTCATACCCGGATTCGAACACGAGACACTCCTCTTACAGAGTGCATTTTCTGAACTACAATGCCGCTCTTTTGATGAGAGTCGGACGTCCTTCTGTCCATATTTCACAATATATCTGTAGTAATAATACGCTGACCCAGTTTTGTTTGTTGACTTGCTAGGGTTTACATATATATATTTTGCCATTTGGAAATTTCGTCTGTTTTAGACATCTGTGTTACTATACCACGTGTTATGACGTCATTTTAGGCTACCGCGAAAAACATTTTTTTATCGATTTAGAGGGAAAGACTGATGTGAGTATTTTATTTCTTTGTTAAGAGAGAATTTAACAGTTAAGAAGCCAAAACGAGCGTAGCGAGTGACGGCTTCGTTATAGTTAGTGTTTATTAAGAGAGAATTTAGCAGTTAAGAAGCCAGAACGAGCGTAGCGAGTGACGGCTTCTTAACTTTTAAATTCTTTCTTAATTCTTCAACTTCTTCAACTTTTTATTCAGGCATGTCGGCAAATAATATGCCATTGGACGTTTAATAAATAAGTGAAAATACGACCATATGACGTAAACATATAAACATACATTCACTAAATTATATACATGAGACTTATTCACAAAAATAAATAAATAAATAATCCTGTAAAGGACGTCAAAAATATTTGATATAATATTTGATATAAAACAATATATAGATATCAGTTATTATCAAAGATACTTTTAATATATCGTTCCTTTTTTTTTTAGTTTAATTTATCCTACCATACATCTAATTATAGTGTAGTTTATCCTATAAGGGGAAATAACTCCTACGTATTTCCGGTAATGATAACTAAACGACTGAACACAAGCTAGCAAGCGATAGCAGCAAGCAATAAGCTCAGCGAACAATAAAGTTCATGAGTTATCCCGCCTGACGAAATCGATAATTCCCTATCCTATTTTCGGGAATTTACCTGACAACCGGAAATTATCAACACAATCTATCAAGCAATAGTGAAAGAAATGATTATATTTGATATCAACAAAAACTACTGGTTAATCAAAACGGCAAAATTCAAACTCTTATATATTTTAAACAGTGTATTAAGTATGATAACTACATCGATTACACCAGGAATTTTTTTTCTGTTATATTAAAGGAAGATAGTGGACTACACACTGTATAGTACTGTCTAATGTTGATCAATAAACAAGTAGGTACCTCAGAGTAATTAACTACATTGTAGTTATATGGTTGATTTAAACACCATATTAATAACTTTAGGAAAGTAAAACAACAACATACATTAGAAAGATAAAAACATTATAATTTAATCTATCAGACCAGG
>CM037780.1:45308198-45348475 GCA_021229015.1 Solen grandis | reverse complement strand
GGTTGACTATTTTCAGGAGTTCCAGTCACATGCTTTGTGTTTCATTGTAACAAATAATCTGTCATTGATGGCCCAGAATGAACTCATTACCATTCAGCAGGAGAAAGGGGGCTACCTTCCTAGAGGACAAATTATCAGCATACGCCGTTGTCCAGATATTTATTATATTCTTGTGTTTTGTATGCAATATTATAGAAATAAATTTAATTTTAATTTTGTTTTGTTTTGATTTAAAACAGGATTACTTTTAATCAGAACACTTATTGCAAATAATATGTACATACAATAAACAAGTATACATTACATACAAACTTTGTTAATCTAAACATATATATCGCTACATGTAAAATTTGTGACATATTACGATCTAAGCGAAATACTGCAAATTTTATTTGACTCTTAAAAATTTGTTTTTGACTCTTGAAAATTTGGCCCCAAGAGTCAATGACTCTTGGGTTTCAAAGACTATGGAGAGCCCTGTATGTCTAAATGGAATTTGGATATTTTGAATGTAACACATGATATATTTTCTTCTTGCAGGTTTTGTAGCTTCTTGAAACCCAAAGACCAACACTTGATCGTCATCTGAAACCGTGACACATCAAGATCTGGAAATAGTGCTGAAATGTTTTGCAATATGGATATTCTTAAACCAGGTTTCAGGTAAATGAATTTTGTGGGAGAAACCCTGCTGCGTGATAATTTTCCTTAAATCAAGACCATCAATAGATGGATACATAAAACACAAGATAATTTAAAAGTTGACATGGCTATGGCAGTGAACTGAAAGGGATTTGTGGCCCTTGCCTCCAGAGCAGATAAAATGGTGGTGCAAAGAAAAATAAAAATAAATGGTGAAAAAATGACCCAATCCTATGCAATAATAATGGAAAAGTAGAACTGATGTGTTGTCATTATCCTAAAAATAAAATGTTAACATAAAACTGACCCACTGTCAGTGAATTGTTTCCAATGAATAACCCAATACAATGAGAAATATTGGTGGAAAAGGGATGGCTGAAGGGGAGGACATGGAGGCCATAATGTACCACAAAGGGTACCATGTCATATTTACCTATATGCTATGTATAAACATTATAATAAAAAATAACTTTGTCAAATACAAGTCATGGATAGAACTGGCCCGTTGTCAGTGAACTTTCCATTACTTAACAATGCAAAAAGTTAAAAGGTAACACAATACAATGAGTGATGGTAAGATAGAACTGGCCCGTTGTCAGTGAACTATCCATTACTTCCATTACAAAAAGGTAAACTTAAACAAAAGGAATGACCTGTTGTCAGTGATGTTTCCATTAGTTCTCATATTCACTATTGTCCTATACAAAAAAGAGGTATGGAAAAAATAAAATTTGCCCATTGTTGTTAAACTGTCCATTACATCCATTGCAAGAAGTTAGAAAGATAATACTATGAGTGACAATAAGATGGAACTTGCACACTGTCAGTGACCTTTTCAGTAGTTCCAATAAAAAAAAACTATATGAAAATTTGGCAAGGTAACCCAATGCATTGAGAAATATTGGTGGAAAAGGGATGGCTGAAGGGGAGGAGATGGAGGCCATAATTTCCCACAATTGGTACCTCATAATATTTACTTATGCAATGTAAACATTATAAAAATAACATTGCCCAGTACACCTATTTGGAAAAAGTTAAAGGTAACCCAACACAGTGAGTGATGGAAGGATAGAACTGGCCAGTTGTCAGTGAACTATCCAATGCTTCCATTGTAAAAAGTCAGATAACCCAACACAATGAGTGAAGGAAAGATAGAATTGCCCTGTTATAACATATAACTAATAAAGAAAAAATAAAGATAATCCAGTACAATTAGTAAAGGATAGATAAAACTGACCCATTGTCAGTAAATATCTATAAATTCCTTATTTAGAATGAAATAATCTAATACAAGGAGTAGTGGAAGAATAAAACTGATATTTTGTCAGTTCACTAGTCCATATTTTGACCATGACAGATGTTCAAACATAATGAAAATGACCCAAAATGCATCTATTGTAATGCATATGATTATGGTGAGAAAGGTCAGCTCATGTGGAGGGTGGGGGTTAGGAGTGCACTGATGCATTTTCATTTGACCATCATAATACCCATGCAATATCACTCAAAAGAAGAGGTAAGGTTTGGTGCCACTTGGCGGTTGTAAGAATCTACCTATGATTATGATTTCAATAAGGAATAAAAAACATGTTTAGAAAGGGTTTTTAACTGTATATAGGTGCCACTTGGTACTTGTATGAATCTTTTCCATTTTCATGAGTATGTCTAAATGAAATTTGAATATTTTGAATGTAACACATGATATATTCTCTACTTGCAGGTTTTGTAGCTTCTTGAAGCCAAAGACCAACACTTGATGTCATCTGAAACAGTGACACTTCATGATCTGGAAATAGTGCTGAAATGTTTTGCAATATGAATGTCTTTAAACCATGTTTCAGGTAAATGAATTTTGTGGGGAAACCCTGCTGTGGGATGATTTTCCTTAAAACAAGATAAATATAGACATGGCTATGGCAGTGAACTGAACGGGATTTGTGGCCATTGCCTCAAAAGCAAATAAAAAGGTGGTACAAAGAAAAAAAAAAAAAAAAAGGCCCAATCCTTTACTGCAATTGGATAAACTGACCCATTGTCAGTGAAGTGTCCATTACTTCCCATAACAAATATTGCCCCATACAAGAAAGAGTATAAAGTGTAGTCAGTGAAGTGTCCAAATAATGTCACGTTCAAAAAGAGTAAAGGAACAAAACTGACCTGGTGTAAGTAATGTTCCATTACTTCAAAAATATGAGTAAAACCCTTCTATCCTTTTCAGATTAAAAAAGGTTGATCTGCTAAAATGAAATAAGGTAACCCTAAACAATAAGGAATGAAGATAAACTGATCGTTTGTCAGTTAACTATCCTGTTGTTTAAATGAAAATGGTTGAACAGCTAAAGTAACCCAAGACAATAAGGAATGGAGAGATAGAACTGGCCCGTTGTCAGTCAACTATCCTGTTATTCCAATAAATATGGTTAAAAAAAAAAAAAAAAAAAATATTTAGACTATAACCAATGCTTATCCCTAATGAAAATGACCAGAAATGCATCTTCAGTAATACATACAATTATGATTACAATAAGAAGGTGGAAAAGATCTCATGTGGAGGGTCGCAGATAGGAGTGTTCTGATGTGTTTTCAGTGCACCAGAAATGAGTTTGACCATCATAATACCCCATGCAATATATAGGAAAAAAAGGTAATGTTTGGTGCTACTTGGCACTGGTAAGAATCTGTTCATATAGAAATGGTTTGGATAAAAATAGTCAACTCATGTGGAGGGTGGGGAAAAGCAGTACACTGATACATATTCAGTACACTGACAATGAGTTTGACCAGAAAGATAGAATACAAGATGGCTATGGCACAAATGGCATTGAAGCCCATGGCACAAAGGGATTTGAAGCTGTTGCATCCAGAGCAAACAAGAGGGCCATGATGGCCCTGAATCGCTCACCTGAGTACCATTGCTTCAACTGATGTCAAGGTTTTTAAACAGACAAGGATTCTGATATAACTTAATCTAAAACATTTTACCCCTGACAATCCCAGATAGCAAGGGTATATGGGACCCATATGGGCTGTATCTGGGTATGCCTATATGGGCTAAACTATGTGGGACCCATGTGGGTCCAATATATAGATTTTTTTTTATCCCATACTGGACCCATATGGGCTGTATCTTGGTATGCCTATATGGGTTCGACGATGTGGGACCCATGTGGGTCCCACATATATAGGTTTTCCCATACTGGACCCATATGGGCTGTATCTGGGTATGCCTATATGGGTTCGACTGGGCCGGGGCTTATCTGGGTATGCCTATAGGGTTGACTATGTGGGCCCATTGGGTCCAATATATATTTTTCCCATGGACTATATGGGCTGTATCTGGATATGCCTATATGGGTTCGACTATGTGGGACCCATATGGGTCCCAGATATACTATTTTACACATGCGCACTCTACATTTCCGGTTAACCGCAATATTCAAACCAACGGTCAACAACACAACGCAATGTTAACCTACTTAGCTTTTCTTCAGAGTGACGGCCAGACGAACATTATTAGCCTATTCAAAACATGAAATACGTATGTATAACATTGATTAAGATGCCTTTCTAACAATTAAATCTTGCTTTTTTTGAAAATAATTCTGATTATGAATAAGGAATTGGTTTGTAACGTATTTTCGCGAGTTGAGTTCGACTTGTTTATCGTATATTGTATGTACCGGTAGTTCAAATTCAAGGTGTCTAAGTCCAGAATTTACTTTTATCTGCTATAAATTTTAGTTTGAGGACCAAAGGATCAATAATTTCGATCAAAAGTTAGATAAATTTTATTGTTACTTTTTGCATTATTTACTGTATTGTTGAATAATAATGATAACGTTACGTACTGTCATTGGCAATTTTCTGGTATACATTCCATATGGTATTCCTACAAGATAACAAATCCTGCAACAAATCTGTGTTTACTATTATCATGTATTTATTTATTTTATTTCTGTATCATAAAGCATTGTTATAAATCACTTGTATTCCGATCAAAGTATACCTTGCTATTCAAACTTGCTACAGATATACATGAAGCTACATTAAGGTATTCACATCTCTGACATATAGAACTAGATGATTCATAATGTATACGCTTTGTGTAATTGTAGATAGAATACCAAAACACCTGTCAACCTGTTTAATTCAAATCTCTGGGACGTTGTGAGGAGTTTTGAATGGAAATGAGCTGGATGTAAACTACAACTTCCATGGACTGAAGGGGATGCTGCCATTTACCAAACTGCATATCATGGATGAATTTTACAGTAAGATTTGCTGCAATAAACTCTAGCCAAGTCTTAAATGTAATGATGTCATAGTCAATGCCTTGGAATTATTCAATTTTTATATCATTTACAAGCAAGATATGAAAAGACTAAATAGAACGCAGAGGCTTGAGCTGATAACACACATCTCCTACATTATGATTTATTTATACAAGAGGGCCATGATGGCCCTGGATCGCTCACCTGAGTACCATTGCTACAACTGATTACAAGGTTTTTAAACAGACAAGAATTCTGATATAACTCAATCTTAAACATTTTAGCCCTGACAATACTACACACCAAATATATAAGCACTGGGCCTTATGGTTTCAGAGGAGAAGACTTAGTGCGGGGTCATTTATCTCCAAAGGGCCACCATTTTGAAAATCTTGATAATGAACCATTAGATGATGCTACATACCAAATATCTAAGCTCTAGGCCTAATGGATTCATAGAAGAAGATTTTTAAAGATTTTCCTATATAACTCTATGTTAAACAAGTGACCCCTGGTGCGGGGGCATTTATCACCATAGGGTCATGATTTGTACAATCTTGGTAATAAACCATAAGATGATGCTTCATACCAAATATCTAATCTCTAGGCCTTATGGATTCATAGAAGAAGATTTTTAAAGATTTTCCTATATAACTCTATGTAAAACAAGTGACCCCTGGTGCGGGGTCATTTATCACCATAGGGCTATGATTTGTACAATCTTGGTAATGAACCATAAGATGATGCTACATACCAAATATCTAAGCTCTAGGCCTAATGGATTCATAGAAGAAGATTTTTAAAGATTTTCCTATATAACTCTATGTAAAACAAGTGACCCTGGTGCGGGGTCATTTATCACTAGGGCTATGATTTGTACAATCTTGGTAATGAACCATAAGATGATGCTACATACCAAATATCTAATCTCTAGGCCTTATGGATTCATAGAAGAAGATTTTTAAAGCTTTTCCTATATAACTCTATGTAAAACAAGTGACCCCTATTGCGGGGGCATTTATCACCGTTTGGCTATGATTTGAACAATCTTGGTAATGAACCATTAGATGATGCTACATATGAAATATCTAAGCTCTAGGCCTAATGGATTCATAGAAGAAGATTTTTAAAGTTTTTCCTATATAAATCTATGTTAAACAAGTGACCCCTGGTGCGGGGGCATTTATCACCATAGGGCTATTATTTGAACAATCTTGGTAATGAACCATAAGATGATGCTACATACCAAATATCTAAGCTCTAGGCCTAATGGATTCATAGAAGAAGATTTTTAAAGTTTTTCCTTTATAACTCTATGTAAAACAAGAGGGCCATGATGGCCCTGAATCGCTCACCTGAGTACCATTGCTTCAACTGATGTCAAGGTTTTTAAACAGACAAGGATTCTGATATAACTTAATCTAAAACATTTTACCCCTGACAATACTACACACCAAATATCTAAGCAATGGGCCATATGGTTTCAGAGAAGACTTGGGCGCAGGGTCATTTATCACCGTAGGGCCAAGACTTTGAAAATCTTTGTAATGAACCATTAGATGCTACTACATACCAAAAATCTTAGCTCTAGGCCTTATTGATTCACAGAAAGAGATTTTTTAAGATTTTCCTATTTAACTCTATGTAAAACAAGTGACCCCTGGTGTGGGGTCATTTATCACCATTGGGCTATGATTTGTACAATCTTGGTAGTGGCCCATAAGATGATGCTACATACCAAATATCTAATCTCTAGGCCTTATGGATTCAAGAAAGATTTTTTAAGATTTTCCTATTAACTCTATGTAAAACAAGTGACCCCTGGTGTGGGGTCATTTATCACCATTGGGCTATGATTTGTACAATCTTGGTAGTGGCCCATAAGATGATGCTTCATACCAAATATCTAAGCTCTAGGCCTTATGCATTCATGGAAGAAGATTTTTTAAGATTTTCCTATATAACTCTATGTAAAACAAGTGACCCCTGGTGCGGGGTCATTTATCACCATAGGGCTATGATTTGTACAATCTTGGTAGTGGCCCATAAGATGATGCTTCATACCAAATATCTAAGCTCTAGGCCTTATGCATTAATGGAAGAAGATTTTTTAAGATTTTCCTATATAACTCTATGTAAAACAAGTGACCCCTGGTGCAGGGTCATTTATCACCATAGGGCTATGATTTGTACAATCTTGGTAGTGGCCCATAAGATGATGCTACATACCAAATATCTAAGCTCTAGGCCTTATGGATTCATAGAAGAAGATTTTTTAAGATTTTTCTATATAACTCTATGTAAAACAAGTGACCCCTGGTGCAGGGTCATTTATCACCATAGGGCTATGATTTGTACAATCTTGGTAGTGGCCCATAAGATGATGCTACATACCAAATATCTAAGCTCTAGGCCTTGCAGTTTTGCAGAAGAAGATTTTCAAAGTTTGCATTTTTAAAATCTATTTTTAGCTCCTGTGACCTAATTATGCAATGGACCAGAACCATTTATACAACTTTAGTAGAGCTTCATCCAAGGAACATTCCTCCAAAATATTTTTCAAATTGGCCAAGCCGTTTAGGAGGAGATGTTGTTTGAAACAATTGTTGACGCCGGACGCACGCACGCACGGACGCACGCACGGACGCACGCACGCACGGACGACGGACGACGGACGCCGGACAAAAGGCGATCAGAAAAGCTCACCTTGAGCACGTTGTGCTCATGTGAGCTAACAAGTGACCCATGGTGCGGGGTCATTTATCACCATAGGGTCATGATTTGTACAATCTTGGTAATGAACCATAAGATGATGCTACATACCAAATATCTAAGCTCTAGGCCTAATGGATTCATAGAAGAAGATTTTTAAAGATTTTCCTATATAACTCTATGTAAAACAAGTGACCCCTGGTGCGGGGTCATTTATCACCGTAGGGCTATGATTTGTACAATCTTGGTAATGGCCCATAAGATGATGCTACATACCAAATATCTAAGCTCTAGGCCTTGCAGTTTTGCAGAAGAAGATTTTCAAAGTTTGCATTTTTAAGATCTATTTTTAGCTCCTGTGACCTACTTTTTTAACCAATCTGAATAATTTGTACAACTTTGATAGAGGGCATCATAAGGATGATTCCTGTGAAGTTTGGTCAAAATCCCTTCAGCGGTTCATGAGGAGATGTTGTTTAAAGCAAATTGTTGACGACGGACGCACGCACGCACGCACGCACGCACGCACGGACGACGGACGACGGACAAAAGGCGATCACAATAGCTCACCATGAGCACGTTGTGCTCAGGTGAGCTAATAAAAAGGTGATACAAGGTAAATAAATAATGATGAAAAAAAGAAATCCTTTACTAATAATGTGTCAATAAAACTGACCCATTGTCAATGAGGTGTCCATTACTTCCCAAAACCAATATTACCCCATACAAAACAGTAATGGATAAAAAAAACTGACCTTTGTCAGTTGACATCCTGTACATCCAATAAACAAGAGGCCCATGATGGCCCTTAATCGCTCACCTGAGATAAATAGGTTGACCCAAGGAACATCTGTACCAATTTATTTTAAAATCTGGCCAGTAGTTTTGAAGAAGATGATTTTTAAAGTTTTCATATTTTTTTTCTTTTTGTTGCCATGGCAACCAGAGTTCTATATGGATCAAGTTTATTTTAGGAACTTTTGTGAAGGTTGACCCAAGGATCATTCCTGCCAAATTTAATCAAATTCTGTCCAGTGGTTTCAGAGGAAATGTTGATTAAAGTTTTCCCTATATACATATAAAGCAAATAAGCCCCACCCCTGGCGGCCATGTTTTTTACGGATCAGAAAAATTTTAGCTACTTTGGTAGAGGTTGACCCAAGGAACATCTGTACCAATTTATTTTAAAATCTGGCCAGTAGTTTTGAAGAAGATGATTTTTAAAGTTTTCATTTTTTTTTCTTTTTGTTGCCATGGCAACCAGAGTTCTACATGGATCAAGTTTATTTTAGCAACTTTTGTGAAGGTTGACCCAAGGATCATCCCTGCCAAGTTTAATCTAAATCTGTCCAGTGGTTTCAGAGGAGATGTTGTTTAAAGGTTTCTCTATATACATATAAGGCAAATAAGCCCCGCCCCTGGCGGCCATGTTTTTTTACGGATCGGAATAATTTTAGCAACTTTGGTAGAGGTTGACCCAAGGAACATCTGTACCAATTTATTTTAAAATCTGGAAAGTAGTTTTGAAGAAGATGATTTTTAAAGTTTTCATTTTTTTTTCTTTTTGTTGCCATGGCAACCAGAGTTCTACATGGATAAAGTTTATTTTAGCAACTTTTGTGAAGGTTGACCCAAGGATCATCCCTGCCAAGTTTAATCAAATTCTGTCCAGCGGTTTCAGAGGAGATGTTGTTTAAAGTTTTCCCTATATACATATAAGGCAAATAAGCCCCGCCCCTGGCGGCTTTTTTTTTTTTTACGGATCGGAATAATTTTAGCAACTTTGGAAGAGGCTGGCCCAAGGAACATCTGTACGAATTTATTTTAAAATCTGGCCAGTAGTTTTGAAGAAGATGATTTTTAAAGTTTTCATTTTTTTTTCTTCTATTTGTTGCCATGGCAACCAGCGTTCTACATGGATCAAGTTTATTTTAGCAACTTTTGTGAAGGTTGACCCAAGGATCATCCTTGCCAAGTTTAATCAAATTCTGTCCAGTGGTTTCAGAGGAGATGTTGTTTAAAGGTTTCTCTATATACATATAAGGCAAACAAGCCCCGCCCCTGGCGGCCATGTTTTTTTTCGGATCGGAATAATTTTAGCAACTTTGGTAGAGGTTGACCCAAGGAACATCTGTACCAAATTATTTTGAAATCTGGCCAGTAGTTTTGAAGGAGATGATTTTTAAAGTTTTCAAATTATTTTTCTTTTTGTTGCTATGGCAACCAGAATTCTTCATGGATCAACTTTATTTTAGCAACTTTTGTAGAGCCTCACCCAAGGAACATTCCTGCCAAGTTTCATTAAATTCTGTCCAGCGGTTTCAGAGGAGATGTCGTTTAAAGCAAATTGTTGACGACGGACGACGACGGACGCCGGACGAAGGGCGATCACAAAAGCTCACCTTGAGCACTTTGTGCTCAGGTGAGCTAAAAATGTAAAAAAGGTAATCCAAATCAAAAAGGAATAGATAGATTGAAGAGACCTGTTGTCAATGATGTAACCTGCACATCCAACTATCCAATAAAAAAGGTTAAACTGATAAAAGGTAAAAAAGGCTACTCAAAACAAGTCAATAGTCCATACTTGGACCAATGCTTACCCTAATAAAAATGACCAGAAATGCATCTATTGTAATACATACGATTATGATTACAATAAGAAAGGTGGAAAAGGTCAGCTCATGTGGTGGGTGGCAGATAGGAGTGCACTGGTGCGTTTTCAGTGCACCAGAAATGAGTTTGACCATCATAATACCCCATGCAATATCGAGGAAAAAGAGGTAATGTTTGGTGCTACTTGGCACTGGTAAGAATCTGTTCATACGGTAATGGTTAAGGTGAAAATAGTCAACTCATTTGGAGGGTGGGGAAAAGCAGTGCACTGATATATGTTCAGTACACTGACAATGAGTTTGATCAAATATGATAGAAAACAAGATAAAAACAGATATGGCTATGGCAGTGAAACTGAAATAGATTTGAAGCCCTTGCCCCTAGAACAAAAAAAAAGGCAAAGGTCTAAAAAAGGTGGCCCAAAATAAGGGAATGGAAAGACAGCACTGGCGCACTGTAAGGTGGCTATCCTCTTTTCCCTACTAAACTTACCCTTAACAGATGAAAACAGATATGGCTATGGCAGTGAAACTGAAAGGGATTTGCGGCCCTTGCCTCCAGAGCAAACAAAAAGACCAATGTGTACAACAGGTGGCCCAAAACAAAGCAAATGCAAAGATAGCACTGACCCACTTTCAGTCGGCTCCAACTAAATTTATTAAACTCCCATGTTCAAAAAAAAGAAAAAAAGGTATCAGCAAAATTACTAACTAAACTTATTAAATACCCAAGGTTAAAAAAAAAAGGAAAAAGGTGTCCCAGAACAAGGATGTAGACAGATAGCACTGGCCCATTGCCTGTCGGCTATGTTATTCTCCCAACTAAACTTATTAAACGTCACAGGTTTATAAAAAGAAGTGGCCTAAAACAAGGGAGTAGAGCCTAAAACAAGGGAGTAGACAGATAGCGCTGGCCAGTTGCCTGTAGCTATATTGTACACCCAACTAAACTTGTTAAACGTCCCAGATTAAAAAAATTAAAAGGTGGCCCAAAACAAGGGAGTGGTCAGATAGTACTGACCCGTTACCAATCGGCTATACTGTACTCCCACTTAAAGGCACTAAACGCCCTAGGTTAAAAAAAAAATGTAGCCCAAAAAAGGGAATGGACAGATAGCACTGGCCCGTTGCCAGTCGGCTATGCTGTTTTCCCAACTAAACTTCTTAAACTTCCCAGGATAAAAAATAAAATGGTGACCCAAAAAAGGGAGTGGACAGACAGCACTGGCCCGTTGTCAGTTGGTTATGCTGTACTCCCAACTAAACTAACTAACACCCCAGGTTAAAAAAAAAGGTGTCCCAAAAAAAAGGAGTGGACAGATAGCACTGGCCCGTTGCCAGTCGGCTATGTTCTTCTCCCAACTAAACTTATTAAACGTCCCAGGTTTAAAAAAATAAAAAGGTGGCCCAAAACAAGGGAGTGGTCAGATAGCACTGGCCCATTGCCTGTAGCTTTGTTGTACTCCCAACTAAACTTGTTAAACGTCCCAGGTTAAAAAAAGAAAAGGGTGGCCCAAAACAAGGGAGTGGACAGATAGCACTGGCCCGTTGCCTGTAGCTATATTGTACACCCAACTAAACTTGTTAAACATCCCAGATTAAAAAAATTAAAAGGTGGCCCAAAACAAGGGAGTGGACAGATAGCACTGGCCCGTTGCCTGTAGCTATATTGTACACCCAACTAAACTTGTTAAATGTCCCAGATTAAAAAAATTAAAAGGTGGCCTAAAACAAAGGAGTGGACAGATAGCACTGGCCCGTTGCCTGTAGCTATATTGTACACCCAACTAAACTTGTTAAACGTCCCAGATTAAAAAAATTAAAAGGTGGCCCAACACAAGGGAGAGTACAGATAGCACTGGCCCATTGCCTGTAGCTATATTGTACACCCAACTAAACTTGTTAAACGTCCCAGATTAAAAAAATTAAAAGGTGGCCCAAACAAAGGGAGTGGACAGATAGCACTGGCCCGTTGCCAATCGGCTATACTGTACTCCCACTTAAAGGCACTAAACGCCCTAGGTTAAAAAAAAAATGTAGCCCAAAAAAGGGAAGTGGACAGATAGGACTGGCCCGTTGCCAGTCGGCTATGCTGTTTTCCCAACTAAATTTATTAAACGTTCCTGAATAAAAATAAAAATGTGGCCAAAAACAAAGGAGTGGACAGATAGCACTGGCCCGTTGTCAGTTGGTTATGCTGTACTCCCAACTAAACTCACTAACGCCCCAGGTTAAAAAAAAGGTGTCCCCAAAAAAAGGAGTGGACAGATAGCATTGGCCCGTTGGCAGTTGGCTATGTTGTACTCCCAACTTAAATCACTAAACGCCCAAGGTTAAAAAAAAGGTGACCCAAAAAAGGGAGTGGACAGATAGCACTGGCCTGTTTTCAGTTGGTTATGCTGTACTCCCAACTAAACTCACTAACGCACCAGGTTAAAAAAAAGGTGTCCCCAAAAAAAGGAGTGGACAGATAGCACTGACCCGTTGCCAGTTGGCTATGTTGTACTCCCAACTAAAATCACTAAACGCCCATGGTTAAAAAAAAAGGTGTCCCCAAAAAAAGGAGTGGACAGATAGCACTGGCCCGTTGCCAGTCGGCTATGTTCTTCTCCAAACTAAACTTATTAAACGTCCCAGGTTAAAAAAATAAAAAGGTGGCCCAAAACAAGGGAGTGGACAGATAGCACTGGCCCGTTGCCTGTAGCTATATTGTACACCCAACTAAACTTGTAAAACGTCCCAGATTAAAAAAATTAAAAGGTGGCCTAAAACAAGGGAGTGGACAGATAGCACTGGCCCGTTGCCTGTAGCTATATTGTACAACAAACTAAACTTGTTAAACGTCCCAGGTTAAAAAAATTAAAAGGTGGCCCAAAACAAGGGAGTGGACAGATAGCACTGGCCCGTTGCCTGTAGCTATATTGTACACCCAACTAAACTTGTTAAACGTCCCAGGTTAAAAAAATTAAAAGGTGGCCCAAAACAAGGGAAACGACAGATAGCACTGGCCCATTGCCAATCGGCTATACTGTACTCCCAACTAAAGTCACTTAACGCCCCAGGTTAAAAAAAAATGTAGCCCAAAAAAGGGAATGGACAGATAGCACTGGCCCGTTGCCAGTCGGCTATGCTGTTTTCCCAACTAAACTTATTAAATGTCCCAGGTTCAAAAATAAAAAGGTGTCCAGAAACAAGAGTGGACAGATAGCACTGGCCCGTTGCCAGTCGGCTATGCTGTTTTCCCAACTAAACTTCTTAAACTTCCCAGGTTAAAAAATAAAATGGTGACCCAAAAAAGGGAGTGGACAGATAGCACTGGGCCGTTGCCAGTTGGCTATGTTGTACTCCCAACTAAAATCACTAAACGCCCAAGGTTAAAAAAAAGGTGGCCCAAAACAAGGGAGTGGACAGATAGCACTGGCCCGTTGCCTGTAGCTATGTAGTACTCCCAACTAAACTTGTTAAACGTCCCAAGGTTAAAAAAAGAAAAAGGTGGCCCAAAACAAGGGAGTGGACAGATAGCACTGGCCCGTTGCCTGTTGGCTTTATTGTACACCCAACTAAACTTGTTAAATGTCCCAGGTTAAAAAAAGAAAAAGGTGGCCCAAAACAAGGGAGTGGACAGATAGTACTGGCCTGTTGCCTGTTGGCTATATTGTACACCCAACTAAACTTGTTAAATGTCCCAGATTAAAAAAATTAAAAGGTGGCCCAAAATAAGGAAGTGGACAGATAGCACTGGCCCGTTGCCAGTCGGCTATGTTCTTCTCCCAACTAAACTTATTAAACGTCCCAGGTTAAAAAATAAAAAGGTGGCCCAAAACAAGGGAGTGGACAGATAGCACTGGCCCATTGCCAGTCGGCTATGTTGTTCTCCCAACTAAACTTATTAAACGTCCCAGGTTAAAAAATAAAAAGGTGGCCCAAAACAAGGGAGTGGACAGATAGCACTGGCCCGTTGCCTGTAGCTATGTTGTACTCCCAACTAACTTTGTTAAACGTCCCAGGTTAAAAAAAGAAAAAGGTGTCCCAAAAAAAAGGAGTGGACAGATAGCACTGGCCCGTTGCCAGTTGGCTATGTTGTACTCCCAACTAAAATCACTAAACGCCCAAGGTTAATAAAAAGGTGGCCCAAAACAAGGGAGTGGACAGATAGCACTGGCCCGTTGCCTGTAGCTATGTTGTACTCCCAACTAAACTTGTTAAAAGTCCCAGGTTAAAAAAAAGAAAAAGGTGGCCCAAAACAAGGGAGTGGACAGATAGCACTGGCCCGTTGCCAATCGGCTATACTGTATTCCAAACTAAAGTCACTAAACTTCCCAGGTTAAAAAAAAATGTAGCCCAAAAAAGGGAATGGACAGAAAGCACTGGCCCGTTGCCAGTCGGCTATGCTGTTTTCCCAACTAAACTTCTTAAACTTCCCAGGTTAAAAAATAAAATGGTGACCCAAAAAAAGGAGTGGACAGATAGCATTGGCCGGTTGTCAGTTGGTTATGCTGTACTCCCAACTAAACTCACTAACGCCCCAGGTTAAAAAAAAGGTGTCCCAAAAAAAAGGAGTGGACAAAAAGCACTAGCCCGTTGCCAGTTGGCTATGTTGTACTCCCAACTAAAATCACTAAACGCCCAAGGTTAAAAAAAAGGTGGCCCAAAATAAGGAGGTGGACAGATAGCACTGGCTCGTTGCCAGTCGGCTATGTTCTTCTCCCAACTAAACTTATTAAACGTCCCAGGTTAAAAAATAAAAAGGTGGCCCAAAACAAGGGAGTGGACAGATAGCACTGGCCCGTTGCCTGTAGCTATGTTTTAGTCCCAACTAAACTTGTTAAAAGTCCCAGGTTAAAAAAAGAAAAAGGTGGCCCAAAACAAGGGAGTGGACAGATAGCACTGACTCGTTGCCTTTCGGCTATGTTGTACTCCCAACTAAACTTGTTAAACATCCCAGGTTAAAAAAAGACAAGAGGGCCATGATGGCCCTGGATCGCTCACCTGAGTACCATTGCTACAACTGATTACAAGGTTTTTAAACAGACAAGAATTCTGATATAACTCAATCTTAAACATTTTAGCCCTGACAATACTACACACCAAATATATAAGCACTGGGCCTTATGGTTTCAGAGGAGAAGACTTAGTGCGGGGTCATTTATCTCCAAAGGGCCACCATTTTGAAAATCTTGATAATGAACCATTAGATGATGCTACATACCAAATATCTAAGCTCTAGGCCTAATAGATTCATAGAAGAAGATTTTTAAAGATTTTCCTATATAACTCTATGTTAAACAAGTGACCCCTGGTGCGGGGGCATTTATCACCATAGGGTCATGATTTATTCTAGAAGAAGATTTTTAAAGATTTTCCTATATAATCTATGTAAAACAAGTGACCCCTGGTGCGGGGTCATTTATCACCTAGGGCATGATTTGTACAATCTTGGTAATGAACCATAAGATGATGCTTCATACCAAATATCTAATCTCTAGGCCTTATGGATTCATAGAAGAAGATTTTTAAACATTTTCCTATATAACTCTATGTAAAACAAGTGACCCCTGGTGCGGGGTCATTTATCACCGTAGGGCTATGATTTGAACAATCTTGGTAATGAACCATTAGATGATGCTACATACCAAATATCTAAGCTCTAGGCTTAATGGATTCATAGAAGAAGATTTTTAAAGATTTTCCTATATAACTCTATGTAAAACAAGTGACCCATGGTGCGGGGGCATTTATCACCACAGGGCTATGATTTGAACAATCTTTGTAATGAACCATAAGATGATGCTACATACCAAATATCTAAGCTCTAGGCCTTATGGATTTATAGAAGAAGATTTTTAAAGATTTTCCTATATATCTCTATGTAAAACAAGTGACCCTGTGGGGGGCATTTATCACCAGGCTATGATTTGAACAATCTTGTAATGAACCATAGATGATGCTACATACCAAATATCTAAGCTCTAGGCCTAATGGATTCATAGAAGAAGATTTTTAAAGATTTTCCTATATAACTCTATGTAAAACAAGTGACCCCTGGTGCGGGGGCATTTATCACCGTAGGGCTATGATTTGTACAATCTTGGTAATGGCCCATAAGATGATGCTACATACCAATTATCTAAGCTCTACGCCTTGCAGTTTTGCAGAAGAAGATTTTCAAAGTTTGCATTTTTAAAATCTATTTTTAGCTCCTGTGACCTACTTTTTCAACCAATCTGAATAATTTGTACAACTTTGATAGAGGGCATCATAAGGATGATTCCTGTGAAGTTTGGTCAAAATCCCTTCAGCGGTTTATGAGGAGATGTTGTTTAAAGCAAATTGTTGACGACGGACGGACGCACGCACGCACGGACGACGGACGACGGACGACGGACAAAAGGCGATCACAATAGCTCACCATGAGCACGTTGTGCTCAGGTGAGCTAAAAAAGGTGGCCCAAAACAAGGGAGTAGACAGATAGCACTGGCCTGTTGCCTGTTGGCTATATTGTACACCCAACTAAACTTGTTAAATGTCTCAGATTAAAAAAATTAAAAGGTGGCCCAAAACAAGGGAGTTGACAGATAGCACTGGCCCATTGCTGATCGGCTATACTGTATTCCCAACTAAAGTCACTAAACTTCCCAGGTTAAAAAATAAAATGGTGACCCAAAAAAGGGAGTGGACAGATAGCACTGGCCGGTTGTCAGTTGGTTATGCTGTACTCCCAACTAAACTCACTAACGCCCCAGGTTAAAAAAAATGGTGTCCCCAAAAAAAGGGAGTGGACAGATAGCACTGGCCCGTTGTCAGTTGGTTATGCTGTACTCCCAACTAAACTCACTAACGCCCCAGGTTAAAAAAAAGGTGTCCCCAAAAAAAGGAGTGGACAGATAGCACTGGCCCGTTGCCAATCGGCTATACTGTACTTCAAACTAAAGTCACTAAACGCCGCAGGTATTAAAAAATATGTAGCCCAAAAAAGGGAATTGACAGATAGCACTGGCCCGTTGCCAGTCAGATATGCTGTTTTCCCAACTAAACTTATTAAACGTCTCAGGTTAAAAAATAAAAAGGTGGCCCAAAACAAGGGAGTGGACAGATAGCTCTGGCCCTTTGCCAGTCAGCCATGTTGTACGTCCAACTTAACTTGTTAAACGTCCCAGGTTAAAAAAAGGAAAAGGTGGCCCAAAACACAAGGAGATTGGACAGATAGCACTGGCCCGTTGCCTGTAGCTATGTTGTTCTCCCAACTAAACTTGTTAAACGTCCCAGGTTAAAAAAATTAAAAGGTGGCCCAAAATAAGAGATGGACAGATAGCACTGGCCGTTGCCAGTAGGCTATGTTGTACTCCCAACTAAAAATGTAGCCCAAAAAAGGGAATGACATAGCACTGGCCCGTTGCCAGTCAGCTATGCTGTTTTCCCAACTAAACTTCTTAAACTTCCCAGGTAAAAAAAAAAATGGTTACCCAAAAAAGGGAGTGGACAGATAGCACTGGTCGGTTGTCAGTTGGTTATGCTGTACTCACAACTAAACTCACTAACGCCTCAGGTTAAAAAAAAAGGTGTCCCAAAAAAAAGGAGTGGACAGATAGCACTGGCACGTTGCCAGTTGGCTATGTTGTACTCCCAACTAAAATCACTAAACACCCAAGGTTAAAAAAAAGGTGTCCCAAAATAAGGAAGTGAACAGATAGCACTGGCCCGTTGCCAGTCGGCTATGTTCTTCTCCCAACTAAACTTATTAAACGTCCCAGGTTAAAAAAAGAAAAGGTGGCCCAAAACAAGGGAGTGGACAGATAGCACTGGCCCGTTGCCAATCGGCTATACTGTATTCCCAACTAAAGTCACTAAACTTCCCAGGTTAAAAAAAAAATGTAGCCCAAAAAAGGGAATGGACAGATAGCACTGGCCCGTTGCCAGTCAGCTATGCTGTTTTCCCAACTAAACTTCTTAAACTTCCCAGGTTAAAAAATAAAATGGTGACCCAAAAAAGGGAGTGGACAGATAGCACTGGCCCGTTGTCAGTTGGTTATGCTGTACTCCCAACTAAACTCACTAATGCCCCAGGTTAAAAAAAAGGTGTCCCAAAAAAAAGGAGTGGACAGATAGCACTGGCCAGTTGCCAGTTGGCTATGTTGTACTCCCAACTAAAATCACTAAACGCCCAAGGTTAAAAAAAAGGTGGCCCAAAATAAGGAAGTGGACAGATAGCACTGGCCCATTGCCAGTCGGCTATGTTCTTCTCCCAACTAAACTTATTAAACGTCCCAGGTTAAAAAAATAAAAAGGTGGCCCAAAACAAGGCAGTGGATAGATAGCACTGGCCCGTTGCCTGTAGCTATGTTGTACTCCCAACTAAACTTGTTAAACGTCCCAGGTTATAAAAAATAAAAAGGTGGCCCAAAACAAGGGAGTGGACAGATAGCACTGACTCGTTGCCTGTCGGCTATGTTGTACTCCCAACTAAACTTGTTAAACGTCCCAGGTTAAAAAAAGATAAAGGTGGCCCAAAACAAGGGAGTGGACAGATAGCACTGGCCCGTTGCCTGTTGCCTATATTGTACACCCAACTAAACTTGTTAAATGTCCCAGATTAAAAAATTAAAAGGTGGCCCAAAACAAGGGAGTGGACAGATAGCACTGGCCCGTTGCCAATCGGCTATACTGTACTCCCAACTAAACTCACTAAACGTCCCAGTTAAAAAAAAAGGTGTCCCATAAAAAAGGAGTGGACAGATAGCACTGACCCGTTGCCAATCGGCTATACTGTACTCCCAACTAAACTCACTAAACGCCCCAGGTTAAAAAAAAAAAGGGTGGCCCAAAACAAGGGAGTGGACAGATAGCACTGGCCCGTTGCCAATCGGCTATGCTGTACTCCCAACTAAAGTCACTAAACGCCCCAGGTTAAAAAAAAATTTCGACCACAAGGGAGTAGACAGATAGCACTGGTCCGTTGCCTGTCGGCTATGTTGTACTCCCAACTAAACTTATTAAATGTCCCAGGTTAAAAAATGAAAAGGTGGCCCAAAAGAAAGGAATGGAAAGATAAAACTGGCCTGTTGTCAGTCATCTTGTACTTTTAATAAAAAAGGTTAAAAAAGGTAATAAAAAAAAAAAAGGAATCAAATGATAGACCTGATGCATTGGTAGTGAACTAGTCTGTCCTTCCCATATAAGATACGGTAATGTAAATATATAAAAAAGTCACAAAATAAGACTAGTATATCCAAAATCAGGCGACACTGAGTCGGATGGCATCCGATGATACCCCTGCCATTGAGCAGATAATACTCAATACTTCAGAAGTGTTGAGGGGGACCTGAAACCATGGATATATGTTGAACTTTTTCTTCAATCAAAAAGTGATCTCTCTAACTTTATTTTTCTGTAACATCCAACTTTAAATAGCAACATGAAAACATGACTAAATACATATTTGTTTATGAATTTTCAATAAACAATTTCTCAGAACTAGGTTAATCTGTATTACATTTCCTTGACAAGGTCATTTAAGTACATTTCCATGGTAATTAGGTCACTTAATGACCTTGTTATAGTTACTGATTTACTGACCTTTAAGAAACATTCTTATGAATGTTGCTATTTTTTTCTATGAAATAATTCTGTTAATACTCTTTATTGTAATGCATGAATTATACATGTCTATTTTATTTATCATGTTGTACATACAAGGATGCTTCAAAGAGTAACCTGTCATTGTGGCACTATAATTGGATGTTTCAGGGTGTAGAAACAAAACAATAACACCACTTAGTAAGAAGAAAGAAAACAAATATTGAAACTTTTAACAGGACGGACATTTAGTTTGAATAATCCATTATGGTCAAATGCAACTGTTTGTAAGCATCCTCTATTAATGTTTGTATTTAATGGCATGTTGTGAGTATTTTTATTTGTGTTTTAAATCTAACAAAATCAAGACAGATTTTACCTTAAAATTCATTTAAATGAAATAGTTCATGTTTGTAAATTATTAAATAGGTTTTTATTAAGTACACTTTTCTTGTTACTGTACCACCTGATACTTTGTATCTGGGGGCTATATTAGAGTCATGTTCGTCGGTTGGCTGGTCGGTCTGCCGGTGGGTCGGTCGGTCTGTAGAAGATTTGTCCACCCTATTTCTCAGCTACCTTTGCTCGGGTTTTGATCATACTTTTTAGGATTGATAAGTACCAAGCCTAAAATGTGCATATTGTTGGCACGTTTTGATTTGCTTGATTTTAAATGAATCATGACCCTTTATTATATTTCTTAAATAGATTTTATTCGCGCTATTTCTCACCTACCTTTCGTTGGATTTTAATTTATCTTTACCATAAGCTTAGTTGCGCATATCTTCGGCACATCATGATTCACTTGATTTTAGATGAGTTAAGGCCATTTGTTATATTTCAAATGTATTTTGTCCATGCTATTTCTTGGCTACCTTTAGTCAGATTTTGATTTAACTTCACAGCATTGATAAGTATCAAGTCAATTTGTGCATATAGTTGGCCGGTCTTCATGAGCTAGATATTAAATGAGTTATGGCCCTTTGCTATATTAATCAAATATATTTTTCCTCACTTTTTCTTGGCTGCCAATTGTTTGATTTTGATTTGATTTCACAGCACTAATAAGTACTAAGCCAAGTTGCACATATCGTCTTCATCAGATAGATACTTCAAAAGAGTTATTTCTAGGGGTGGGGGCAGGGAAAGGTTTCACTTGATTTGTTTATAACATATGGACAAATTGTATATTTATGATGAAGATTAAGTTATTGCTTTTGTTGAAAACAAAGGGATAGACTAAGGAAAAAATAGGATTTTGCATCTGTCTCAATGGAAAATATGAAACTTTAACGCCTATTTCTACATATAAATTACATATTCAATGGCGTGAAAATATTAAAAACTGCTGGGATATACAAACATGTGTGGCTAGAGAGAACAAAAAATTAGCCACATATGTATCCTTGAAAATGTCCATCCGTCTGTACATCACACTTTTTCCGTCACCCTTCAGCAGGTGACACATGTTCCAGAGAACACTCTTGTACACTTATGTAAGTATCTTGAAACTGATGCAATATTCCCTGATAATTGAGGTCTTTTAACTGATCATTTTATTAGTGTGTTGTTTGCTTTTGTTTAACATTTCAGTCATTCGGAGACTTGTCTATACTAAGAAGAGATATGTGCCTCACTATGACAAGTGGAATGATACCACACCCAGTCACATTATCTCGACACTGAGCCAACCAGTTCTAAGCACCATTATTTACTAAAAATGCTTATGTAGAAAAAAATGCAAACAAAACAGAAGCAATTAGTTTAGTTTAAATTTGATTTATTTTACATCAATTAGGAAACAAGTTCTTACAACTTATACTAATCTCTCTAAATGTCTCCTGGGTCAGACCACTACCTTTGCACCTGGGAAAGTCATGAAAATGAAAAATCCTTGCCCACAACCTTTGGATACGCAGTCTGGCATGTTACCACTGGACCAATTAAAGGATACACAATCTGGCAAGTTACCACTGGACAAAAA
This sequence comes from Solen grandis, assembly GCA_021229015.1. Taxonomy (NCBI): domain Eukaryota; kingdom Metazoa; phylum Mollusca; class Bivalvia; order Adapedonta; family Solenidae; genus Solen; species Solen grandis. The sequence continues at coordinate 45,326,680 of CM037780.1, read as the reverse complement.
AATAAACAATATGGCATGTTACCACTGCATTGGCCAAAGGATATGCCGTCTGGCATATTACCACTGGAGAAAACGGTACACAGTCAGGCATGTTACCACTGGAGCAAAACACTATGTGGTCTGGCATGTTACCACTAGACCAATTAAAGGATACGCAGTCTGGCATGTGACTGGTTCATTGATATCAAGCAAGTCCAGCTATTTTCTGGTTTTGAAGTTTTAACTGAGAGACTGTGTGATTATGAGATAAATTTTAACCTTATTAACCACAACAACTGGCATAGGAGTTAGATGAATGGCTTCATATACTGCCTCACTGGAAGAGTTTTAAATGATTAAGATTTGTTTGAATACTTTTCTAAATATACCCCTGGTTTTGAAAAAATATTTCATGATTTGCCAGGCATCAGCAGAGTTGGTTATCAGTTTGGACTGCATCTAGGTTTTGTGCTTCTTGCATGCAAATATTTTTAATGAAATTGTGAATATACAATGTGAAAGAGTGTATCACTTTTGCACATGCTTTGAAATTAAAGATATATTTAAGAATCATAAAACATTGTTGACACATACATTTACTCTTCCGGTGCTAAATTTCTTAATTGGACTTGTCACTTTTCTTTATTTTGGACTGTACTGTTAGTTGTTTATGGGGGGTGCTTGCTGAAAATTTATGGACTAAATAGCAAACAGTGCAGACCATGATCATACTGCACATATGTGCAGGCTGATTTATCCATTAAGGCTGATCTTGATCTGCACTGGTCTCTAAAGGCAGTCACAAGTACCCACAGCATTGTAAATATTAAGACTTGATGTTTCAAGCAGTGACAAAATTAGACTCAAAGTACTGTTACAACCCAGGAACTCAAGTGCTTTTAAGTTGTAAGAATTTGAGTCAATAATCAAGGGAAAAAGGGGTTAAAATTAATTGATCCAACCCAGCCATTTCTCAGTACTGTATAGCTCCATTATTACACTGTTGCCAGGCTCAATATATAATCACCGTGTTATAATGGACCAAGATTTCATAACATGACAACAATTACTAATTATAAGGGACTGCTCCCGGTGGCTGAGTGGTTAGAGCGTCCACCTTGTGAGCGGGAGGTTGTGGGTTCGATCCACGGCCACGACATACCAAAGTCTGTGTGGTTGGCCCGGTGTCAGGATAATGTGACTGGGTGTGGTATCATGCCACATGTCTATGGTTTGATACTGCAGTGTGGCAGTACTATATCTGTCTCATCTCCAAATGATTGTCAGTGGGACGTTAAACCCAACAAACAAAAAGAAATAAGTGTAGATTAAGTGTATTTTGAACTGAACTGAAATTAGTCAATTTTAATAATGTTTCATTTTATGGATATCTAAGAGCCATTTCATTTAAAAAGAGTAGGGATAAAAGTAAATATCTTTTAAAAAAGATATGTGGCTTTGATGAGTATTAAAGTAGTGGAGAATGTAGAATGGTTATAATTAAGATGTACAAATCATTATATGTGAAGCTTTTTCAATATAAGCATACATGAATCCTTGGTTTTAACTGCAATCAGCAGAGTAAACATCATTGTAATAAAGTGCCTTGTCTTTCAGTAAAACAGACAATCATTGATGCAGGTATTCATAATGTTCAACCCGAAACAAGTCTCAATGTGCATCAAGGAGAGGTGTTTTGATAAAAAACTTTAATTTATCAAAGAAACTATACTTCAGTTTGACTGCATTATTAAAATTTTGTGAATACAAAGTATCCATGATTCAGCTAGTTGTCATCTCAACAAACAATAGGGCTTAACTTTTTTCTGTGCGTACAGGAATATCTACCAATGAAAATCATTATAATACTCGATTGGTGCTGTCTTATGTCATCATCAAGTAGGATGCATGGAGCATTTCGTATTTTATATATATGCTGATGTTAACCAAAACGTATAGGGTTTGTTATGTTTATTCTTATTATTTTTATTATTCCTTTTTTTCCAACCAAATCTAAGAGTTGATTTCAGTATGTTGTCGGTGTCTAAGCAACATGAAAATTAAATTGCCTCGACTAAAAAGTTCAAATTTTTAAATTCAATCATTTTTTATTAGCTCACCTGAGCACAAAGTGCTCAAGGTGAGCTTTTGTGATCGCCCGTTGTCCGTCGTCCATCATCCGTGCGTCCGTCCGTCGTCAACTTTTCGTTCAAACGACTTCTCCTCCTAAACCACTTGGCCAATTTCAAATTTATTTTGCAGGAAAGTTCCTTGGCAGACTCTCTACCATAGTTGTTCAAATGGTTCCAGTCCATTGCATAATTAGGTCACTGGAGCTAAAAATAGATTTTAAAAGTGAAATCTTAAAAAACTTCTCCAAATCCAAAAGGCCTAGAGCTTAGATATTTGGTATGTAGCATTGTCTAATGAACCATTACCAAGATTGTTCAAATCATGGCCCTGAGGTGATAAATGACCCCGCTCCAGGGGTCACTTGTTTTACATAGAGTTATATAGGAAAAACTTTAAAAAAAATTCTACTCTGAAACCATAAGGCCAAGAACTAAGATATTTGGTATGTAGCATCATCTAATGGGCCATTACCAAGATTGTTCAAATCATGGCCCTACGGTGATAAATGACCCCGCGCCAGGGGTCACTTGTTTTACATAGAGTTATATAGGAAAATCTTTAAAAATCTTCTTCTATGAAACCATTAGGCCTAGAGCTTTGATATTTGGTATGTAGCATTATCTTATGGGTCATTACCAAGATTGTTTAAATCATAGCCCTACGGTGATAAATGACCCGCACCAGGGGTCACTTGTTTTACAAAGAGTTATATAGGAAAATCTTTAATAATCTTCCTCTGCAAAACTGCAGGACCTAGAGCTTAGATATTTGGTATGTAGCATCATCTAATGGGCCATTACCAAGATTGTTTAAATCATAGCCCTACAGTGATAAATGACCCGCACCAGGGGTCACTTGTTTTACAAAGAGTTATATAGGAAAATCTTTAATAATCTTCCTCTGCAAAACTGCAGGACCTAGAGCTTAGATATTTGGTTTGTTGCATCATCTAATGGGCCATTACCAAGATTGTTCAAATCATAGCCCTACGGTGATAAATGGCCCCACACCAAATCTTGATCTCATATATTCTCCTCTACAATAATGTGTTCCTTTTTATGTGAATATATTTTACAATGTTCTTTTGTTTTTTTTACAAGGTTCTTTTATCAATAAAAAAGAAATTCAAAATGCGTTTTTCATAAACGTCCCATTTTAGCTGTTAAGACTTTATAAAATACTAATTTTAATCTTTCCTTATGTTATATACTTTATTTCATGGTGGTTAACAGTGCACTAGTTAATTTTAACCGAAACAGCCTCAATACAAGCTATAATTGTCTTCAATGCCTATACATCAAGACCCCTCAGGTGAGCGATATAGGGCCTTATGGCCCTCTTGTTTTTAATGACGTCAACTGACGTCAGCTTCAAATGTTTGTTCGCGCTCTAGAGCCTTTATTTTTTGATATTTTATCTTGATATTTTCACAGAAGATGTATTTTATGATGTAGATGTGCACCTTGTCTTTCAAATTTTCAAATTCGAAAAATTTAAGAATTTATGGCAAAACCGAGTTTCTAACTTTGGTCCTAAAATTATTATTTTATGTTACAAAAGCTACTGATGAGATAGAAGCATGAAAATTGGAGAGCTTATTGGCCCAGAGGTCTACTTTCTTTTCTCTGAAAGATTTCCTTTTAAGTCACGTGGTTATGACGTCATTTAATGGACAAAATCCTATTTTTCAAAGATTTCTCTCGCTCTGGCATCATACATTTTGAGTCAATTTTAATGAGATTGAAATTGCAGCGATAAAAAAGTATCTTTTTATACATTCAATCATTTTCAAATTTCATTGACGTCAGATTTGACGTCAGCTTCAATAGTTTGTTCGCGCTCTACAGCCTTCAATTTTGGTCCGATTATCTTTATATTTTTGCAGATGTATTTTAGGATGTAGATGTGCACCTTGGCATTCAAATTTCCAAATTCGAAAAGATTAAGATTTCATGGCAATACCGAGTTTCGAACTTTGGTCCAATAATTAAATTTAAATTTTACGAAGTCCCCTGATGCGTTACAAGCATGAAAATTGGACAGCATATCGGCATAGAAGTTTACATTGTATTTTCTGAATTATTTTCTCTTTAGTCACGTGGTTATGACGTCATCAAAAAGACAAAAAGCAATTTCTTTTTAAAGATTTCTTTCGCTCTGGTATCATGAATTTTAAGTCAAACTTAATTATACCTTCAGAATTGATAGAGTTAAAATTGAAGTAATGCATACTGCAAGAAATGTTTGTTTTGTCAAGCAAGAATTATTTTGAATAAATCATATGAAATCGCCAATTGGACCAATGAACTTAAACTTTTCAAAAATGTCTTAACTTAGTACATTCATTAGGTCTTGAAAATTTCAAGTGATTACGCCATCAAACATGGCAGTTATTCATGTTTGATGGAATGCCTACTTGAAAATGTGAAAACAAACCTGTTCGCATTCTCGAAGATACTTTTTTCTTGATAAATAGAACGTTAGCTGAACATGTCCTTGCAAAAAATATATTTTTGTTTAGTCACTTGATTTTGACGTCGTTGAAATATAAAAATCATTCATTTCAATACGTATTCGCGCTCCAGCATCATGAGTATTGATGCCAATCTTAAGCATACCTTAAGGAATCTATGTTGTGTCACTTGTTTATGACAACATTGATTTGTAAGCAAAAAATATTAAAAAGATCAAAAGATTGTATATATTAACTTTAATAAGTAATAATGCCATACCTTAACATGCGTAAAAAGTCCAGAAAATTTCAAGTGATTACATTATCAAACATGACTTATTCATGTTTTTCCTAAAAGGACTAATTCATGGAAATCTATTAATTTGAAGAAAGAAATAAAAGTGGTCATTGAGTTGGTTGAGCAAGATCCGATTGTTCTTTTGCAGGAATGCATGCTTGCGTTAAATAGTGAAGTGTGATACGTTTTTGAGTAAATGAGGATAGTATTATCTTAAAATGTTCCTGTTTTTTTTCTGCATGATAGTAAACGGTTGTGAAATCAAATAAGATCCATATTTTCTCAATATCTGCTTAAGAAGATGAAAATAAACAGAAAAAAAGATTTTACGCTTATTTTTGTACATAAGTATACATTATTTATGATAATGATGATTTACGTATTTAATCTTACATTATAATGCATCATTATTCCATTTCTTTGTATTAACTTATATATTCAACACCTTTGAAATAAGCAAACGGAAAGCCGCTTCGTTTGTATCTTAAACAAACGAGTTCTAGTCATAAACTGAGATTGTATTATTTTGAGAAAACAGTAAAACGTTTCGCTGGATCCAGCTAAAGGAACACCTATCAGGTGTTAGGAGGAATGTCTGCTTTGAACTTATACTTGTTTGTTAATTTGCATGGGTGTTCTGTCCAATCAACAGTATTTAATTCAGTAATTTGGGGACTTTAGCCCACATGAGACTGGTATAGTCTGTTACCTTTAACTGTGATATAAGGTATTGGAAGTGGTATGATACAACACCCAGTCATATTATTCTGACACTGGGCCAACCAGTCCAGGAACGAACCATATGTACTGATTGCCAAGCAATTGGGAGATATACCGGTTCTTGTTTTAGTGTCACTTTGATGTGCGGCAGCTGGGAATTGAACTCATGCCCTGATTACAGAGCAGACGCACAGACTACCTAACCATTCAGCAACCTTGATGAGTCTAAGCCAATTTAAGTTGTAGATGCAGATGTTAAAATGAAATAAAAATAACTCCATTAGAACACTGTTATGATGATGATTTTGGGTGCTAATCCTAGTATAACTGTGTGAAAATGCTCCTTATGTCAACTAAAGAAATAACAAGAGGGCCATGATGGCCCTTAATCGCTCACCTGAGAAATATTGCTTTCAATGGTTTATAATATGAACATACTTAAAGTGGGATCAATTTTGACACAGGGCCATGATTAAAAACAAACTTTGGTAATGATCCACCAGACAATGCTGCATGCACAATGCCATATGGTTTCTACAAGGTTTTCCCTTTAAGCTTACTGATCTAGCTTTGAAATTAATGGAGCGTGTTCTAGACACCTTCATTCGCAGGATGGTGAACATCGACTCTAAGCAGTTTGGCTTTGTGCCTGGCCAGGGCACCACAGATGCTATCTTCATCTTGAGACAGCTGCAAGAGAAACACTTTGCTGCTAACAAGCCACTGTATCTTGCCTTTGTGGATCCTACTTTTTCAACCAATCATAATAATTTGTACAATTTTGTTAGAGGACATCATAAGGATGATTCCTGTGAAATTTTGTCAAAATCCCTTCAGTGGATTAGGAGGAGATGTTGTTTAATGGAAAAAGTTGACGCAAGACGCATGCACGCATGGACAGATGGACGGACGACAGACGCCGGGAAAAAAGGCAATCATAAAAGCTCACCATGAGCACGTTGTGCTCAGGTGAGCTAATTATCTAAGCTCTAGGCCTTATGGATTCATAAAAGAAGATTTTTAAGATTTTCCTATATAACTCTATGTAAAACAAGTAACCCCTGGTGCGGGGTCATTTATCACCATAGGGCTATGATTTGAACAATCTTGGTAATGAACCATTAGATGATGCTTCATACCAAATATCTTAGCTCTAGGCCTTATGGTTTCATAAGAAGATTTTTATATGACTCTATGTAAAACAAGTGACCCCCGGGGCAGGGCCAATTCTAACCCCAGGGTCATAATTTGAACAACTTTTGTAGAGATTCACTAGACAATGCTACAGGCCAAATATCTTAGCTCTAGGCCTTATTGTTTCATAGAAGAAGATTTTTAAAGTTTTTCACTATATAAACCTATGAAAAATAAAATGACCCCTGGGGCGGGGCCAATTTTGACCCCAGGGTCATGATCTGAACAACTTTTGTAGATGTTCATAAGACAATTCTACATACCAATTATTAAAGCTCTAGGCCTTACAGTTTTGCAGGAGAAGATTTTCTAAGATTGCATTTTAAAAATCTATTTTTAGCTCCTGTGACCTACTTATTCACCCAATCAAAATAATTTGAACAACTTTGATAGAGGTCATGATAAGGATGATTCCTGTGAATTTTGGTCAAAATCCATCCAGTGGTTTAGGAGGAGAAGTTGTTTAAAGGAAAAGTTGACGCAAGACGCACGGACGGACGGACGCACAGACGCACGGACGGACGCACGGAATGCCTTACTACAGAATGCCTTATTGATTGCGATAGCTTGTTGATGTTAAAATTAATCAGAACTTGTTAAAAAATAATCGAGATCAATCAGTGGTGTCTTTCTCTCAAAATAATCACACCGATTATTTTGAAATTTTCTTGAAGCACTCATATTAAATTCAAATGCATTCAAATGCATGGATAATGATGTCATCATGTCTCGTTCTTAAACTAAGAATTCATATTTTCTGTCTTGGGACATTTTAAATGTCACGGTCGGAATTATTCAGTGTATTAATTAGATGATACACTATAAAATAATCTAAACAAAATTAATCCTTCTGGCACGACGCAGTTAGATTTTTTTTCAAATACTAAATAATCATATTTTGCAGGTGTCCTTGCACAACACTTTCAGTAAATTTGAAATTGGCTTTATATAATCTGGCACAAGTAATATATAGCCCCATGCACAATGAAATGTTGACCAAACTGAATCTAAGCTATTTATATATTTTCATTTATTTATTCACTTTTAAATAAACATTAATAGTGGAATTTATATGTCGCAAGAAGTCAATCATATATCTGTTGTATAATTTAACTCCATGAGGCGTGAATGGTGATTGATTGATTGATTGATTGATTGATTGATTCCAAAGGTTATAGACCATTTCCATCAAGGATAGGCAATACTCGGTATAATTCGCTGATTTAAATTGACCAATCAGTGATTGTGGAAAATTCTCAACTCCCATTGAACAATGTGTGAAATTTTACACCAGCACGTAGATTAGGTGTTCTGGAAGTGTTGAAGGTCACGTGACAAGGTGGTGCGACGTGAATATTTCGAGGAATGATAAACTGGAATTAAAATGGTATTTTGTGAAATATTTGAACTGAAATGTAGGGGAACACTTTAATATTCATGTCAGGCCAAAAGCAGACTCAAAATTCAAGCAGAACTAAGAAAAAGAAGTGAAAAGCAATTTCCCCTTTGTCTGCAGATGAACTACACCTGTGTAATTCTCCAGTTAGGAACCCCTACGGCCAAACACAGGTAAACAACAGTAGAGTGTTTGACCCCGGCACTGGCTATCCGAATGGTTTGTTTACATCGGACACTCACATAATGAACATGACTTCACCTGTTAGCAATTTTTCCCAACCGTTTTTCGGGTTTAACCCTTCATCACAAATGATGCAACAAACTCAAGCCCCGCCTCCAACTTGGGCTTCTATGTTAATTGAGGACAATAAAGCCTTAAAATGTTGAGAAGATTGTTGATTCAATCAACTATAAAGTCACAGCAATGGAAACCTGCATGAAAACGTTGGAGGACAAGGTAAACAACGTCGAAACATCATGTTCATTCATCAATTGCGAGATTGATAAGTATAAAAAAGACATATCTGAGACAAAAGATCAAGTCAAGAAACTCGACCCCTCCTTAAAAAAAATGAGTTAAATTCGTCAAGCATTGAAAAACAGCAATATGAAATGGCAAATAAACTTGTTGATCTGGAAGCACGCTCAATGAGGGAAAACTTGATTTTCTATGGGCTCCCAGAATCTGATTCCGAAGACTGCGAAGCGCTGGTGAAAGACGTTATTTCCAGTAAAATGGATCTGAATGGCTGCGCGATGACAATCTACAGGGCGCACCGTCTTGGATCCAATCGGGCTAAGAAGCCAAGAGGTAAAGTTGTGAAATTTCACTACTACAGTGAACGGGAGAGAGTGCGTCAAAAGTCATATGTAACCCTAAACAGAAATGGTTTAATGCTGAATGTTTTTCCGCTCGTCGTAATTTTCATAAAGCTAGAAATAAATACCTAAAGGAAAAATCTGATGATAATAAAAAAAGATTTTTTAGCTGCTAAGTCAGAGTATTGTCGAATAAAAAGACAGGAAAAAATAACTATAAAAAACAGCAAAAGGTATTGATAGGCGAAACAGCAAAAAATAACCCTAAACAGTTTTGGTCCAATATCAGAGAAATAAACCTACAAACGGTTCTGTAACAGTCGAGGACTTGCACGACCACTTTAAAGACCTGTTTGGATCAAGTCATGGTGATTCAACAGATAATGATTAAAAAAATGAACAGCAATATGATGATTTCTTAGAACATGAATTTACACTTGATGAATTAAAAAATGTAATTTTCTCTCAAAATAACAACAAAAGTAGCGGAATTGATGATTTGGCTGCTGAAATATATAAACATTCTTTTGAGAAAACATCAAATTTTAATCTTTGTTTATTTAACAGCTTACTTTTAAAAAATGAATATCCGAAGTCATAGGGAGAAGGAATTATTTCACCTATCTTTAGGGAGGTAATTGTAATGAAGCAAAAAATTACAGAGGTGTAACTCTTATAAATGTCTTAGCAAAAATATATTCACAAGTTTTAATGAATAGGCTTACAAAATGGTCAGTTCAGAACAAAATAATGTTAGACAGTCAGGAAAGTCAACTACTGAATGCATATTTTTATTATATTCTATCATTGGTAAAACCCTGCATTCAAAACAAAAGTTGTATTGCGCATTCGTAGATTTTGAAAATGTTTTGATCGTATAAACAGATCTTACCTTTGGCAAAAACTAAATTATAAAATCAGTTCAAAATTTGTAAATGCGGTTAAGTCTATGTATCGAACAGTAAAACAGTGTGTCCGTTTTAATGGTAAAACGTCTGATTTCTTTAATTCATATATTGGCTTAAAGCAAGGGGATCCTAGTTCAAGTTGGATGTTTCTCCTTTTTGTAAATGACATCATAGACAATATTAACACTGATATAGAAAATTTATTTACCATTTATGAAATAAAGATTTTTATTCTTCTTTTTGCCGATGACGCTGTATTATTTGCACATTCACCGGAAGCCTTGCAATCTATGTTGAACGATCTAGAAAATTATTGTAATTCATGGGGCCTATCTATCAACACCAATAAAACGAAAGTAATGATATTCGAACGTGGACGTGGTACTGAATGTCAGCTGATACTTAATAACATACAGTTAGAAGTTGTAAACTCTTTTAAATACCTTGGTACACACTTATTTAAAATTGGGTCTTGGTACAGAACACAAATTTGTGTTGCAAAATATTCTAAACACGGCTTCATAATCTTTTTGTCGTTTTTCATCAGCTAGAGCTAACAACCGTAGATAAAACCAGACTATTCGATAGTTTAGTTGGTTCTATACTAAGTTATAATGCAGCTATATGGGGATATCACGATGCTAAATCTGTAGAATTAATTGCAAATTTTTACGAAAAGTCTTATGTGTAAAAAAAATCAACGAACTTATCCGGGTTATATGGGGAACTTGGGCGACACCCAATGAAAATATCTAGGGAATTAATCATGATAAAATATTGGCTTAAAATATTAGAGTCAATTAACTAACTCTTTGATATCAAATATTTACAAAATGTTAGTAGATGATGCTAATAATGGTATGTTACATACAGTGCAGGTTTAAATTGGGCTTATATTAAAAAATGTTAGAAAATATAGGATTTGGGAATGTATGGACAATACAAAACGTAGATAAGTCATTCTATTATACTTATAATTAAACAAAGAATATTAGATGTATTTAAACAGTCATGGCATAGTGACATGAATAACTCAAGAAGACTTTCTTCTTACTGTCTTAACATAAAAGTGAATTTAATATGGAAAAATACTTAAATTGCAATATTGCAGATACTAAATATTAGATAACGATGGCTAAATTTAGATTATATTCAAATAATTTGATGATAGAAACTGGTAGATATAATAAGGGTGTCGGACGTTTCGTCTACCTGCCATTTCGTCTAACTGAATTTATTGTTGAAAAGGGGTAGACATTTCGTCTATATATACATTATATAGAGTTAAAAGGGAATTAATGTATTAATTTATTTTTTGATAAACAAAGAGAATATTTTAAGATATTTTAAGTGTTTTGGGTGTTTTTTGTTTGTTTGTTATATAGGGTATTTGATAATTAGTTCATAACGATGAGAAGTACGTAATTTATGTGATTAATGGAGTAGGCCAAGGCCGAAATAAGCGCAATGAACAATCAAGTATGTAATTTGTATGAAACGTTAATTATGTTTGATTGTGTTTTATTTCGGCAGTCATTCAATTATTTTAATTATTCGATTAATTTAAATAATTTAATTGTCTAATTTTGTACAGTTAGTAGATCTAATTACTAATGTAATAAAAAAATTCTTACCAAATAAGCGCAATGGACTTAATTGTGATGCGAGTGATTAAAATAAAAAAAAGTAGATTTTTTTTATTGTAGGATGTAGAATATTAAATACATTAAAGTGCACGTGTTCAAGTTAATGAAAAGTGTGTCTTTCTCTCTAGCTCTATCTACTTTCTCTCTACTTTCTCTCTGTTCTCGTTTTTGGGGACTGAGAAGAAAACACTAAAACAAAAGTATAAACAATCAATATTTATTACTGAAAAATCAAATCAAATAATTATCATAATTTATATAAAATTTATATACATATATACAACATATATTTATAAAACATATATTTACACCACAGTATAACATAACGTCACTTTACATGTCAAGACAATGAGTCATGTACCACTTAATTTATAAAAATCAATGAGTCCAATATATCAATTTTAATAAGTCCCTTGCAAATTTTTTGAGTCCAGGATTCGGGACTCACATGTAAACAAATCAGACTTTTGCTAAGTTCAACGTATCTACAAACACCACAAGCACAACATTCAGATTACTCCTCATCGTGGATTGGGTCCTGGCAGTCCACAGTACCCAGTCCAGCGATGCTGCTGCACCTGCGAAGGAGCTGAGTGGTGGTGATATCTTCCTCCTCGTATGCGTCCCAGGCTTCAAAGAGGCGGCCATGGACTTCCCGGTACCTCATTCGGTGAATCCTGGTTAGGAGGTGGTCCGACACCAGACGGATCTGGATTTCTACGGTCTCGGCTTCCCGTCGAAGGAGTGGTGCCAGCAGTTACATCCCAAGATCTCCGCGTCCAGCTCGTGTGTTGATGCGACGGTGCCATCCTGTAAAATGGAATATTATGAATAATAAATCACACTAACACGCACATCTAATTCATTTTGTTATGTTTATGTTTATTTTTACAAATATGAGTTGAAAAAATTAAAAAGGTTTGTTGTTATTTAACTTCAAAATTCATTCAAATTGTGAACTCACCTTCCACATCATTGTTGGTGCGCACCGTCTCTCTGAAAACGCTCCAATTGTCCGCCTTCCAGAGAGCACCGTCCACCCAGGTTCGACCCACGTACATCGTTACGTCAAGGATAGGACCGCCGACCTCTTCCGTCTGATCCAGGAGCTGCTCGTAGGCTGCAGGCACGTGTTCGGGTGGCAGGTACGGCAGCGCCATCAGCTTCCGCAGGTACCGGAACTTATCCCCCCTCTGCATGTAGGCGGTGGCGAGCCCTACCTTCTGAATCTTCCTGAATATGCGCTGGCTCCAGTGGAAGACGCAGCCCTTCAAGACGACGCCAGGGAAGACCTCCCGCAAGGCTTGCCAGGTCGCTGCAACATAGTATATGACATTCGTATGCAGATGAATATTATACATAGTATATTACATTAGAGTGCAGATGAATATTGTGTATTTTATATATATATAATAAATACATTATTTCTTTATTTTGAATATTATTGATTCATCAGTATAAAATAAATCAGATAAAATACTAGACATACCTGCTTCAAAGTCTAACATGATCCACTCCACAAGGGGATTTATAGCCGGGTGTTTCATAACAGAGAAAACACGTGCCGCTAATTGGTATACAAAAGGTGAACAATTAATGCTAATCTTTTGATGAAAATTTATAATGTAAATTAATCGTTGTTTAGTTCAAACAGACGGTCCATAATTCTTTCTTTTCTTTTAACTTCTTTTAATTTTGGTATAACTATTGTTTATTAGTTCTAACAAATGTAAAACATGCCTACAATTACCTGTTAAAACATGTCCAAAAGTATAAGTATTTGACGATTATCGCTTCAATTAAATCAATTTCACGAATAAATAAATTTTATAAAATTAAACCTACTTTTTTTTAATTACAGGCATATTATTTGCATAACATATGTATACTTTCGAATATAAACAAAATCAAACTTTTTCCATATCTTCATTAATTCTGATTTTTAAATTAATCTATAACATAATAAATAAATAAAATAAGCATCAATGTAATATTTCATATACTAAATTATTAGTAGACGAAACTCTTTCGTCTATACTATTTCTTAGTAGACGAAACGTCTTTCGTTTTTTTTTGTAGTTACTTTGTAGACGAAATGGCAGGTAGACGAAACGTCCGTAATTCATATAATAACACTGAAACACAACAACGCCTCTGTCAACAATGTAATATGAGAATGGTTGAAGATCATTACCACTTTTTACTTGCTTGTCCTGCGTATAGAAATCTAAGAAAAAAGTTTTTCAAACCTTATTATTGTAAACGGCCTAACAGGCAAAAATTCATATCTTTAAGGTCTTCTTATTCATATAAAACAATTTTCAATTTATCTAAATATATATTTTTTGGGGCATTTAAAAGAAGAAATAATTAATAAATATATTTGTTCCAATTTTTTGTAATAGCTCTATTGATATGTTCGTCTATGGAAAGTTACTTGTTCTGATGCACCACTTTACATATTTGTTTGTATGGCTACAGATATTGAAAATATTTAATGCCAATAAACTATATGTTATGTTTACTCTCATTTCGGAGTGAAATGGACTATTTGGTTCTTTTGTTGCGGTTGTCGTTGCCTCCCCCCCACACCGAAAAATAAAAGCTCACAATTCAGCTTCTTTACTTCTTGGGTTGGAGCAGTATTTGGGAAGGAAGGCAGTTAAATATTTAAAGTATATGATGTACAGTATTATGTACAGTACGGGTTTCATACAAACAAAACCAAGCAAGCTTTTACGGATCCCGATTTTCTTGTGCCTTTATCAAAATTATTTAAAGCATTTAACGGTTTTCTCATTTCCCAATATAATCCGTTAGGGAGAAGGAAAAAGGAAACAACTGTTTTACTGCGTATATCTCTTTGAATAAAAGCTTAATTGGAAAATAAGTCTAACTTGTTATCAAATGTACACGAAATGATCATTATCTTGTAGACGCATTAAAAGAACGTGCATGTATTTGATTGGATCAGTTGTGCACACGTTAAAAGTGGAAAATGGAACTGAAATCACCTGTTTATTTTTGTATGGTTGCCTTTACGGCAATAATATTCGTAACTTTCGTTGATGCATCAAAGGAGCATGAAAAATATTTTAATGTCGTACCCGGGGGATCTACTTTAACGTTTAAGGAGACATGGGTACAAAATCACTTTTACTTTCTCATCCTAGTGTTACGATGTTACAAACCAATCTACTTCTTAAGCATACAACATCCTTTATGTACATTTGAGTCATACTTAACTTTATCAGTCCATGCATCCTTTTATTTTTGTACATAAATTGTGGGCTATCAGTGATTCAGATTGCCAATAAATTTTTTAAGACAACTGTCCTAAAAGTTGAAATTTTCATCGGCCATTTTGTCCTAAACCAAGAAAAATCCTTAGGCCACTAAATTAAAAAACACGAAAACTCTAATAGAAGACTTCAAGCATTTATTGAAACAATTTCATGAACTTCCAAATCTAGGCAAACATCTTCCTGTTAACAAGAGATTTCCACACCTGAAATGCCCTCTCATAAGGAAATTCATTGTTCATATCATAATGTGCAGAATGGATTCTAATTCTCAACAACATATCTTGATGTTCTGGGGTGAGTCTGTTCCTGGCAGGGGTGAGTGTCTGGTTCTGAACTGAAAAACCCCTCTCACACCCAGCTGTGTTGATGGGGCAAGTTATGGCAAGACAAGCCAACTTGATAAGGTTTGGAAATTCCTCTTTGTGAAATTGTGCTATCAACTTCCAGAGAGTGAAGATAGAGTCTCTTGGATACATCTGAACTTTAACAACAGTTTTCAGATCCTTCCATTCCCTCCTTGCTGACTCTGCATCCACTAAAAGGAGGGCTGGTCTTGGACATCTCTTCCTTGTCCTCCTTCCAGGTGTGAGTTTGCTCTTGACCAAAGTGATCAAGAAGCACCTGCAGCTGCTCATTGCCCCAATCAGCAAGGTCATCATTACTGAGGAATGTGACTGGTCTCATTGACAATATGCCAAATGAGGAGAGAAGATCAGTGTCGGGAAACCTTCAAAAGCAGAAATGAAAATTCAATATTATTATTATTTTTGTAAAAATTAATATTTGGAAAATAATTAGAATCTAACTTGTGGTTATGTACATTTGCATTAATATACAGATAAGAACTTTAAAATCTTATATATTAGCATAACTTTTTTTTTTTTTATTATTTTTGGTAAAATATAACTAAAGGCTAACAAAACATAAAGTATTTCTGTAAGCTTGTATTTTTCCCAGTGTATTACCTTGTCTCAATATTTCTGATGAGGTTGTTGATGAATTTTTCCTTCACTGATGCTATTTCTGAGGAGGGACATCTAGCAACATGGTGATCATTGTAGTGGTCCCCATTTATTTTTGACTGGAGACTTAGCTGGTGGTGACCATCTGTGACCAGGATCTTCCTAAGCTCCTTCAGGGTCTCATCAATCTTCACCTGAATAATAAAATTTGTGTCATATGTTCCATGTATCATGAAATGATATTTCAATGTGTTATAATTAAATAACAGTATGTGAAGTTCCATTTCTTGCTTTAACTTTTGATGAATGTACTTTAATATTGAATTACCAGTATGACTTAAAATATTCTAAAAATATAAAAATAAATACTGAATGAATCTGAACATACTACCAAGTACACACCTTCACTAATGCAATGTCTGTGATCTCCTTTTGAAAGAACAGATTCAGCTTGGTAACAATGGGGATAACATCCATCAGCATATAGGTCAGGGAAATGAACTTCAGTGTCCCTATCTGTGATAAAATATTATATTAATTTTAGAAAAGATGTAAGCTAACTGTTTAACTTTTTTTTATTAATTGGTTTGTTATGGCTTGTTTAATTTTCAAGTTATTTTGGTTCAAAAGGAATGAATAAAATTAAGTGGGTTTAAAATCTTTTAAACTGATAAGCTAAAAATGAATGCCTGCCAGGAAAAAAATTAAGAGAACTAGTTGTAAGGTTAAAAAAAGATAAATGACTAGTTTCAAGAGAACAGGAAATACAGACTTAATTCAGAAAACAACAACTTGGCATACTGATGCAACAAAAAACCAACAAACTGACATGGAACAGAACACCATGGTCAAACAAGGGAACTAAAACCAAGAACAAAACAATGAAAATAAACACAAACATAACTGATAAAGTGATACAAAATTAAGAACAAATTATATGTATCACTTTATTTCAACAAAATAACCTTCTTTTTCAAGCCTTGGGCCTTGGCATCAGAATGTTCAGCTTCAGCCAGGTAAGTGAGCAGTGGATCCAGGCATCTTTCCAAAACATTTGAGTTATATTTAAATAAATCAGTTTAAAACTTTACTTAGATCTATTTAATTATCAAAATAAAAGAATCTAAGACAACAACAGTTACTGTTAGTGTACATAAGATTTGTAATAAATCCAAAATTCAGAGCAGTATTACTACCTGTGGACAGTTTCCAGTGCCAAAAAGAATGACATCCACCTCACAGAATGAACTTCCTTGAACTTGAGCTGTGGAGTTTCCAGGATTTGTTGAATCTCCTTAATAATAAAATAATAACAATTTTTTACCAATGATAACAAATTATGGATTTATAAAGACCACACCAATTTCAATATCATATTATCCGTGTGATTAAAAGAATACGCATTGCATGATGCATTTTTTTTTAACTGAGCAAAATAATGGAAAAAATCTGACGCTTTAAGCCTTTTAATTTTATTTCATACCTTAAGTCGTGCCACTCTGTGGAGTACTTGAAATAGTAGAATATGCTGGTTATGATGTCCTGATAGGTCTTCATGGCGGGTATGCCGTCTGCAGCTTGGCTAGTGCACAGAGCCAGACGGTGAGCTATGCAATGCACATTCACGAGATGGGGATTCTGTCTCAGCATCATACCTGTAGTACCCTTGTTCCTCCCTGTAAAAAAATCAAATATTGATATAAAATAATCATGATGAAAACATAGTTTTTAACTAAAAGCTCATATTTATTGGAAATTTTTTAAAAAAAATGTCATGTCATAGTCTGATAGAATGCACATTTGTTTTGAATTACAATCAAAGCTTATCACAGCTTACTAATCTGTGTATTTTGGTGGGGATATTATTGGAAAAAAGTGTAATAATTAAACACATTTAAACCTTTTTTTGTAAGAAAGTACTGTTAGTGTTTATTAAAATCACCTGTCATGGCAGATGCTCCATCGGTGCCAAGGCCTAAGATCTTGTCCGGACTGACGCCACGTTTAGACATTTCTGCATAGATGGCTGCAGAAACAGCAGCTTCCTGTGCCTTGATCCAGTTGAACATTTGTAATGTATAATGTAGAGGGCTGCAGTGTGGATGAATTGGCAATCTGACAGTAAATAACAAGCCTATGTGTAACAGTTCTATCCGTTGACTCGTCAACAAGGACAGTAACATAGGGTGAGTCTTTCAAAGCCTGGCAGGTGTCAACTTCAATGGTGTCTGACAAAGCCTTCATAAACTCATTAGTTGAGTAGTCCGAATCATAGGATATGCCTGGTGAAATAGCCAGTGCTGACAAGGCATTGACACCAACACCTTTCTGAAAATCAATGAATGACTTGAATTTACTGATAGGAATGTTCTCCACAGCCAGCCAATAAACTGATTTCAGTGCAATAAGCACGGCAGCATGTTCAGCCGAGTGTTGACGATCTTCACTCTTCTGTCGGTTTTTCTGAAGATCAGGGGCTTCAAGAGCTGCTCTGTGATCCTTGGACTTGATATGATCTGCCAAGGAGCTAGTCTTAAAATTTACACAGCCTTTTGTAAAAACATTATCCTTTTTGAATTGCAAACAAATGGAACATGTCATTTTGTCATTATCAAATCTCAACCATTTGAGCTTCGACAGCCATTCTGTCTGAAACTTGCGAGGGTAT
>CM037780.1:45295936-45308098 GCA_021229015.1 Solen grandis | reverse complement strand
AGCCTTCATGCACACCTACATATATATAGGTGAGTGCTGTGGCTAAGTTTGAATCAAATCCCTCCAGTAGTGTAAGAGGAATTGTGATCACAAGGTTCTGCTAATTGGCGGACAGACAACCAGGCAGATAACTGGGGGTTTAATATGCCTTTGGGCATATAAAAAAGGGGGAGATAAATTTGGTAAAAATTGCCCTTGATGAGAATGTAGCCCTTGCGACGTAAAGTTTGATAACAGTAGTGTTAATAAGTTTAGAAGTTTTGGCCAAGGTTAAAGTTTTTCACAATCACAATGCCGCAGACACCACCACAGAAATGGTAATTCCTCGACTTTTTTCTTAGAAAAACAGCCAAGCTAAAAATGTCAAAATAAATAATTAAAGCAGCTGAGAAGGAACTTATAAACCTCATTCAGAAAAGGTGAATATGAAAAGAAAATTTGTAATGTTTCCTTACCATCTACAGAGATGTTTGCCAGTTGCTGACCCCTCCATTTATTTACACAGCCATTGTCCACAGCAGTCAGAAGTTGTGACACCTGAAGTTTAAACCACCATTTAATACAGATCATTCTAATATGATCAATAAAATATGCTATATGAACATAGAAAGCTTGTGGCATGCATATACATACATGGTTCAAAGATGAAGTAAATATATAAACCAATACATTTGTATCCCTATTAAAACTTCTCAGTCAAATTAAGGTGTTAGAATGGAAAAGAGTTTTGTATTTCAAGATATATCACAGATTAATGAACAGCGTTGCATTCAGATGTTTTGTAATAAATCACTCAGATCAACCTTCTACCTGATTAGATTACTGCGCATCCGAACTTAACACCATGCATTTAAAATGAAACTCTATTGTCCAATTTAAACATTTTAATTGACATAACAATCACACTACTGTTCCACACACACACAGACTTATACCATATTACAATACATGAACCTACCACAGTCAATTCTCTGGTAGAATGAGAGAGCCTATAGTTCTCCTTATGGGTCTTTGGGCCGTGACCTAGGTGATTTGCCAACATCTCTAACTCTTTGTCAGTCATATCCAGAATCTGGAGAACATAATAAAGTTATTTCAAATTGAATTACATACTGTATGAGCCACTTTTACTAAGTATTTGTGGAAACCATAAAAAACAGCTATAACAGTAGTTATTAAATGACACAGATTGATAATTCTAACATTTTTACTTTGATGATTGAGAAACAAGTTCTCACAACTTCTATTATGTTCCTCTTGATGGTTACTGGATATAACCAGTGCTTTGCAACAAGGAAGGCCATGAAAGAATCTTGCCCATAAAAGAGTTGACAGCCTTTGCATCCGTAGTCAATGTACCCTACCACTGGACCGTGACAACCTTGATAGAACTGACCCTGGAACTATGAGGATGGATTTTGCATGAAGTGGTTTTTTGCCTTGTTGAACATGTGCAAGTAATATATGTAATCAGAAATCTTCAAAATGACCTTAAATGTGCAGATTACTAGTTTACTACAGTGGCTAGGGTCCTTTGTATAATGTTTGTTGTAAAGATCATAATATGCATATGCAGCTCAATCAAACTTGCTATAGATCTAGTTCTACTTTCAGTGTTTGCATTTGTCTCAAATTTTACCAAGTCCCAGGGACGCAGGGCCATACAAAAAGTTGAGTCCCAAGCAAACTTTACTGATAATTCTTGAAAAAAAAAAATTCCGATGCTGATGCTATCTAAGTAACACAAATGCTGCAACAATATCATTACAAGAATGATTCTTGTAATTTTTTTATCTTAAAATACCAGTTTAAATTTCAGGTGCTCTTCTAACATAGCGATGTACAGGAAATAGATCACTTTAAGTTCATAACATATATGTAGAATGGATGTATTTTTCCAGTGAATAACCCCAGAGTCTAAACCAGGAGACAATGCATCCCATGTACGCAATGCTCTTGATAAAGTTCAACCCTGCCAGTTTCGTTGCATAATTGAATATGATTATTTCATAAATGTGATCACGGTCTTTCTACAAATTAACACAAAATTTGTCTAAGCCACCATTATCTATTTGGTGGATGAAGAAATCTAAGGAACTGTGGCAGATAAATAGGGCTATCTATATCTCCAGAGGGATTTGGATGATTTTGCTGGTCATTACTTTTTCCAAAGTATTTGTCCATACATATTTTGCATTGTCTGTTTTTAACAAAAATGATATTAGCCAAGTTACACACCTAACAAAAGTTGTACACACTGCCATCCACCTTCACCAAGAGAACCCCAATTCATAATAGCTGTTCAAATGATGAGCATATGATATAAAGAGGACTTACCTGAGACACTGTTGCTATATATTTTCGGAGCGATGTAGATGATATTCTTTCTGGATTCTGAAGGTCAGGGCAGCTCTCTACTATCTCTCTCAGATCTGTGTTACCACTTAACGGGGCATTTGAGTTCATTCTAGCAAATATATATGGATTATCTGTTGGAATGCCTACTTCTTCCCTTAGACTGTTGAGAAGATTGATTGCACCTTTTGCATCTGGTGGAAGAAGTACATATGCATCCACGTTTTTCCTGGACTTTCCAGCACAGACAACCATATCCATTCTGCAAAATGCAAAAGACTTCTGATTTTGTAGGTCATGCCTAAACTGTTCATTTAATAACCAAAATCTCAATATTTTGTGCTGACCTATCTTTGTTATTTTAATGAGAACAAGAAAGTCAGTAGAACTGACAGATGCTCCCCGAAGAACGTCATTTTTACAAATAAGGCCTTGGTCAATGGGTGGGACAAGGAAAGTGTGACGGATGAATGAACGAACGGACGGACAAAGCGGCGACTATATGCGTCACCTTCAGTGTGCATAAAGAAAGGTAAAAAAAAGCTCTTAGCTCTCTAAACAGTAAACCATATTATATATTCTTGTTCCTTTTGATGAGACAGAAGATAAAATGGTAAATACTTTGGTATCCCCCAAGATCACACAGGGGTCAGGCCCCACCCCCAAAATTTTACTTAGGACCTTTCAGCTCAAAGCTGTTGAAATCCCCATTCCTAAATCATATCTATTCTCATCAGATGAGATGTTTTACCAACTCTAATTTGGAGACTTTGTAACAGTTTACTATTTAATATGATAATACGTGTTACTCATCAGATTTTACTACTGAAAATTAAGTCATACATTTCAATGTGTGCTCATAACCAACACTCTTGACATATGACTGGATATTTGAAATAGTGTATAATGGCCTAAACAACAATTAGCTGACATGATTATGATTGACATTACTAGCATATTGAATTTTGTGGGATTTTGTTTAAATGATATCTCCTGTTAAATTAGGCAAATGACATGAATATCAGTCAAAAGGGGCCATAATTAAAAATTGAGGAACCAGGTCACGTCAACGATATGCGTATCTACTCTTGGTAATAAAGCTTCCCAAAAAGTTTCATTGAATTCAAGCCAAAAGCCCGGCAAAAAACATGAACTATAGGCCAAAAGGTCAAGGGGCCATAACTCTGTGAAAAATTGAGGAACCAGGTCATGCCGACGATATGCGTATCTACTCTTGGTGATAAAGCTTCCCATAAAGTTTTGTTGAATTCAAGCCATTAGTTCCTGAGAAATAGCCCGGACAAGAATCATGCAATATGTACTATAGGCTGAAAAGTCAATGGGCCATAACTCTTTGAAAAATTTAGGAACCAGATCATGCTGAGGATATGCGCATCTCCTCTTGGTAATAAAGCTTCCCATAAAGTTTCGTTGAATTCAAGCCGTTAGTTCCTGAGAAATAGTCCGGACAAGGAAAGTGAGACGGACGAACGGACGGACGGACGGACGAAGCGGCGACTATATGCGTCACCTTCGGTGAGCATAAAAACAGAAGCTTGTGTGGGCTATCTTCTAGAATATAACTAGGACCCTATCACTGAAGGTGATCAATACCCCCACATACTGCTTTGACACAGAAGAAGTGCTATAATTCTTACAAAATCTGCACAAGTATGCCAATTGGTCTTATCATAGTAAATCATTATTCCAAGTGTGAAAGCATAATCAACAACCGTAACCAAACTTAACAGAATGAAAGTGTAGGACAGGACATGAAGGTACTAGACATGATGTGATGGGACAGGACATGATGTAATGATGACGGGACGTGGCTAGTGTGATTCTATATAGCCCCCACTTTACCAAGTGTAAGCAAGAGTGTTCTTTGGAACACATGTGTCACCTGCTGAAACTTGACAGAAAAAGTGTGACAGACGGACAACAAAAAAGTGGTCCCTATGTGTCACCTCTGCTTACAGCAGAGTATAATTGCAAAACACTTAAATGCAATACAAAAATAAGCTAACCTTTCTGCTAGCAGCTTATCAGAAGTGGACAAGGCCATTTCAAACTCCCCTTGTTGTTCAACTCTCCATACAAGCATCTTGGTGACAAGACGATCAGAATGTTCCAGTAATGCACTGTTCAACAGATTTCTGGATTGGCGAATAGCACTGTTTCCTGTTCGGTTGGCCTCATTTCCCTTTTGTTTTTCTTTCATATAGAACCTGTTCACAGTGCAGTTCCTGTGATGCAACCAGAGGGTTTGCTTCATGATGAATTTCTTACAAAACCGACAGGGCAAGTAGTCTCCTGGTTTTACATTTCTTGTCTTGGTCTCTCTTCTTCCCACTACCAAATGTCTTTTTTTCTTTTTCAACACTTCTATGTTATGCTTAAAATTTCCTTCATTTGCCAAAATTTCCAAGGCCACTAGCCTTGACTCTGACCTTTTTGGCATATTTATAATATCTGAGACTCGTTGTTCCCTTTTATGGACACTCAAAATATGCCTTGAAATCTTGCTCTTTATTTCTTTGCAACAAAATGTGCAATAATTTATTTTGTCATAAATTTGCTGGCAGTTTTCCTTCCTCTGGCCTTTTGGTAATAGTCCAAATGAAATATTATCACCTTCACCCTGATGTCCTTTAAGAAACTTTGTCAGGTTTGGTTGTTCTGAAATTTCATCTGAAGCATCAGTGTCCTATTTTTAAGTTAAATTAATGTAGTACTGACATATACTTCAGTAATATGATGCCAACAGTTTAAAAATCTAAATTTTCTAAGTGATTAATTGATCCATAAATGAAGATTACTGTTTTTCTTTCTTTTTTTTTCTTTCTTTAGAATATTTTACTTGCCTTGTACAGGTTCAAAACCAGTTGAGTTTTCGCCACCACTCTCTGATGAAACTGGTAATGAATAAAAGTTACTCTGTTGAATCCCTGAAGATGGATGCACAATTGCAATACACCTCACTGTAGGAGCCATTGCTTGGTCTGATACTGCGAAAGCCATCGCTTGGTCTGATACTATGGGTGCCATCGCTTGGTCTGATACTTCGGGGGCCATCACTTGGTCTGATACTTGGGGGCCATCGCTTGGTCTGATACTTCGGGGGCCATCACTTGGTCTGATACTGTGGGAGCCATCGCTTTGTCTGATACTTCGGGGGCCATCACTTGGTCTGATACTTCGGGGGCCATCACTTGGTCTGATACTTCGGGAGCCATCACTTGGTCTGATACTTCGGGAGCCATCGCTTGGTTCGATACTTCGGGGGCCATCACTTGGTCTGATACTGTGGGAGCCATCGCTTGGTCTGATACTTCGGGGGCCATCACTTGGTCCTATACTTCAGGGGCCATCACTTGGTCTGATACTTCGGGAGCCATCGCTTGGTCCGATACTTAGGGAGCCATCGCTTGGTCTGATACTTTGGGGGCCATTACTTGGTCTGATACTTCGGGGGCCATCACTTGGTCTGATACTGTGGGAGCCATCGCTTGGTCTGATACTTCGGGGGCGATCACTTGGTCTGATACTTCGGGGGCCATCACTTGGTCTGATACTTCGGGAGCCATCACTTGGTCTGATACTGGACCCATCACTTGGGCTGATACTTCGGGGGCCATCACTTGGTCTGATACTGTGGGAGCCATCATTTGGTCTGATACTTCGGGAGTCATCACTTGGTCTGATACTTCGGGGGCCATCACTTGGTCTGATACTGTGGGAGTCATCACTTTGTCTGATACTTCGGGGGCCATCACTTGGTCTGATACTGTGGAAGCCATCGCTTGGTCTTATACTTTGGAAACCATCACTTGGTCCGATACTGTGGGAGCCTTAGCTTGGTCAGATACTTCGGGGGCCATCACTTGGTCTGATAATGTGGGAGCCTTCGCTTGGTCTGATACTTCGGGGGCCATCACTTGGTCCGATACTGTGGGAGCCATCGCTTGGTCTGATACTTCAGGGGCCATCATTTGGTCGGGTACAGTGGAGACTGATACTGTCGCTTGGTCTGATTCTGTGGGAGCCATCGCTTGGTCGGATACTGTGGGAGCCATCGCTTGGTCGGATACTGTAGATTCTGTAACAGTTAATTATATATCCATACTCTAAATCTTAAATAGAACTAGAGCTTTCACAAAAGGTGATTAATACAAACAAATTCCACCTTGTCTTCATTTAACATGATTGTAGGACATGACCTAATGGGCCTGGAAGTGATGGAATGCAATGAGCACGATTCCTTTATAGCCCCAAGTTAATCTTTATCTGTTCCAAACTTGAATATGATATCTCATTCCTGATAAAAAGTTATTTTAGAATCAATAACCTTGACCTATCAGACCTTAAACAACACATTACATCTTTATTTATGCACAACGTATTTAAGTACAAAACTTAATTATAATATCTCATTCCTGATAAAAGTGATTTAAAAAATTTTGGGGACAGTAAGCAGTATCAAAGTCTATTTTTAGTATCAGCAACCATGACCAATCAAACCCTAACAGCACATCAAAGCTTTCTCTTCACAGAAGGTATACATGTCCCAAATTTGGTCAAAATGATTGTTACTTATGACAAAAATTATTAAAGAACTTCCTTTCTGGAGACAGGCAGACAGACAGACCAACCGACACAGTGATTCCAGTTTTTGTTTGTTTGTTTGTTGTTTTTTTTTGTGGTTTTTTTTTTTTGGGGGGGGGGGGGGGGGGGGGTTGCACACTTCTAAATAGGTATTTTTATGCATTTTTTTTTTTTTTTTTTTAATATTCCTATGTTTGTCAACATACCACATATCATCTTACATATTTAGACATCCAAATTATGTATTTATTGGGGCATTGTTTAATGTCCCAATATATTCTTTTTATATATATATAAGTAATGGGACACAAAATTTATATTTTTTATTTAGTGGGTCATCATAATATTTTTATACATATATAAATATCTTCTGTACAATTATTACAAAGTTAGTGGTAGCTTAAAATAGATTTGGTATTTTAATTCTTTGACCTTTTTGAAACTACGTTTCTATATAAACCGCAACAAGAACTTTCATTGAAGATGATGAATACCACCAGATACCGCTTTGTCAATTAGTGTGACCATGTTGGAGACAGTCTTGACACTGTTGAAGGATAAAAATAAAACCACACAAAAAAACGGTAAAGCTCTGATCATAAATTTAAAAAAAAAAACTAGAGTTGGCATTTATAAATGTTGTGAATTTAAATCATAATCTGACCAATAGTAGATTAGAAACTGAGCATATAAAATATATTCAAGAAATATAACAAGGGAGGGCATAACTCAATGAAAAATGAAGCAAGCAAAACATGCCTACAATATGTGCAAGTAGGCTTAGTATTTATAATGGTTGTGAAGTTACATGAAAATCTGACCAATGTAGTTGAGAAATAATGTTGACAAAATATATTCAATAAATATAAGAAAGGGCCGTAACTCATACAAAATAAAGTCGGTCATGATGTGCCAATAATATGCGCAACTAGGCTATGTACTTATTAATGCTGTGAAGTTAAATCAAAGTCCAACTAAGGTAGCTGAGAAATAGCGTGGACAAAATAGATGGAAAAAAACATGAAGGGACATAACTCATTCAAAATCAAGCCAATCAAGATGTGCCAACGATATGCACAACTAGGCTTAGTACTTATTAATGCTGTGAAGTCAAATCAAAATCTGACCAAGGTAGCTGTGAAAAAAATAAAGTCAATCATGACGTGCCAATGATATGCGCAACTAGGCTTAGTACTGACTAGACTTGTGAAGTTTCATCAAAATCCGACCAAAGGTAGCCAAGAAATAGGACAAATCTCATGTACAGACATATCAACTGACAGAAGTGACTCCAATATAGATAATTACTGGTATATATTCATTGAGGTATCAAACACTACACATCGACACAATTGGAGCACAGAACAAAAACTGATTCCAGTTTAACCCACAATAACTTCCAGGGTTTTACTGGACACAAAATCCTTAGGCTATATACATAAAATGACTAGCGGGACCCCTACAAAATTAAAGTCTGCATCTGTTGGGACGCACAAAAAAATATGTTTAATTGTAAAAAAAAAAAAAAAAGAATGTAATACTTGCAAACAGAAATAGAGATCAACTTTGGAACATATCAAATCTTTTTGCCATATCAAAACAATTAAAAATATGAAAAGCATAATAAAAATAATCAATATAAAGAGTAAACAACCATGTACATTTTTCTTGCAGTACGCTCAATTAAAATTCAATAATGAATCCGGAACATATTCTATGTCATTTCAGAAGGAAAGGAATTAAATGATTTGTAAATTCAATATTGCATTGTTTCGAAATGTTTCTGAAATAATTTTAGAATGAATATACAAACGGAAAAGAATAAAATTCACAGAAATATATCAGAAGAAGTTAAAAACTTGAATGTTTTTTTAGATAAATAATAAATGCGAGACAGTGAATAGAATGCACATTTGTGTATCGAGAGATGCCAATATCGGAACACTCAGATTTTTGCCTTGTTACATATATAGCCGTTTCTGTAAAAATGTCAAAGCAGGCTGATATGCTTTTGCTGTTTGGCAAAAGAAAGTTTGATGATAAAAATAAACAAGAGGGCCAAGATTGCCCTGAAGCCGCTCACCTGAGAAACATTGCCTGTACAAGTTACTATATTATAGCATAGTCCTACTGAATACAGAATCCATGCAGAAATATAGCAATATCATTTCAAAGTTCAATTTCAAACACAGAACTGTACCCTTTGATCAAAATCATTTCAATTCCAACACCAAAGTGACCAAACAGTAATTGTGGTCCAAATTTGAAGGATGTAGCTTAAAAATTCAAAAGAAGGTCACTGGGTCATGGTCAAGGTCATCCAAATTCAAAGTTCAATTTCAACACAAACTTACCCTTTAAATTGAAGGTCATAGCTCCCTATATATGTATAAATAAGCCTATGTAAAATCAAGTGACCCCTTGGGTAGGGCCAATTCTGACCCCAGGCCATGATTTGAACAAAACATGGTAGATGTCCATAATTACACATCAAATATCTAAACTCCAGGCCTTTTACTTTCTGACAAGAAGATCTTTTAAGGTTTTTCTTATATAAGCCTATGTAAAATCAAGTGACACCTGGGGCGGGCCAATTTTGACCCCAGGGCCATGATGTGAACAAATTTGGTAGATGTGCATCAGGCCATGTTACATACCAAACATCTTAACTCCAGGCCTTTTACTTTCTGACAAGAAGATCTTTTAAGGATTTTTTTATATAAGCCTATGTAAAATCAAGTGACCCTGGGGCGGGGCCAATTTTTAACTTGGTAGAGGTCTACTAGGCCATGTTACACACCAAATCTCTAAACTCCAGGCCTTGTGGTTTCTGACAAGAAGATTTTGGTTTTTCTAAATTAGTCTGTAAAATCAAGTGACCCCTGGGGTGGGGCCAATTTTCACCCCAGGGTCATGATTCGAAAAACCTTGGTAGAGGTTCACAAGACAATGCTACACACCAAATATCTAAACTCTAGGCCCTGCAGTTTTGCAGAAGAAGATTTTCAAAGATTGCATTTTTTAA
Source organism: Solen grandis (assembly GCA_021229015.1). Taxonomy (NCBI): domain Eukaryota; kingdom Metazoa; phylum Mollusca; class Bivalvia; order Adapedonta; family Solenidae; genus Solen; species Solen grandis. The sequence goes on along the minus strand of CM037780.1, from coordinate 45,298,113 downwards.
ATCTATTTTTTTAGCTCCTGTGACCTACTTTTTCAACCAATCAAAATAATTTGAACAACTTTGATAGAGGGCCTCATAAGTGAAGGTTCACTCAAGGATCATCCCTGCCAAGTTTAATCAAATTCTGTTCAGCAGTTTCAGAGGAGATGTCGTTTAAAGCAAATTGTTGACGACGGACGAAGAAGGATGACGGACGCAGGGTGATCACAAAAGCTCACCTTGAGCACATTAAATGAGGAAATTTCTCCAACAGCTTAAAACATGTAAACTAAACAATACAGAAACAGTTGCCTTACTGTCTAAAATGTAAACTAAACAAAAGTATATATAACAGTTCCCTTTATGCCCTTGTCATAACAAACCCCAGATTCATGTGACATAACAGAAAATTTTGGCAAACTGGGGGTCATTGGGTGTCCTCACAAGACAGCTCTACAAAATTTTAAGCATTGTGGCATCGACTTGTCGTGAGGCAAAATTGGATATGCACCTTTTGGTTCTATGATTTCTTTTTGTGGTATCTGTCTTGTGATTATATCTAGTTGTGGGTACCAGAAGTATTTAATCAAACAAAACACAGGACAGTCAAGAGACAGTTGCAAGATTTTCTCACAAATATTATATTTCATAGAGGATTGTCTGTTTCCAGTTACCTTAGTACGATAGTTTTGCATTAGTCTTGCAACATATTTTTTGTTTTATTTTAGGGGTATCTAACATGGACGAATGATCACTTGGAATTAAAAAGTTATTGCTGAGTCAGAATTGCTATACCACCAGAGTAACTATGCCTAGTACAAGCATAATATAATGCTGTTGAGTTGAAACGGGCCATCAAAGTTAGTGGAATAAGCTTTGGATTGAGTGGCACCTGATACACATGTATGCCTGCAAGAGTTGGAATGGGAATCTGCATGTGACTTCATGGGGTTCATGTGGATGGTGGCATCCTAGATACAAACTTGGATTAAATAAAGTGACAAATATAGGTATATAGACAGAAATAAAGGGAGATAATTAAAACTGGTCCAGGTAGAGTTATGGTTCTTGGTCACTGCACTTCCTAATCTTGTCATCTATTTATATTTAAAGTTTCAAGTTATTAACTTGTATAATTCACGAGTTATGCTCCCGACGACAAAATTTAAAAAGGGAAATAATTCAAAAGCTGGTCACCATTTATTTATATATGAAGTTTCAAGTCAATATGTTGTATACTTTTCAATTTATGTCTAATGTTAATGTTGCTGACAAACCAACCAGCCAACAAACAGACTGGGCAAAAACAATATGCCCCCAATCACAGATCTTGGGGGCATAAAAAGAGACCCCCGTCAACTCCAGACTGTTGCACAACTGACTTTTGACAACTTGAAATTGATTTTGGGCATTTTGCAGGATCTGGCCACTACAAATGTTTTAAAGGCCCAGTACGTTTTAGCTTAAAATTTACAAGTGAAAATATTTTCGCATATTTAATATATGATAAGCCTATAAAATCTAATGAAATAATTTGGGAAATCCAACGGAATCCATAGTTGTTCAGACAGTTGTTCTAATTTAGTGAGAAAAGTAGGTGGAGCGTGTTTGAAACATACTGTGCAATGAAATCATGGATGTCTCGGAAGTACAAGGGTTTCTGAAGTCTGTGGACTTATGTTACAACATGAACCAATTTTGATATACCGAAGGAGAAAAGATCAGAAGAAAATCCACTAACTCCTGAAACACCCATTGTATGTTAATTCTATGTTTGGTGATGTGAGCTAAATGTAGAATGAAAAAGTTACTACTTGCAATTTCTCTGGTATCTTTTGCGTAAATAGACATTTCTTGCGGGTTTTTTGGGGGTTGGAAATTCACATAGAGGCTTTTAGGGAGTAGGTGTATTAAGATTTAGCTTAAACAATTATGAGATACTGGGACTTTAAGGGTCTACAATGACACAATTCTGTACAATGTGTTATGACAGGGGCTTTTAACACATATGAAGATTCAAACACATAGAGACATTTACAGTCAGCAGAACATTCTTTATATAGATAATTTTATCTTAGAACCTCCATGAATGAAGGAATTGTGATATTTTGCTACTGACTGTGTATGTTTCCATTAACCAAACTCATTCAAAGTACGGTCATGAAGCGATCAGAAAAAAGAATATTTCAAACCAACAA
>CM037780.1:45245836-45295836 GCA_021229015.1 Solen grandis | reverse complement strand
TTTTCTATGGACGGATGAAAGTATGTACACACGTACATACATACGGATGGACAAAGGCAAATCTTTATGCCCCCCCCCCCCAACCATAAGTGGTTGGGGCATAAAAAAACAAATTAAAGGACACTGACATCGATGTAAGGTCATGACGATAGCTCCACTTTTTGAATAGTGAAGCTAATGAAAATGTTTCTTATTATCTATTATTGTCAAACTTAGATTGCCCATCACTGCAATATGATATATCAGATATGGTAAATCAAATGTTTTCTTCTAATTATTATTCTTGTAGGATAATAAAGAATTCTTAACTTTCTTTGATATAATGCACAAATATTCATTTTTATCAGCAAAAGTCATTTTAGGAGTAGATGGTTTTTTTTTTTTTTATATTATTATGTCGCTGAAAGAAACCAGCTCAGTAAAGGAAACCAGCTCAGTTTTATATAAGGAAACCAGCTCAGTTTAAGGAATCAAAGGAAACCAGCTCAATTTTAATATTTATAGGGCTTTCAATATGGTTTTAGAGTAATGTTTTTACCATTTTATCATCACTTGAATTCTATTTTCGAATTTCTTTGCGATGTAGTTTGAAATGTTTTGTAAACATCTTAAATAGTGTTACAATCTTGCCATACACCTCTTTAAAAGTGATATCCACGATTTATAGACTTAAATGTTTATCATATAGTTTTGTGTAGATCGTCCCCTACAGTTCAGCCTGAGGACACAAAGTCCTCAGTTGACGTGTGTCGCCACGAGGAGGCACTGTATAGGGCTTGACCATGGAGAGGCTATATACTGGCAGGGGAGACTGATGTTCCTTTTTCGCCAGAAACTGGCTAGCCAGCGGTGGATGCTAAAGCACACCACACCAGACGCGTCACATGGCCCATTTTGACACACACACAATAGCCAGAAACTGGGGGACGTTATCAATCGAAATTGATATCTGTGAACCCCAAACACAGAGAACTCTTAACTTTTATTTCTGAACTATTATGTGCCACTTTTAAAGACAATGACGGGTCGAGTCGTGCCACTTTTACAGACATTGACAGGTCTAGGAATAAGCTGAAGAGGAAACACAATATATATTATTATGAGACAACAACAACAAGGAAATATCGAAGAAAAAGGCAACGAAAAAAATTATCAGAGAAAAAAAATAAAACAAAAAAAAAAAAAAGATAAAAAATAAAAGAAAAAAAACTAAAAAAAAATAGTTAAGGAAAGGAATTAACCCAAAATCAATGAAGATATATCTTAACTCAAACAAATTTGCCCTACTTCATAAGTAGTAAGAAATAGGGGATGAGCTGGACTATTTCAGTAACTAAGCATGAAGACCCCAAACAAATTGGAATATAACTACATTTAAACAAATTTTGCCCAACTTCATGAGTAGTAAGAAATAGGGGATGAGCTTGAATTTTTCAGTAACTACGCATGAAGACCCCAAACATGTAAGAATACATGTTATAACTACACTTCAACAAATTTTGCCCAACTTCATAAGTAGTAAGAAATAGGGTGTGAGCTGGACTATTTCAGTACCCACGCATGAAGACCCCAAACATATAAGAATACATATTATAACTAGACTGAAACAAATTTTGCCCAACTTCATAAGTAGTAAGAAATAGGGGATGAGCTGGACTATTTCAGTAACTACGCATGAAGACCCCAAACATATAAGAATACATAAATTATTGTAACTAGACTGAAACAAATTTTGCCTAACTTCATAAGTAGTAAGAAATAGGGGATGAGCTGGACTATTTCAGTAACTACGTATGAAGACTCAAAAGCTGTGAGATTATAACTAAATTTAAACAAATTTTGCCCAACTTCATGAGTAGTAAGAAATAGGGGATGAGCTGGACTATATCAGTAACTACGCATGAAGACTCAAAAGCTGTGAGATTATAACTAAAAAATTTTGCCCGCCTTCATAAGTAGTAAGAAATAGGGGATGAGCTGGACTATTTCAGTAACTATGCATGAAGACCCCAAACAGCTGAATGCATGATTATAACTACATTTAGAAAATTTTGCCCAACTTCATAGTAGTAAAAATAGGGGATGAGCTGGACTATTTCAGTAACTACGTATGAAGACCCCAAACATATAAGAATACATGTTTTAACTAGATTCAAACAAATTTTGCCCAACTTCATAGTAGTAAGAAATAGGGGATGAGCTGGACTATTCCAAGAACTACGCATGAAGACCCCAAACGTATTAGAATATATGTAACTAGACTTTAACAAATTTTGCCCAACTTCATGAGTAGTAAGAAATAGGGGATGAGCTGGACTATTTCAGTAACTACGTATGAAGACCCAAAAGCTGTAAGATTATAACTACATTTAAACAAATTTTCCTCAACTTCATGAGTATTAAGAAATGGGATGAGCTGACTATTTCAGTAACTACGTATGAAGACCCAAAAGCTGTAAGATTATAACTACATTTAAACAAATTTTCCTCAACTTCATGAGTATTAAGAAATAGGGGATGAGCTTGACTTTTTCAGTAACTTCGCATGAAGACTCAAAAGCTGTGAGATTATAACTAAACCAATTTTGCCCGGCTTCATAAGTAGTAAGAAATAGTGGCTGAGCTGGACTATTTCAGTAACTACGCATGAAGACCCTAAACATATAAGAATACATGTTATAACTAGACTTTAACAAATTTTGTGAGTAGTAAGAAAAAGTGAATGAGCTGGACTTTTTCAGTTACCCCAATCATATTAAAATAAAATTAGACTTTAACAAATTTTGCCCAACTTTATAAGTAGTAAGAATGAGCTGAACTATTTCATTCACTACGAATGAAGACCCTAAAAATATAATACAACTACACTTAAACCAATTTTGACGTACTTCCCTATTTTTGCTGAAGAGACAGCATCGGAAGAGACAGTAGTCGGATACAAGGGAGTCCGGGTGCGATACCCTAGCTCTTAGCGAATAGACCCCTTGGTTCTTTTACGTGCCCGGTGTATAGCACCAATACACGGATGAAATGTCTCTCGGTAGAACCAGTACTGAAGACACGTTTGACACGATAGTAATAAATAAGAACAATCTTACATGTGCATGTTAGGGCAGGCCACACTTTCACCTGTACCATTCTGGTAGTAGTGCATGGTACCATCTTAAAACCAGTCAGGCTGAGTTGAAGGGCATCAGGGCCATTTGTGTAGTTGAACCATCTCGCATAATCCTCGACCAACTGTGAATAGAGATGTAAAATTAAAAAGCTCTGATGGTCTTTAAAGCAGCTCGTTCACAAAAGATCATTAGCTAAGCATTAGTTTTTTAACTATGTCTATGTATTACGTTTATCAATAACCATTTACAGAGACATGCTTCCATATTGCAACATTCTGTGATTGTAAAAAAAGGCTGTAAGTGGACAGCACGGTCAACTCCCCTAGTGAATTGACTGCATTATTGAATCCTTATCTGCATGTTCATCTTCTTCTCAATTTCAACATAATCATAGTATCATAATATTTTTCCCGTACAGTACTGTAAATGCCAACAAGAGCTGTCAGAAGACTGCACGCTTGACTATTCAAAATGTTTATCTATTTCAATTCTTGTCCTTCCCATACCCTGTATATAATAATAGTCAAAAATGATAAACCTGGATCGTCCGATACCCCTAAATATGTTTAAAAAGTCAATAATCAATCCCATGCCTAGTTACTGAGACATAAGCATGAAAGTATCTTGCATGCAAAATTTCAACCAAATTTTTTAAAATAAAAAGGGGCCATAATTTGTTATATATTCCATCAAGAGTTATCTACCTTGGTTGTCTGATGTCCCTTAACATACTCATAAACTTTCAAGTCAATACCATGAAAGGTTATTGAGATATAAGGCTGATAGTAGCTTGCATGCAAAATTTAACCAATTTTCTATTGCATTTAAAACTTTAACCAAAATTTCTAAGTTAAAAAGGGGCCAGAATTCATATTGAATTCAGTCAAGAGTTATCTAACTTGGTTATCTGATGCCCCTGAACATACTCATAAACTTTCAAGTCAATATCATAACTGGTTATTGAGGTATAGGGTTGATAGCAAAATTTCAACCAAGTGCTGCAACGCCAACGCCAACACAAGGGTGATTACAATAGCTCTCATATTCTTCAAATAGTAGAGCTAAAAATTGCTTAAAGTAGAGCTATGATTCTTGGTCACTTCTCTTCTAGTCACCACCTTATTCTATGTATATTTTTAGCTTCAAGTCAATACCTTTTACAATTTTCAATATTGCCCCAGACAAAAATCATAATAAAATAATAAAAAGGAAATAAAAAAAATTGACCAATGAGAGTTATGGTACTTGGTCATTGCACTTCTCTTTGTCACCATCAATGCCTTTTTTTTTTAAGTTTCAATGTAATACCTTGTATATTTTTCAAGAAGTGCTCCTGACGAAAATATATTATGAAATAAAAAGGGAGATAAATGGAAAATATGACAAGATAATATGTAACAGCATTAGTGGTAAGGCCAAAAAAAAAAAAATTGCTTGTTTCTGCTTCCCCGACCGACCCTTTTTTCTTTGCTGCTGACCCTTATGTTTTTTTTGCCAAAATTTTGATAAAAGATTAAATCTCTTTGACAGTCGCCATTTCATTTCAGGCATTTTCCGTCCTTTCCGTATCTTAGCATGTGAAAAGCTATTTGAATATAACTTTGTTTACTTCCAGTATGATCGTAGAAAGAAGAGGGCCAAGATGGCCCTGTGTCGCTCACCTGAGTAAGATTGCTGTGTTAGGCATAATGACAAAAAAATCTGGCATCTCAAGTGTTTTTCTAACATTTGACCAAGTGACCTACATTTTGATCCTACCTGTATTTGCATTCAACTGGGAATTAATGCAGTCATCATTCATATCAAGTTTAATGAAGACTAGGACAAAAATGTAGGCCTAAAGAGTGTTCACAAGATTTTTTTAAATTTTGCCCTGGTGACCTACTTTTTGACCCTATGTTGCCAATATGTGAACAAACATTCTGACCAAATTACATTAAGGTTAGTCTAAAACTGTGGTCTCTAAAGTGTTCACAAGGTTTTTCTAAGATTTGACCTGGTGACCTAGTTTTTGACCCCACATGACCCAATTTCAAACTCATCTGAGATATCATATAGACAAACATCCTGGCCAAATTTTATGAAGATTGGGCAAAAACTGTGGCCTCTAGAGTGTTCACAAGGTTTTTCTAAGATTTGACCTGGTGACCTAGTTTTTGACCCCACATGACCCAGTTTCGAACTTATCAGAGATATCATGTAGACAAACATCCTGACCAAGTTTCATGAAGATTGGGCCGAAACTGTGGCCTCTAGAGTGTTCACAAGCAATTGTTGACGACGGACAAAAGGCAATCACAAAAGCTCACCCTGAGCACAAGTGCTCAGGTGAGATATAAAGCATTAACTGATAACTATTTTTCAGCAATAAAATGGTCTAAAAGCTTTGGTAAACATGAATGTTTGAATTGAAATACAGATTTTACAATATTATTTGAAATTAAGATTGACGTTGTATTTACAATAATATGATCATAGTGAAGTGGGTGGGGTAATGCATTGAGACAAACTTGCATTCTATTTTCACTTTTGTATATCATAAAAGATATAATGATCTAAAAGTATTACAAACTTCTATTGAATCTAATATAAACATAATTAATGTTTACTAGAAGTGCACTTCAATATTGTTTTAAATATCCCAACAATCGTTTACTGAATTAAACTAAAATTAAAAACAATTTAAGGGACTTCTTATTTAAGAAGAGACTTCTGATTTGAAAAGCAGATGTCCGACAGGATTCCTGGCTGAAAAGTAAGTGTTGAACCCTGAAAGGTTTTATTTTAAAAAAACAGTCTGACATCACAAAAATATATAATTCTATACAAAGCAATTTAATTTCAGTTTTATTTTCTAGCTTCATAATGTCTATAGTTGAAATTGTTAACAACTAGAAGTTTCAACAATACATTAATCTGAAAACCGAATATGGGGAAACATAAATGTATAAATTCTGAAATAAATTGTATTGGATGTCACCCTTTTTAATTTCAGATACCTATAATTTATATAACTATTTCACCTTAAAAATACTTGTTCAGCAAGCCAGACCTTAAAGTGCTCTGACATTGCTGTCTTTTGTGACAGCCTATTGTCCATTGTCTATTGTCAGTCTTCTCAATGTCGGACATCTACTGAATTAAAGTCATTTAAATTTATTTTAAGATTTTATAGCATCTTATGGACATATTAACATACAATCTAGAGTGAAATTACATTATATGTCACTTATTGCAACCATACACATGGAAAGCTTTTAAAAAATTGACTGAAAAAAAATCCCTACCTACCGACCCTATTTTTTTCAGAGCCGGTAGCGGAAACAAGTCTCTTTTTTTTTTTTTTGCCTAATAAACTTAGAGGAAGATGATGAATATTAATAGTAATAACAGTAAAAGTAAAATGCAGGAGAAGAAAAGATTAATATTTAACTGCAGTAGTAGTAATTAGCGTAGAGGAAGATGATGCTAATGAACAGCTGAAGAAGAATCTGAAAGAGCAACACCAAGCAGATACAGACACTCATCTAATTTTTCTTTTCTCCATTTCTTGCTGGCTTCTTTTATATTTTATTTTGATACTTTAAAATAATCCTGCCCCATGAAGTTTATGACACTTATAATATTTCTTGTAAATGTATTTCAAAAAGCAAAACATGCCTATGGATGGAATAAATAGTTTATACTGTGTTTGAATTACCTGTCTTTGATAGTATCTTCATACAATATTGACCTATTTTCAAGTTGTAAAAGACCCAAAATTTGCATTAAAACCAAACAAGAGTTGTTAACTTGATTATAATGGATGGTTGGGATTTTTTTTGTGAAGTTTAAATCAGTTACATACAGTGGTTACTGAGATAGAGTAGTTATGGAAAAAATTGACCTAAACATAAAACTAAACCATGAAAATTTCTTAAAAATTCATTATTCTTGCAAAGAGCAAGATACAGTTATCTTACAGCCTTAAGTCAACTAATGGTGCTGAATAATATTCAAAGTTTCCAAACATTAGTTATGATACTTTATGCGCAAGGGTTGATCTAAAAATAATACTTAACCAGGGTGAACGCCGGATCCGACGACGCAGGTGAGCCTATAATGATATGTAACAGTGTTGGAAGTAGTAAAAGTAGAGGAAGATGATGGTAGGGAATAGTTATATCAGTAGTGGTAGTAGTCGTTGAATGTAGAAGAATAAGATGATGGTATGAAACAGCAGTTATGAAACAGCAGTAGTAGAAATAAGAGTAGAGTACTTACCTGGTCACTTCTCCATGGACAAGAATCAAACCAACGTCTCCATTTCATGAAGTGCTCAACCCAAAATATCACTCTCTCTGAGGCTCAAGGTTGAAGTCTGGTTGCTGACTTTTTAGACAAGTTTCCTGGTGACAGAATTGATGCTGCAGGAGACCTATGAAGCCAAGTGCTTTTGTCAATCCCTGAATTGAAAAAAAAAAAAAAAATCATATTTCAATATTCATTATTTCAACACTCAATCATCAACATATATAGTGATCAAAGAAAAAACTTAAACCACCAGTATAATTTCAGAACAGCCTGTAGCCTGCCAGCTGATCAGGTTTTATATCAGTTGCTTAAACTTTCATTATCACTCGTCTCAGCTTATCAAAGGTAAAATGAAAGTGTTTTGTACAAAACCAAATCAATTAAATGACAATGCTTGACTTAAAATTTATATACTGTACATACACTCAATCAACTATAAAATAAAAGAATCATTCCATTTCAAACCAGTAGTACTAAAATATGACCAAAAAAAAATTTAATTAAATTATTTATTTAATTCCCACCAACAGTATTTCAGTCATTTGGAGACTATGTCAACTTGAGACAGATAGGGTGCTGCCAGACTGCAGTATAACGCTGTAGACATGTGGCATGATAACATACCCATTCACATTATCCTGCCATCAGACCAACCAGTCCTGGAACTACCCTTATATGCTGAGCAACAAGCAAGGGAGCTATACCAGTACCATTTTCCCTGACATTGGTACATCATCATCATCATCACCAATAACAACAACATTCTACAAACTGTAGCTGCCATGGTCCAGTCTGCGGATCAAGTACAGGTCCAACCCAAGAAAAGTTGAGAGTGGAGCGGGAAACAACAATTTTGATTCCGCTCTATCGAAGGGATAATGTATAGCTTTGTAATTTTCAAAGTAGACAGTGGTTGTTAAGCGAATGGTCCACTATATGTGAGAAATTTGAAATCAGTTGAAATCTTCAAGAAAACTCTTAAAACATTATTTTTCACTGATTTTGAGGGCTTTTTTTACGCGTGTGTTGTTTTATGCATAGGACATGTCCACTTGACTCATATATGTGTATAGTTTACCTGGTCACCTCTCAAATGCTTGCCATGGACAAGAAGCAAACAAACGTCTCCATTGCATGAAGTGCTCAAACCAAAAGATCTCTCTGAGGCTCAATGATGAGGATTTTTCTCAGACTTTGTAGACACTGCTTTCTGATGACAGAATGGGTGCTGCATGAGATATATGACACCAAATGTTTTTGCCAATCCCTGAAATAAAAATGATATCAATAATAGCCATATTTCAATATTCATAATTTCAACACTCAGTCATCAGTATATTAAAATGATGAAAAGAAAGGGCTGAAACTACCAGTAAAATTTCGGAACAGTATGTAGCTTGCAGGCTGATCAGGTTTTAAATTAGTTGCTAAAACTGTCATTAACATTCATCTTAGCTTATCAAAGGTTGAAAACACTTGATTTTAAAAATTTATACTTTTTTGTTGAAGCATTTTAATTTTCATGTTGCTTGGCCATTGGCAACATATATATATTAACTCTTGAATTAGGTTGGATGAAGAATAATAATAATAATAAGAAGAAGAAGAATAAACATAACAAACCCTATACGTTTTCCGCAGGTTTGCGGAAAGCCGTAATTAGTGTCAAAGAAATGTACAGTATTATTAACAACAAAATTAACGAAGAATTTAGAACGAACCAATTTACAAAGTACAAAGTAAACAAGGAGTTCTCCAACCAAAGTTACCCAATAGCTAGAGAATCCTCTACACGACAAAATCATATCCCAGAGTCAGAGCAAGCAACTTAGGAGGGGAGAAACACCCCAGACAAAACTGCCCCTGGTGTCCTGAGCATGAAACTTTCGAGCATATACTTTTCACATGCCCCAGATATAAGCAAGAAGGAGACAAACTTGTGGTAGGGCATGCATGTGGTTAGCGGGAGGGACACGTCAGAGATCTTAAATCTCTTTGGGTGTACGCAGGCCCTCCCCTTCTACCTATCCTATTTGTATGCTATAACTCAAGCATCGTGACTGAAACTAACAAAACAAAAATATCCCCGCAATTCTGAAACTTACTTATAAGCCAAACTCGAAAGCGGGAATGGCTAGAGCCTGACAGTGAGGAGAGTCTTGCACTCTCCCCGAAGACATGCAACTGATAGGATCAACCTCTGTTATCCACCCCCACTATTGTTATATGTACAGTATATGTTTTATTATATGTGTATATAAATATGTCTTTCTACATGTAATTTTCATTAAGCTTATTCCCCAACAATAATCCCCTTACGCATTTGAAACTACACAAAAGTAACCACATTTCCCTCCCCATTCCTCAGAACTAGTGACCTGTATGGTGTGGTTGTAACAAATAAATCTTAACATGTCATGAAAACAGCACTCCCCAAAGTGATGAGAAACAGGCTAGGATTTCGTTTTATCACCTAGGCAACTACTCATTCACACACGGAAAGAAGGCAAATAATGACAAAAATAACCATTTCAATGAAACTAATGACAAGTGTAATACTGGTGGGTTTTCCGGTCCTCACAGAAAACGAACAGTAGGTCGTGGTTCAATTCTTTATATTGTATATATGGAACTGCATATACATGTATAATACATGGTAGAAGAGTTACCCTAATCTATGGGAATAAGGCCATTCTCTCCTGCCAATCTCACTTAGTGATGTGTGCTGGTCACTCTAAAAACTTCAAACCGACTACCTTGCTGACCAGTCTTGCCAGGCCATATATGTCAGTGTCAAACAAAGCAAGGTATCCACTCAAGCATAATCATGTGCAAAGCATGGGCATTGAGTGAACTAAAACTGAGTAAAAATCAAGAGGTATCAAGAGGGGTAATGGGGTAACAAACGGGAGAATGACCCTACTACACACTTCCCCACTTTGTGAAATGACGTCCCGTCATTTCTCAGGTACTGAAAACGGAATATCATATCAATGACTCTACTGGAGCACTTATAAAAATACATAAATGCAAATTCCAGAAACAACATTTAGCAAATAGTATTCCAAGCATGTGCCTGAAAATAAAGAAAGCAGTTAAGGCATCTTGCTCTCTTATCTGAGACTAGAAAAACAAATATGGAAATAAATATGCAATATCTCCGGTAATCTGAAGTATACAACATATATATTAAATAAAAACATGCAACTATATCTTCTACTACCAGTCTTCCTCCCCTCTAAAAAAAAATTGTTCCAACAATTGCTTTGTTAAAACTTTAATTTCAGGTCGACTGGGCAGCAAGCTTCGACAACTTGGCCAAAACCTGACCCTACTACACAAGCTGTAAAGCAACATGGCTTAAAATAAGGCTAAATAAAAAAGCGCAAACTTACTCTACGTAAGAATCTTAATCCAAGCAAACCAGAATCCAACTTATTACAATGTCTAAACATCCCAAAACCTTCCCTAACTATGGAATGCCGGTTACGACATGCTACTTGCTCTATGCCAGTTGCTATTTGCTAGTTGCCACTTACATCTCACGCGTTTTTATCGCTACATATGCACCATTTTTCATGCACTTCTTACGGTATCACCGGTTCTTTTGGCGGGAGTCAGTCTGCGCCGAAACATTAGATCAAAGATGGAGTGCAACTGGCAAGTAGCAACTGGCAAGTGGCAAATGGCAAGTAGCAAGAACCAAATTACAAGTCGCAACTTGCAAGTAGCAACTTGCAAATGGCAAGAAGCAAATGGCAAGTAGCAAATGGCAAGTAGCAAATGGCAAGTGGCAAGTAGCGGATGGCAATTGGCAATAAGCAAGTGGCAATAAGCAAGTGGCAAGTAGCAAATGGCAAGTAGCGGATGGCAATTGGCAATAAGCAAGTGGCAAGTAGCAACTGGCAAGTAGCATGTCGTAACCGGCGAGTGGAAAAATAAAGGGGAAATCACTGCGATACCGTGGATGCAGTCGATTTATCTCTTGTTAGAAGAGCAACTTTTCGGGAGTCGAGTTAAATTTCAGGCTCTCAGTAAAGGCCCTGCACACTTGATGCATCGTATTAAATTCTGTATTCGGTAGGAAAACAAATACCCCCCCCCCCCCCAGCATGGGGACAAGGACAACAATTTTTTGTCTAGTGCCAGACTGCTTGTTAACATTGTTTTGTTTTTAATGCTTTTTTCCAAAAATATATTTTTTGTGAGCAAATCCCGGGTAAAACCCAGCCCTGCGGGGACAAGCAGATGGTTAATTCCTCGCCAAATGTCAATGTTCTGAAAAGGCGTTCGAATTTCGGTAAATTTGGCGGGGAATCAAAACCACCGCTTTTGCCCGGCAGTGCCGGGACTGCCAAAAAGTAAAAACATGGATCATCACCGCACTTCCTCGGTCCAGGGGTGGTGGCGATTGCAAGTAAATGGTGCATAAAATTAAAATGAAAATGTAATTTGTTGGACAGATATGATGCAATTCACTGACCAGTCGGTCTTGGGTGTGATGCACTGGCTGTCTGTACCTTTTATGATAATTGCAATGCAGTGACCGTTTTTAGTGCACCACGACTAGGTTTGCCCAACTTGCCAGAAAAAAGTCGCAAATCATATAAAAATTGTGATACCCTTTGCATTTGTTCTGGTTACATGCAAGGCCGCTGTCATAAATAAATATATGATCCTGTATTTGTGTGAAGTACATGAATCCCTGTTTCTCATATTCTCAGGGTTTCTCTTATTCTCGTTTTTGCTTTCTTAGGTGTTATTTTTGCAATTTTCTATTATTACTTAGAGAAATGGGATACAAAACTGACAAGCAAAAAGTTTCCAGTGATTTTATGGAAAACTGACGAAAATATTGGTGTTTCATTAAAAATTACTTTTCTTATTTTCAGAGGATGGGGTTAATGAAAGTGCCAAAATACTTAATTCTGTTAAGTCTCTTCATTATTTGTGTGACATATATCATGTCTGTCTATAGATAGTTCCCGATTTTTAGCAGGTGCGCGTTATACACACTGCGTCGCCATCTTTCTGGCCAAGCGTGACTCCTTAGCCTATATGCAAATAGAAGTCGCGGATTATTTAAACAGTTCTGTGGAGTTTTATATCATATTTAAATTGCTAGATTAATATTTATATTGGGAACATTTTGTCAGACAAGTTTGAGATAAATAAAACCGTGGTTTAGTAACTGTTTAATCAATTAGAAAGCAATATCCTTTTTCATATATTGGGTATCGATGAATTTACAACTTTCAAAGTTGCCCTGTGCCTTATCAAAATGCTTATGTTAAATTTTACCCGCTTTTTCAATGAATTTATCAGTACTAAGAATATATGTAATAACTAGGGATGTTAATACAATCATCGCTTTAGTTTTTGTTAATTTCATTTGATATTATAAACGGTTTATCAGAGAGATTTGGTATAATGATATACTGCATGAAAGAATGTCTTCCTGTTTAAATACGATATTTTTTTTATTCTTAGATACATTTTTATCATGTACACAAAACCAGAGAAATGAAACGTACATGGAATTGCAAGGAAAAAATTATGTTCGTGGCAGAAATTTGTAGTCATGTTAGTTTGAACATTCTTATTTGTTCTGTGTACATAATCATTGCCCCCTTCCTCCCCTAATAAGGGATGAAGGGAGGGGAAAGGATGGTGTATATTGGTACCGGCGAAACATAAAGGTGTCACGTATGACATTAGCAATAACCGCTAATTGGAGTATCAGCTACAGTTAATCATCGGATTATACATCAGTATAGTTCATACACTATTAAACGTTAAAACATCAATATTTATGCATTTTAAGTTGTAGATTTACAGTTGAACAACCGTAAAATGTTTAATGTTGTGACTCTCTGTCACATGTTATGTACATTTTAATCGTATGAAGGGGATACGGGATCGAGTGATCTATCTCGTTCAATAGGACATTTTCTACTATCTGGCACTTGCAACTGGGCGCTTTAATTGTTGAACACGCCTCTGGTGTGCTCAAACGATGATGTCACATGAAAACTATCTATAGAACTGTGTCATTTAAATGTAGTTGGTTACGCAAAAATGGCAGTCTCAGGCGTAAACACGTAACACGTAAACACGAAAATACGAGGAACTCTCTATCAATTCCTGATGGTGGCAAGTAGCAACTGGCAAGTGGCAAATTGCAAGTAGCAAGAACCAAATAAATTGCAAGTCGCAACTTTCAAATTGCAACTTGCAAATGGCAAGAAGCAAATGGCAAGTAGCAAATGGCAAGTAGCAAATGGCAAGTGGCAAGTAGCGGGGAATTGGAATAAGCAAGGCAATTAGCAAATGGCGGACGGTAACCACGTGACATCCGGGTACCCCCCCCCCCCATACAATAGGGCAAACTCCACCAATTTCTAATACACCTTTAAGAGGAAATTCAGTAGAAACATATAGTACAAAATCCCTATTTTACAAGTACAAACTATAGGAAATGGAGAGGAAAGTGCTCTTCTTGAAAAAAGCTCAAAATGCATTAAAAAAAAAAAATTTTTATATCCAAGGCTTAACACATCGGAACCATAAAGAACTCTCAAAACAACCACACTCAACAAGTCTCTGGCCTGAAACTATAAAAAAACAGCACCAGAAATGATTTACCCTTAATTCCCACCTAGTTATTCCTCTGTTACACTTTATTTCAACAAGAAAAGGTCTCAACTAGAAATGCAAACCCTATAAATTCCATTCAAATTCAAAATTAAATACTAAGAGATAAATCAAGGATTACATATTTCTCTTCTTCCATACAAATATAGGACCAAAGGACAAAAAAGGGGATTATTGGATAACAGAATAAGCTATGTGCATAAGGAAAATTGATTATCTCTTAAAAAAAAAAAAAAAAAAAATGACCCACTTCAACTCTTAACACGCAATCCCAGGTATCCAAACGATGCCTATGAGAGTAAAAGAAAAACCAAAGCAAAAACATTGGTCACCTGGGAATCGAACCCAGCCATCTTGACACAATGACAAGATGTACCACATAACCAAAATCATGCTTGGTGATTCTCAAAAAAAGAACCTAAAAAGAAAAATAAGAGAATTATTATCAAATCAATTGGAAAAGTAACATTTTATTTTGATCAAATAAGAACTATGGAATGAACCTCAAAAGGGGGAGGGGTCACAAATATTGACATCTAAATAACACCAAGGTCAAGATAGAGGTATCAAACAATTTAAGAATCAATTAAAGAAAAATAGTGTACAATACATAGGTAATTAGATAATTAGAAAGTAGGTAGAATTAGTGTGTAAAATAAATGTAGGTAATATCACAGTAGAATAGATAATAGCCAATAGCCAATCCAGAAGCCTCTCAACACATAAAGTAGGAACAAAAAAAGGAAAAATATACAAAAGTTAGAATATTTTAATGCATAAATACAGTAACAGCTGTAGTAGCTAAGTAGCTATTATTAACTTTAAATCTAGAACATACTGCAAAATACACATAATTAATTATAGAGTAGATGAAGGACAGGGGGACCGAGAACATCAAAACAACAATAAAAAAAGATGGGATTGCGAATAATTAAAGAGGTATGATGGGAGACAAATAACAACATAACCTAATACACTTCATCAAATTATGAGCCTCCTGGAGGACAGCCCCATATGAGCCCTTTTACAAAAAAAGGGACACCCATTCAGCCCATAAGGTCGTAGCTCCATATGAGCTCTACAATAGGGACACCCAAAAATAAAGAGCCCCATATGAGCCCCACAATGGGGACGCCCTCCTATGAGCCTCAACATGAGGACGTAAAATGCCCTTCCCCAGACACCACAAGAACACACAAATAAGCAAATATGAGCTCTAGGTGATCCCACAGTTCACCAAGAGACAATATAGGGCTCTCCTATCATGCCTCAAAAAGAAAAACAGCAACTATAAACTATTATTTTTTCTTCTCTCAATTCAGAACAACTAATACTCTCGGTCTCTCAAAATTTCTAGGGCAGGCTTCCGGTTCGATTTTTCAAATTTTTTTTTCTTCCAAGTTTCAGCAAAATGACATTCGGCTGATTAGCATCAGACTCTAAATTCAAACTCTAATTCAACTCTTATTTTTATTCAACACTTTTTTAATAAATAACGATAACTTTTTTTTCTTTGGCGCAAAATCTATCCAAGGTTGAAAGTATCCTTGCTAGCCGAGATTGGCTATCTAAATTCAAAATTTACCCTAAAGGAGGCCGTCGTTTTTTGGCAGTATACGGATGACGATGTTATTTGTTTGCTGGCCTTGCAGTCCTTTTCCTCATCCAACATCTCAAATCTACTCATGAATCAAAGTCCAATTATGGTCGGTTCTACGGTCTCAAGGGGAATAAATGTGGCACCTCAAGTGCACGGTTTTTCCCGGCGAGACAGAAGGAGGAAGGCACAGTTCACCTCCAACCCACATGCCGACCATTTTCACGGACCACACGAGCAACAAGCAAACCCTTCCATATCCAATGGTAATTAACACCTCTAGCTCAAATTAGCTCTGTTAATTACCAAATAATTTAGACACTAAAACCTCTACTTTAGACATTAAAGTAATAAATCTGTAAATTACAGGTTTTCTTTCAAAATCTGACCCACTTTAGATTTTCAAATTCATTTTTTATAGGAGTGATGGGTCACACTCCGGGATCCGCCCACTGAGCCGAGCAGGCAGACGGACCCTAATTAAACAACGTTATCAGTCAGACCGTTACCTAACGGTTGCAAGTTGGTACCCAGCTTACATTCATTACACAGCGATAAAACAAGAGTCACGTTCACGTTAGCTCCTGGTTTGTTGCCTGAACGCGTCAGATGTACCCTTACCTGGCTCTCGGGAAAACTCGCAGTACTCAATACTGGATTGCCCAGGAACTTGTCTTCTGTGTACCGGGCACGTTAAATAACCAAGTGATCTATTTGCAAACTGAGCTAGGGTATCGCACCCAGGCTAACTTGTATCCAACCACTGGCTCTTCAGTAAAATAACTCCCATACAAGGCATATAATCCTTGGTTTATTAACATTAACACATTTATTGACACATGCAATAATCTGGATAAACAATTAAAAACAAAACAATGTCCTTTTTTAACTGTTTACCCTTTCCCTCATATATACTCCTTTTGACGCCCTCAATAGGTATCACATAAAGCCTGATCTGCAGAAAACCACAGTTAAACCTTACCAAATTTAATTACAAAATCCTCATTTCCAGACCACTGAGGAGCAGCGAACAGCATAAAACCTGATCAGCCTGCGAGTTACTCGCAGGCTGATCTGGTTTTATGCTGTTCGCATAGGTCTTTTCATGGTGTCCTCTATGAGGGAAAGGGTTAATTCATATTTGGCATATTGATATGCCAAGAGTTGTCCGTAAGACAGCGTGCTCGACTATCCTGTTGCCTTTCAATTATAAAATGTGAAATCCTTAATTTCCCGTGACTGAGTGCAGAGCCAATCAGAGGCTTAGATTTCTGCATTGTAACTAGCATATCAATTACAAAACTATAAAGAAACATGCTTACACAACATTACTCAGACGGGCGTAAAAAAGCGGAAGTATTAAAAAAATAATCCATACTGGAGTTATGGGTTTTGGCCATTGATCTTTAATTATTAACCCGTATAAATGTGTGAAGTCCAAAACGAAATATTTAAAGTTAATTGGGACCGAAGTTACACTCAAAATCTTACCAAAGTGTTACGCTAATGCCGACCGACGCCGAGGTATGATAACTCGCATCCTTGGAATATTCAAGCTAATGAATAAACCAATCGTCAACTACATAGTTGATGTGAATTTTATGGTGATACTTAAGATGATGTTTGAGGTCTACTGTACTTATAAAAATATTTTTTGTAATAATCATTACTGTCTACATATAAAATCTGGTACCGACACATTTCAAATATAAACAAGAGCTGTCAGTAAGATCGTACGCTAAATTATTCTGGCATTATTAGTTAGATTATTAAATCAATAACCATTATCTGCTACTAAAGATATATTAATCTTAGTATACTACATGGAAAACTTTTACAATTTCTGAGTCCAATTAGGGCTTTAATTTACATTATATTTTTTTCAAGAGTTATTCGATATATTTTTAAATGCCCCTGCAGACCTAAGTGAATTATTAAATCAACTAGCATAGCTGGCTATTAAGATATATGCCTAAAAATAAATTGTATGCCGAAGTTAACCACGTGTTAAGCAAACGCCACAGCCTGGGTGAGTATAATATATGGGCATACTCTGTATAGTCCAGGTAAAAATAAACAAACACAAGAATGTAAGATTTTTTTTTTGATTTTTCAATGAGTATAAAACTATAAATTGCCACACTTATGCTATGTACAAGCATCATTTGCATACATGAATTTAAATAGCAAATAATACCTTAAAAGCAATAGGCAACTCTATACAACAAAAGCTCCATGTGACAGGGTAATACAAAAATTTAATATTCAGATTTCCTATTCTGTACTCATAAACAGACATTTGTAATTATAAATATTTAATTAAATATTTAACAGTAGTTATAAAATGTTAAATCTATGGTTGACACACCCCAAATGTTTAAAATGAACAAACACAAGAATGTGTGAAGTTTGTCTTTTCAATTTAGATAAAACAAAGACCTGACGGTGATATGGAGGATTTGTTTTTAGTTAGGTCATAGGTTAAAATCAACAGAATAATGCAGATTAACCCAAGGGTAAAACTGTCTAGACGCCACTTTTTTTATCTAAAGTTTGTCAAAAGATCAAGGTCACAGGGTCATCTGCATAATGTATGGGTCCATATATTAAAGCAACTGTCCATATATTGGAGCAATTCAATAAAGTATGTAGAAGTTATAGCATATTAAAAACAAGGCTTTGTCAGTATATCATGCAATACTGTCTGGAGTCCCCACCAGTGAAATCAACCCCACCCCCTTGACAAATTTGTGCCAGATATAAACAAGAAAATCATGAAAATTAGTTATAATGAATTTATAGAGCAACACAAAGATGTTGCCTATAAATACCATTGCCTATAAATACCAAAGAGAATTTCTAACAACTCCAATGACCTTGACTTTTCAAGGACACATATGATTGATGCACGTGACACAACACTTTTTTAATGTTCTATGAAAATCCATTAATTAAAAAGCTCTGTGGAAGCTGTCAATGTTCTGCCTCTCGTCCTGTATCACCTGACGAACTGTCTGAACTTCCTTCAAGGCTCCTACTACTTCCATTGCTTGACCTGTAAAGAACAAAATAGAATTTTCAACTCTGTGGAATTCATTTTAGTCTGAATGTTAATGTCCTAAAGGCTCTGTAATAAGTCATACATTTCCACTTGAATAATGAATGACTTGATTAATCTGTATATACATTTTCAAAATCTTTTCCAAGTCAGGGTGAACTGTAGGTGGGTCTAAACTGACTTTAATCTCCCTCCACCAATAAAAGCTGAGAGATACTTTAAAGGCTGTGACATTGTGACTTATGAATATAATTTGATCAACTTTTAATCTCAAGACCATTTATTTATTTGGTTTATGATTATATTATCAAAAAATGCTGAAAATAGTTCACCAGCATCACCTTTTTTCAATGAATGTGTTACGATGTTAAAATGAGATTCGAAGCAAATATTAATAAAAGAAAACAGTATATTTTACCTTGCAAGACAATGCTGAGAGCTTTCACGTATCCCAGGCAATGCATAATAACTAGCAGTGTGACAACAAACTGGAATGCTGTGATGGCATGTAGGATCCCCATGGTGTCAGAAACAGCAGCTGGTCTCTTCTCTGTGTCAAGGATCGCATTCAGAGCGTCAATGATTGCTGGGAAGAAGTCAACAAACACTTCAAAAGCATCATGGCGTTGGACCCATCGAGTTCGACACAGAGACTTCAGTTTGGCACGCTTCTCGCCTTCCATGTCATTAACCTCCGTCTCCAGGAATGTTTGTTGCTTTGAGGAGTCATTGAAGAACCGTACACACTGAAAACAGTGGAAAAGTGGAAGTATTGGGTTTATGTAGGCCAGTTTGTATCTCCACCTTAATTGCTATAATTTAATATGGGCATGCATGCTTAAATATTAAGCTTAATGTACCTGCATTTCAGATTTACCACAAATTCTAATAAAAGTTATGCATATATATAACTACATGAACATGAACATACACTTTTTCAATTGTGGCAGAGTATGTAATCATAGTTATTTTTTTATCAATCATGTTATTTGTATTGCATATTTTTTTAGTATATTTTGATAATTATAAAAATTAAATATGTTAATTTTGAAAATTTCTTACGGTATCTTATTAAAACAAATATCATTTGCACTGAACACTCAAAATATAAATGACACTACCATAAGTGTATTAGTGGAGTAAACAAAATTTGAAAAATAACAATTACAGAATGCATGGACCTGGTGTATGATTTGTTTCTATATAATGTAACATATTATTGACAAGTTATTTTCAAACTGTGTACCTTGTCAGCAACACCCATCATATTGCGTACTTCACTGATATCACATGCAGTAACAATACACCGGTTCAGCAGATGCGAAGAACACCAGAAGGGAAGTGCCTTTGGATACTGCTGCTGGATGCGTGGACCAACACCCTTCACCTTTCCCATCATGTTCCCTGGAATTTTTTTATTTAGGCATGTGTCATTCTATGATACAAAATTAACTGACAACCATTTAACATAATGACTTAATATTGGCATAATCTCTGAATATAAATGATCTGGAAAACAAATTGCTTTAACAGATACATTAAATCATTTTAAATTCATAGTTAAAATACTGTAAGTTAATCCCAATTCTTGATTAAGACCTTTATCTTAAGGTCTGCATAATGGTGATATTGGTTTAGAAACTTCTTCTACCACCTACTTTTTATAACCAAATCTCAGCTCCTTTCCTCATCAGTTTTGTTAAATATAAACTTATTATTCCACAGTAATATTGGTAAGGTTATCTGCTCTCAAAGCAAGTCATTCATACCAGAATATGAAATTAATTACATTTATGACATACCTGCACCATCGTAGCATTGGCTCCTCATTTTGTTGGGGTCTAAACTCAGTTGGCAAATGACACTTAGGATCTCTGTCGCAAGTGTCTCTCCAGTCGTGTCGCCACTGAAATCTTGCAAAGAAATCAGCCTATCTTGGATCTCTCCTAAAAGTCAAATAATAACAACATTATTATCTCAAAGATTATTATAAACTCACAAATATATACGATTTCATCTGTTTGTTTAAAAATGATTCATGAGATTTTCAAAATTAAAAAGCAAAACTGTATCATGTTGACAGAGACTTTATATACAATTATAAACAATTGTTATTACTAAAATTAAAAAAAGGCCCAAAAAAGGTCTTGATTGCATCAAGCTTTTAAAATTGAAATTGGCATTCAACAATATTATATTAAGACAGATTGACTGTATGACAGTCTTAATTCAATATTTCTAAGATAGAATAGTATTTAGTGTTTTACTATCAATAGCATAATATATATACACCTCTGGTATTGGCATATCGCAAACAGATGGCCATCTGCTCATGGTTGGAGACATCCTGGACTTCATCGGCTGACACACTGAACCATCCACCAGCTTGTTTGATTTCATTTACTATGTGGTGTATTTTAAGGCCAATTAGATCTATTATTTCATTTTGGATTGTTTTGGATTGATAAGTTGCATTCCGTGGGGCACTTTTAAAATGTTCTCTTGAAATCTCATCACCCGATTCGATTCTAAAGTCTAACAAAGCCTGAAAGTTTCCAGTGTTTCGGTCTGTCCCAAGATATTTGGAGTCATCTCTATCCCCTCTCAGAGCCAGGTTCTGTCTCCCACACAGTAGAACTGTTTTGACCACAGACTGAAGAACTTTGGCATTCGTTTCCTCTCTCTGTCTTAAGCTTTGATTGATTTCATTGTGGATGTTGTTACGGGCGTCCATTCTTACAGAAAACTCCACACATAGCGCTCTACACCTGACATGTGCTTCATGTCCCTTTCCTCCACTTTTTTTTGTCTGCATATGTGGAACAACTCCAAGAAAGTGTGCGTTGAATTTTTCTTTGGCGTCTTTCCAATTTCGGAATGGCTGCTTTACAAGTGACCCATGGTTCTCGCTGGAGAAGGCAACACAATATTTACAAAACGCCCCATCCATTTTTTCACTATATACTAATCCATTATATTCCATAAGCCACTTTGCCTGAAAGCTACGCTTGTGAGTTCCACTTTTTGATACTAGAAAGGATGTTGGAACTGACCACTCCTGGTTCAACATCTTGTAGCGCTGAGTGTCACTGAGCACTTCCATTGCCGCGTAGTCACTGATGTCAAATGAAACTGTTGGTTTATTTTCCACTGGTGTTGCCAGTGTGATTTCCACTGATTCTGTCGGACTAATCTCCACTGATGCTGCTGATCTGGTCTCGTCGGATGCATGGCGAACAACACTGAAGGAAAATCAACGAGATGACAATCCACAACTTTCCAAAAACAGTAACTCAGGAAACAAGAATGAGTTTTTACACAATAAATACAAAATGAATAACATGCAACATAATGTCTTCATCATTACATTCAGCAAACTGATACCCATACAACATTCTGTAAATATAATTTTTAAGGATAATTTCAATTTTATTATTAAAATTCCATTAATTGTTTCTTTTGGAAAAAAATATTTAATTGGGAAGAGTAATTATTGGGGAAGATACAGATTTTGGCTAGGGGAAACATGTAACAGTAGTAAATTAACCAAATAAAGAATCACTAATGGATGGACACCTACTTACTAGAAAAATTTGAATCTAAATGCTTCACTTAACTTGTTAACTGGGTTTTACATCCCACCAACAGTATTTCAGTCATTTGAAGACTTTGTCTACTTGCTGCCATTTTACATAATACTTGCTGTTTTTAAAACCATCAATGTGCTTATATTTTTCATGCAATCTTAATGGTTTGATTATAAATGAATCAAATATAAAATATGATATTTTTGCAAAATCTTCATCACAAAACAAAAACAAAAACAAACAAAAAAAACCATCAAAAAACGTTTATTTTGTTGAAGACTGGCACCATAATTTTTCTGTAGACCTACTTTTTTTAATATGGCCATATTTGAATTTACCTTTCAAAATGGAACTACCGGTATGTATAAAATAACATGAAACGATAATATTTCTACCATTTTCCTATACTTCAAGATCATTAATTAAAAGAAAAAACAAAATGCAAATACAGATCTCTCACCTCAATAATGCTGGTTCATATGAATTTAGTATACACACTACCAGCAGGAGACAGTCTAAGTGGCTGATCAGTATGGGGGCCCGCAGTAGCGCATTTTGTCTCAACATTACGAATCAAGGAATTTTATAGCCTTGAAAAAAATGTATGAACGGGCCAGCTGGGGGGGGGCAAGGCCCTCTCGGCCCCCCGGTGAATCCGGGCCTGAACAAATGTACCCAGTAAATTTCCTTAGGTAATAAATAAAACAAAATCTAATCTCAACGAAAATTAATGATTTTATATTAACTGTTTGGCAGAATTACTGTTTTACTCAGTGACACATGTGGGTAAACAAATATGTAATTCAATGTTCAAATCACTTAGATTCCAGTATGTTAACAAAATATCATTGACAATGTTCATATCACTAAGCTAGATTCCAGTGAGTTAACATATCACTGACAATGTTCATATCACTAAGCTAGATTCCAGTGAGTTAACAAAATATCATTGACAATGTTCATATCACTAAGCTAGATTCCAATGAATTAACATAATATCAATTACAATGTGCAAAACATAAAGCTGGGTATCAGTAGGTTTGCATCAAGTCTTTCTCAGTAGCTCATCCTCATATTTTCACCTGAAATAATTTAATTTTATTACCTTAGTTATGACTGCAGTGTATTATACACATGAAAAGCTGAAGTATCAGCTACCATATTTTTTTAAGGAAATTTTAAATTTAAACTTGGTAAACACTTCTCAACAACAATTAAAATAAATAATGTGATAACAAGCACGACAGTACTTGTGTCATTTCTAGATCTATGTCTACAGACAGTGTTACCTTGATTCAATATCATGCCATAGGCAAGTGATTCAATGCAACACTCCTGTCCAATCAATCATAGAACTACTCTTATATGCTTGGTGCAGAATAAGAGATATACAGTACAAGCTTTAATGTTTTTGTCATCTCCAGTCAGAGGAGAGAACCCATATATGTTAAACAATTACATCATGGTTGCTCCTACCACACATCCACTGAAACTGGAAAATGAACATTTACTTACAAACTATATAACTGCGGCCTGGCATAGAGCTTGACGGAGGGATCTACCTTCAACAACTTTGCAATGATTTTCTGATGTCAAGTAATCCACTCCAAATATGGATTCAATGAGGGCAATCATTGCTTCTTTAAGTAGAACTTCTTTAACATATATTTTGGCAAGACTGAAAATAGATCCCATTTCATTCTATTTATATATATAATTATAAATAAAAAAACTATAATATAAACACTCAAATTACATTGCTTACAAACAATTAAGTGAATTCCTATCACAGGTAATATATACAGATATAACATCTGAATGTTAAACACGTCCAGAACATTGATATTCCCTTCCCCAACCCTTACATCTTGTAATATTACATCACAAACCATGTTTTAAATAATACTTCTTTTGTTTTTCTTAGATTTAAATAATTAATACTTCTTTTTTTTCTTAGATTTAAATAATTTATACTTCTTTTTTTTTTCTCAGATTTAAAATAAAGAAATATGTTTACATTTTACATTTTCACTACGTATGGCTATCTCTCTTTTTAATTTTTTCCAACCCTTTAATTGCAAAAAAAAAGAGCAAAATAAGTAAAATTTCATTATTTCAATAAACTCAATAAATTCAAATAAGGTTTAACTAAGAGTTAAGATAATTAAACAAGAGGGCCAAGACAGCCCTAAAGATGCTCACCTGAGAAACACTGCCTTCATTGCCTGTACAAATTAATTATAGCATAGTTGTACTGAATACATAATCCATGAGATCATTTATAATTCCACAACTAAACAGTGCCTGTGGTCAAAATTTGTAGTCAAACATGACTGAGAAAATATGGCTTTAAACACACAAATTTAAACATTAAAAGGTGTATAACTCCTGGCCTAATTGGTCAATATCAGCCATAATCGAACTTGGCTGAGAGATTATGGCAATATACAATGTCATAAAGTTGAAGACGACTGCTTAAGAAATGAAGATGCTAGAGTGCAAACAAACTAATTGTGAACGACGGACATTCATTTATCCTAATAGCTCATCCTGAGCACATGTGCCGCCGTGGCCGAGTGGTTACAGTTGTGGACTACAAATCTCTCAGCCCCTCACCGCTGTGGGTTCGAATCCCGGTAGGGACTTCGGATTTTTCATGTGAGGAAGCCTTCCAGCTGGCTTGCGGTAGGTCGGTGGTTCTACCCGGGTACCTCTGTGTACTCGGGGTCTTCCTCCACCTGTAATTAGCTGGACGTCGCTACATGATTGAAATACTATCGCAGCGACGGTAAACCCCAATACAACAACTACAACATGTGCTCAGATTAGCTAAAAAAACAAACAAAATAAAAAAAAAAAACAGAAAAAAAACTGAAGCCATATTATGAGATCTTTCCTTTCTTAATTGAGAACATAATTGAAATAAAGTGAATTTTGGTAATCATCAATAGTAAAATACTATACACATAAATCTGTTGGTATTTTTATTTACCATTTAATGATTAATGACATGGTCTAATTACAACTATTAAATGTTGAATAAATAGATATAATTTACAGTACACATTGCTATATTCATAGTGTAGGATTTGTAAGCGAAGTATGGTGTAACATTTTATCAGACATATAGCTACACCCTTGTAATTATTAGTATTGAAAGACCCTTTGTGTAGTCACCTCAGCAGGACCACTGAAATACCACAGACCAGCTGAATGGTTTCCTTATAAGAGCAAATCTGATTTTACATGTGAAGAAGCCTTCTTGCTGGCTTCAAAATGTTTGTTGTTCTACCATGTGTAATTAGGGTCTTCCACCTTTAATTTGTTGGACATCACTATATGACTGAAATGCTGTCACAGTGACACAACGAGAACTGCAATAACAAACCTCGTCTTATCTTCAAAAAAATTGTCCTATTAACTTGTCTTCAAGCAGATATATAGCCTGTAATGTAAAAAAAAATTAAACGTCTATGTCAACTGATCAGCAACAAGATTAATATTAAGATATAAAGGCGTGCATGTTTTATTTTTTTTTCTATCATATCTGTACCTGTGGTCAAAAATTTGATGGTCATACCTATAAAACTGACCCCTCAGAATGGGACCAATTGTGACACCAGGGACATGATGTGATCAAACTTGGTAGTTGCCACTGCGTACACTAATGTCACACTTGGCCACAACTTGAACAAAGTTGGACGAGTTCATAAGGCCATGTTACAATAGTTTCGGACTAGAAGATTTTTCTAGTTTTTTTTCTATAGAAGTCTACTTGAATCAAAAGACAACTGGTGGTGCAATTTTTACCCCAGGGCCATGATTTGTATGACATTGGTAGAGGTCTACTAGACAATGCTAAATACCAAATATCTAAGCCCTATGCCCTGCTGTTTTGCAGAACAAGATTACCGTATCACAGTTTGCAGTTTTAAAATCTATTTTTAGCTCCTGTGACCTACTTTTTCAACCAATCAAAACAATTTCAACAATCTTGACACTGACCCCACCTAATAGCTCACCATGAGCTTGTTGTGCTCAGGTGAGCTAATAATGTGAAGCAATTCTTTAGACTGTTTAATGTACTTGTAAGTTTGTACTTACTTGTGTACTGAAAACAGCAAAGCCGAAGCCAAACTGTCTCACATCCCTCACACCACGTGTAAATTTCTTTGATCTTTCCATCCATGGGGCATTCCTCAAGGATAAAGACATAAATATAAGGACAAAAGGCAGGTGAAAAAGCATATCTGCATTATTCCTTATTTTGATCAACAATAAGAAAGAGGTTTATGGTATAATTCTAGTTCATTTAAAAACTGTTTTTGGTACAAGGATTATTTTTTCTTATTACTTTCAAAATTTACCAAAAATATATTTAAAATCAGTGCATGTATTATACAAATGCTTAGTGTAAGAATTAACTTAATTGTATATTTACCTTGTATCATTGCTCAAAATACATTCTATTCTGTGAAATCCATTGGCTATCTACAAAACAATAGGGTGTGTTTTTAAACAAACATGAAAAATACAACAGAAGCTTTTAACATTAGAATGAATGTGAAAACTTGAACCAGGATGGCTTAAAAAATAAATTTGCACACCATAAATACTAAAAATCTGTGAGGTATGAACAACAAGGCTTTGCCAGTATTGCAAGAATTACAGATGTCCACTATCGGATAAAACCCCCATGAATCACTAAGGATCTTCAAATTAATCATAGCATCTTTTTTTTTTTTTTTTAAATCAAACCATCTTTCATTCATATATATTTTTTGTGACACTGACCTTAAGTACTGGCTCTAAAATAAAGAGGATTATTCTGCTGGTTAAAAATAACATAAATCCACATATAGAGACTTTGGGGTCAAAAAGAATTTATCAATTGGATAAGGTTTGGTCATTCAACAGAATGATTGATGACAAAAAAACAACAAAAAAAACAAAAAAACTGAAGCAAAATGCCCGTTCTTCTATGATCTTGGGCATAAAAACTAAACTTTCCTTACATGTTTTTCTACATCAGCAGCAGTAATGGCAAACATGATCTCAATCAGCTCTTCATCATCGTTGCTTTCCATTACCTCTATGTCATCTGCCACAATTTTTGTTTCAGCAACATCTTGTATTCTAACTGTTGAAGTTTCTTGTTAAGATTTCTTGACTGTGAATGGTATGTATAACACGAGCTCTGCAAGTGGTGCCAACCCTTGTCTGTTTTACAGGTTTACAACAAGCGGTGCCAACCCTTGTCTGTTGTTGTGCCAAAATTGTTTGTCTTATCAAGTGGTGCCAACCCTTTTACAGGTTTACAACAAGTGGTGCCAACCCTTGTCTGTTTTACAGGTTTACAACAAGTGGTGCCACCCCTTGTCTGTTTTACAGGTTTACACCAAGTGGTGCCACCCCTTGTCTGTTTTACAGGTTTACAACAAGTGGTGCCAACCCTTGTCTGTTTTACAGGTTTACAACAAGTGGTGCCAACCCTTGTCTGTTTTACAGGTTTACAACAAGTGGTGCCAACCCTTGTCTGTTTTACAGGTTTACAACAAGTGGTGCCAACCCTTGTCTGTTTTACAGGTTTACAACAAGTGGTGCTAACCCTTGTCTGTTTTACAGGTTTACAACAAGTGGTGCTAACCCTTGTCTGTTTTACAGGTTTACAACAAGTGGAGCCAACCCTTGTCTGTTTTAGATGTTTACAACAAGTGGTGCCAACCCTTGTCTGTTTTACAGGTTTACAACAAGTGGGCAACCCTTGTCTGTTTTACAGGTTTACAACAAGTGGAGCCAACCCTTGTCTGTTTTACATGTTTACAACAAAAGTTAAAAAGGGGCTTAACTCTGAAAATAGAGCTTTCAGAATTATGCTCCTTGTTTTACAACTGTACCTTGTCATGATTACTTAATATCCCAAGCTTCAAGTTAATACCTTTGAAAGTGTTGAGAAATGGGCTACATTAAAGTTTTTGCACAACAACTACGACGACGACCCAGCAATCATAACAGCTCGGCTTTTTCTTCAAAACAGACAAGCTAAAAATAACCAGAACTATCACTAAATGTGATTAATACTCCCCACTACATTGCTATTTGTCAGTGAAAAAAACAATGTTATTTACCAGCTTATAAACTTGTCAAAGATGGGTCCTATCATGTTGGAAGAATGTAGCCTGTAATCGTTGTCACATAAGTTTGATCTTTTTAGAGCTAATCTGGATTGAAGCATTAGAAGATTGGTCTTTAATTTATTTTAAGAAGATGATGGGAAGAAAATGATTAACTATCAATACATAAGGAGTAATCATCCATAAACAAGCATATTGGCACTTATTTTAACCCTTTCCCTCATAGAGGATACAATGAAAAGACCTATGCGAACAGCATAAAACCTGATCAGCCTGCGAGTAACTCGCAGGCTGATCAGGTTTTATGCTGTTCGCTGCTCCTCAGTGGTCTGGTAATGAGGATTTTACAATTAAATTTGGTAAGGTTTAAGTGTGGTTTTCTGCAGATCAGGCTTTATGTGGTACCTACTGAGTGCATCAAAATGAGTCTATATGAGGGAAAGGGTTAATATGGTTAACATTTATGCAAAGCCATTTGGAAATCAAGAGCGGCACTGAGCTCTGACAAAATATTTCAGGTCAGACGGAGAGACAAAGTCATTCCTGTACAGCCCAGCAATGCATTTTATTCTTTATTAGTTTTTTAATTGTGAGCACGGTTCCCAAAATTAACAAGCAAATGTGTCTGTGAGACACAAATGCCCCACTAGAATATGGTCAGAACCAAATATTAGCTTGTATTTTTAAAAGATTATAATACGGATAAACATGAGGCAGAGCAACTTATTTTCATTGTTACACAGCCATGAAATATTGGTCACCTCCATAAATTTGCGAAAATCTATATGTCCCCAACAGAGTTTGCAGGGCATAAAATCTTTCTGTTTAATATTTTGGAAAGAAATTACATTATTTTAAAGAATTTCAAATATTTCATGCACTGTAGGACTTCCTACCCTTAAGAAATGTCAATCCCAATAAACCTATGTGGCTCATATAGGGGTCTAGGTTTGATATGTTGTGTACTGGCGATGATAAACAATGTGCTCATGGACTTTTTTTACATGTGTGTGGTCAAAGATGTGGACAAACATACCTGCATTATGCAAAATGACTGCTCCTATGGCCTTTCTCATCTCCAGTAGTTCATCAGGTGACAGATTAAATGAGACAACTTCATTTCGCAAGTAGAGGTCAGCAAACTGTGAAAAAAAAGACTATTTCCCTCCAGCTGAATGATTGCATTTGAAAGTTAGGGGACACGCTGTGGCTGAGCGGTTACAGTCGTGAACTACAGATCTCTCAGCCCCTCACCGCTGAGGGTTCAAATTCCAGTAGGGACTTCAGATTTTTCATGTGAGGAAACCTTCCAGCTGGCTTGCGGTAGGTCAGTGGTTCTACCTGGGTACCTCTGTGTACTCGGGGTCTTCCTCCACCTGTAATTAGCTGGACGTCTTATATGATTGAAATACTATCGCAGCGACGGTAAACCCCAATACAACAATACAACAAGCATTTGAAAGTAACATTCAACATTGTGCTTAGCTATGGGATAACGTTCCATTCATGGCTAGGTCAATTTGTCACAAACATACCCACAAGTTTTTTTGTGTGAACAATGTCACTCACTGGACACGATTAATATCATTTGAATCAATGAAAAAAAGACTGTAGGTGATCATTTGAATAATCTATTTATCATATTGCTCCATTATTATTTTTTATTTATTTCAAATAACGTGTTATGTGAAACTTAAGATATAGAATACTGAGGACAGAGAAACTTAAGTAACATTTACTCACCAAAAGGACATAAACTCCACAGGAATTTGAATCCATCTGTCTGGCGTGGGCTTCATGCTTTACTGTCCAAATACCAAAGGGCTCATGGTCTACTGATGCCTCAAACCTTTCCCTCATAAAGGAGCTAAATAGATGTATAATTTCAGTAATGAAAATGTTTCATGTACAAAAATTATCCAAACAATCACGACTAGACCAAAAGAATTAAACGGGCATGTTATTCAAACATTTCAATTTTTATAAATGTATCCTATATTTAGGATTACAGCCCCTCAATTGTTTTTTTCTAAAGGTATAATAACGTAAGTAATGTAATGTATATTCTAACATGACTCACATATTCCTTTCTATACAGAAAGAAGGAAGAAATTCTGTAAATTTGCAACAACAATACATATACACAATATATATATGTTGATGACGTACAAAATGTTGTTATTTAAGTTATTTGACTTTCAGGTACTGTGTTTCAAGAAATAGCGAGGGTGAAAAAAGACAAATCTCAGATCAGAATCGAAATAATCCGGGTCTATCATAGTTTGTTTCTATTTAACCACAGGTTTCTTGTTCTGGTGCAAACAATTATATCACAAGAGCTTCACAATAGTGATATAATGATTATGTGCTTGAACGCAAAACTGTGGTTAAATACACAACAAATCACAAATAAAGATTATTTCTTGAATATATTATGGAAAAATTGTTATTGTACTCATAATGACTTTTTTGGAGTGTAATAAAAACATAATATTATGCCTGCATTAAATTAACTTCAAAAATATAATTATTAACATTCAAATGCTTGGTAAAACAGACAAAAATATATTTTATGTTATTACATGTACTTTAAATGAAGATTGATGAAGATGACCTATCAGTAAACCTAACTTTGCTCATCTAGCAATCTTGATTGCATCAGAATGAATAATTGAGAAATAATAAAACAATAATAAAACAAGCTGTGTTCAAATAACAAAGCCTTGCCCAACAGACAGACAGGACAGAAACAACATGCTCCCATTCTATCAATGGGTAGGGGGAGGCTTAAAAAAAACAACTTAACAGAAATAAAAAATAACACGAGGGCCAATGTAGCCCTGAAGACACTCAATAATATTGCCTTCATTGCCTGCACAAGTTACTATACAAAGTAGAACAACTTTTTGAATAGATATTCATGCAGAAGAAATAGTACGTTTATATAAATTCAAAAAGTCTAACAGTAAAAATTGTTATGGCCATAGCTTGGTCAAGGGATAAGGGCATCATCATTATCATAAAATTGAAGATGCAAGAGTTTAATTAAATTGTGGATGATGTACAGACAACATTCATTGATCCTTAAAAGCTAAATCTTAGCATGTGTGCTCAAGTGAGCTAAAAAGTAAATTGCCAGTTAAATCGAAAAAGAAAACATAAGCAACAACATTGGTTCTCGTCCAAATGAGAACCTGTGAACAGTAACTTTTACTTACTGCCAATTCTTCAAAAAAAATTTCTCATTGATGAGGAGTTCTCCAAGAGGATTCAAGTAGATTATCTGCTTTAACTTTGGTTTAATTATCTGTGGCAGTTAGTTGTAGAAATGGTAAAACCTATCTACCTCTAACTAATATACAGGTAAACCCTAAATAGTAATTAAACAATCTGTGTTGGATATAACTCAAAAACTCTAAACCAAATGCGTGTAATGATGATTTACTGAAAATAGACAAGTACATAACAATCAACAAACATTCACACAAAATAATCAATGCTTATGGTGTCCAGAGAACAATATAAACACAAAAATATACTGTTATATAAATCGGTTGCCATGGTAACTGATAGAAAATTAGGTGACATGTTGTTCTTCTCAGTAAATATATATTCATACCTAGAAAAGTTTCAACCTTACTATAATATACAATGAAACATATCAACAATTTAATTCATGTCCCAAATGAAGTTCCATAAAATATCATTCCAAATGAATGACCCTAATGAGCCACTGTAGAAAACTTTTAAACTATTTTGACAAGCAAAATTTCCAAGAAATATGTATACATGAAAGATACTAGTAAATGCACAAGATAAAGAAATTACTGCGTAAATAAATCCTCACCAATTTATGAGTATATCTGTCATATTCAACACAAAGTATCTAGAAAGGTTGTTCATTGAAATGCATGCAAAAAACTGATTCAAGATGGCTGACCACGTGTATAATTCGCCCCCGGCATACTTCGAAACAAACTTTCGGACCATAGTAATTTCAACCGAGACAGCGGATACACCAGCCCCTTAATTGTGCAGTATAACAATACGAGACAATTACCCATAAATAAGACCTTGTTTCGAACAGAAATTCTACACCGAAGCACGTCTAAAACATAAGTACATAATACCGACAAAAGAACGATTCCGGTTTACAGTTAAAAATAAAAGGTCAGTTCTAGCAAATGAACATTACACAAAAAACATATATTTATATTGCATGTGAAAATTTTATCACCCCTTAAATAGTACACACAGTAACTCAGTACATGTTCATCACAAACTTTAAATTAAGGGATGTCTTTATTACAAGTTTCACATAAAAAACTGAAATGAATTATCTTTTCAAAGACCCTTGCAGTTAACTTTACCAAGTCAATAAAATACCACACAAAAATGAAAAGTTATCTTAAACACACAATAATTCAATTTCTAAAACAAACTGCAGATGCATACATGACTTCCTTAACACTAACAAACAAACAGCATTAAACTGCATTGCAAGTATGTCTAAACCTGATAAATTGGCATCAAAGTTAACTGCCGCTGTGACAGCATCGCAGTTACTCCACGACGTCTATCTAACCACAGGCGAAGGAAGATCTTAAGAGCACAAAGCAACCGGTGGAACCGCCAACCTGGAAGGCTTCCTCATGAAAATCGGGCACAAGCAGTCAATTCACAAATATGGCATAACATTCAACTACAGAATTACAAAACATTATGAAAATAATCAGGTATTCTGTACCAAGAAAACTAGCATGTGGTAAAAGGCCTGAAATAACAATATTACAATAAAGTATATTAAAGTGCAAACAATACTTGGGATTGCATACTATGTGAATGAATTCCAACAGTTTTTCTACAGTTAGCTTGTAATTTGCATTTTAGAAGAAAAACAAAAACAAATTTATGCAATTCTTGCATTGCTTAAAACTGAATATCAAATGTCTATTCTTCATGTAATTAAATGAAATTTGACAACCTCTTATTTCACAACTTATTATTACAATGTCTATTTAAGTATGCAGCAACTGAGCTATAAGAGTTAATCTGCTTCTAATAGCAAACACAATTTGTCTATGGGACAGGTAAGTACATTGGTCTTAGTTTTAACCTGAACCTGTCGCACAAGACCGAACTTATCGGGCATAGTCTCAACAACTATTCCTATGGGCCACGCGTTCCTTGGCGCATTTGGATCCACAATCAACACGATATCTCCTAATGTCAAGTTTCTCCGGGTATCGAACCACTTTTGTCGTTCCTGAAGGAGTGGCAAATATTCACGTACCCAGCGCTGCCAGAATATATTGGCTAGGTATTGGATCTGCCGCCATCTGCGTTTACTATAATTGTCAGTTTTGTGAAAGAGTCCTGGAGGAAGATTTGAACCAGACTTCAACAGTAACAAATGGTTCAGGGTTAAAGCACTCAAGTCGTCACACTGATCTGACATCTGGGTGATGGGACGGTCATTTAACACAAACTCAATTTCGCACATTAGTGTATGTAAGCCCTCGTCATCTAGGACTTTTTCCATCAATGTACTCCTAATATCATTTCGCACTGATTGGATTAGTCTTTCCCATACACCGCCATGGTGGGAACCAGCTGGAGGATTGAATTGCCAGTCAATATTCTGCAGAAGCATGGCATTATGAATTTGTGAAGTGTTCCACTGTTGTATTGATTCGCGCAATTCACGTTCCGCTCCCACAAAATTTGTTCCATTGTCCGACCGCATCCTAATCACTTGTCCACGCCTTGTAATAAACCTGCGTAATGCGTTTATGTAAGAACTTGTGTCCAGTGAATGTGCAATTTCAATACGAACAGCACGGCTAGCCATACATGTAAATAATACACCATAACAATTCACACGACTGCGACCAATTTTTACTTGAAATGGCCCAAAATAATCCACTCCCACGCTTGTGAAAGGCGGATCACATGCCTTGACACAATCTTCCGGAAGGTCGGCCATCTTTTGTTGACCAACAGCAGATTTTTGTCTTCTACAAACCACACATTTTGAAATGAGCTTCCTTATTGCTGATGGCGCATTCACTATCCAGAATCTTTCCCTTAAACAAGACAACATGTAATTTCTACCACTATGATGAAGATCACTATGGATTTGTCTCAGCACTAGCACTGACACATGATGGTTTTTGGGAAGAATTATTTGATGCTTAAAGTCCATATCTAGGGTTGATTTATATAAACGACCACCAACACACAGGAGTCCATGTCTAAGATATGGGTCAAGTTTTCTTATGCTGCTGCTGTGTTTCACAGTGGTTTTTCCTCCTTCCAAGGACGCAAACTCTTCAGCAAATGTACCTCTCTGCACATAAGATATAATGGCACTCTCTGCTTCTAGCAAGTCATTTGGCATCAGATATCGGCGTTCAACTGATTTAACACTGCTTTCGGTTTCATTCCTCTTGGAACGTACTCGCTTCAGTAATTCTTGACGGACCTTAAGAATCCATGCGACACAACTTAAACCACAATGAGTGCTTGTTTATCAGCTTGTTGATCACTTCCACATGATTACTGTCATTCGATGGTTGTGTTGTTATGCTATTAACCTTGACTTTCTTCACTTCTGGGTCGTCCTCTTGTAGGGAAGTAGTGCTTTCATCTGGTATTTTAGGCCATTCTGTTTCTGCAATCTGAAGAAATGGTGGAGCTTTGATCCAGCGATTGGTCCACACTTCATGGTCAATGGCAATACCTCTTGATGCAAGATCTGCCGGGTTCATCTTGGTATTCACATAATGCCAGTTGTCAACATTTGAACCTTCATGTATGACTGAGAGTCTATTTGCAACAAATGTGTGAAATCTTGCCGTGGTATTGCGTATGTATCTTAGAACAGTCATGCTATCTGACCAAAATATACTTTTGTCTATTGTCAAGTCTAGCTCTTCTCTCAACATTTTGTCTGTTCGAACAGCCACAGTTGCTGCTGTCAGCTCCAATCGAGGGACTGTTACCTTCTTCAATGGTGCAACTCTAGATTTCCCCTGAACAAATGCACAATGTACTTCACCATCTGCATTTGTCAGACGAAGGTATGTCACCACACCATAGCCACTTTCACTCGCATCTGAGAAATGATGGAGTGCCGCAGAATGAACCTTGCCGAAGCCCACCGGTTTGAAACATCTTGGCATTTTGAAATCAGACACGTCACAAATGTCTGCCACTAGATTAGACCATTTCTTCTCTTAAGTTTGTGGAATGTCATCATCCCAGCCCAGCTGCAACTTGCAAAGTTCTTGTGAGATCAGTTTTGCACTTAGAAGTAAGGGTGCAATAAATCCAAGTGGGTCGTATATACTACTTATAGTTGACAAGATACCTCTACGAGTAAGTTTATGGTCTTTCACTTCCACATTGAAGCAAAACTCATCAGTCTCTGCACACCAAGTCAAGCCAAAGGCTCTCTCAATGGGCAAATCGTCTTGGTCTAGATCTAAATCAACAGTGCCTTTAGCCCTCTCAACAGATGGGATTGCGGCCATGACCTCCTTACTACTGCTTATCCACTTTGAGATATTGAAGCCACCACCTTTCAACAATGCCTTTACATCTCGAATCAACAAAATGGCTTTCTTGACAGTTTCGACGGACTTGAGGCAGTCGTCTACATAGAAGTTCCTGAGTACAGTATTCACAACTTCTTCATTAAAACAGCCCCTTCCATCAATAGCGGTTTGCCTCAGCGCGAAGTTTGCACAACTTGGTGAGGATGTAGATCCAAACAAATGCACTGTCATCCGGTACTTAAGCATTGCAGCATTAGGATCTCCATTCTCAAACCACAGAAACCTTTGCAAGTCTTTGTCATCCTCTGAAACTCTCATCTGATAAAACATTGAGTCAATGTCGCCCATCACAGCAACCTCCTCTTGTCTAAACCTAAGTAACGTATCTACTATTGTGTTTGGGCCACTAAGCAACTTGTCATTCAAAGATATTCCCTAAAACTTAGCCGCACAGTCAAAAACTACTCTAATTTTCCCTTTCTTTGGATGGAATACTCTATGGTGAGGCAAGTACCAAATTCTACCCTGAATTTCATTCTGACATCCCACCGGAACCCTCTCTGCGTACCCTTTCTCTATAACATTGTCCATAAACCCTTTGTATTGGCTGCTGAACTCTTTATCCTTCAACATTCGCTTGCTGAGCAATGCCAAGCGCACTTCAGCCTGCTTCTTATTGTCAGGCATTTGCTCAGTGTCCTTCAAAGGTAGGTCAATCTTATAATGTCCATGTTCAAGACGAGTTTTTTCTGATACAATTTTCATAAAATGTTTGTCTTCACGTGATGGCTCTGCTTTGTCATCAAGTGTTCTCTCACTAAAATCATAGTTGAACTGATTTTTTAACTGTTCATCTAAACTAGGAACGGCATCAGTTCTAATGAAATTTGCTGTGATATTATTGCAATTGTCAGTGTGCACCACATTTAATGGACCATTGACAACCCATCCCAGAGCTGTTTTCACCGCAAATGGGCCCCCATTCTCACTTGGAATAACCTCCCATGGTTCCATTGCCTTTGGAACATTTACACCAATAAGCAGCCCAACTTCACTGTTTAAAGTATGCAACTGTATGTTCTTCAAATAAGGCCAATTTTGTAGATCATTTCTTGAAATTAGGTCCCTTTTTGACACTGGCAAGTGTGACTGGGTATATACAGTTCCCAAGTCTACCGTATTTTTCCCATCAAGTGACGATATCTCAAGACCCTTCAACCTTTTAGTGCTTTGGACCCTTTCTGAGCCCATGGTGACCATGTTAATGGATGTTTGCTTCCCTTCAATGTTCAACTGGTCTGCAATATCCTCAAGACAAAATGTTGCAGTGCTACCAGAGTCCAAGAAAGCATATGTCTCTGTGTATTTATCACTGTTCACTGCCTTTAACCTAACTGGCACTATTGGCAGTGCTTGCGCTCCAGCCCCTGTATGCGCTACTGAGGCAGTGGTCTTTTCAGCCACATTGCTGCAACCTTTGGTCAGTGTTCACGGGTCAACGTGTAGTAACGTAGGATGTAGCCTACCACACTTTTCACAAGAGGCGTGATATCTACATTCACCTTTCACATGTCCAGATACCAAACAAGAAAAGCACAGGCCTTTGCTTTTCAAGAAAGCATATCTTTCTTTTAATGGTAACTTTACTATTTCTCTACAAAAGGTCAGTGAGTGGCCAGCATTACAGAATACACAAATGTCCATAACACCGCGAGCCAGAATGCTGCCACCGTCCTGTGTTTCGAATAGTTCTTGTAACCGTTACAAGACTTTTGCCTGATTTCCTTTTCACTGAGGATTTCTCACTTGCCAGCTTACTGAGAATGTCTTTTCCAAATACTGGGTCCACTGCCTTCTTTGCTTCCTTTCTAACAAAGTTCACTAAATCCTTGAACTTGACAACCTCACCCTTTCTCTTAATGTCATAAGCAATATTGTGCCACCTTTCATGCAGTGGGTATGGTAATTTCTGCACAAGTTGCCTGAGATTATCTGCATATTCTAATACCCTTACTGCATTTACACCTTCCACAGCGAACTGACACTCACGAAGAAAGATGGCAAAATTGTCAAGGTCACTGGGTTTGTCACCCCTTATCTGTTGCCAATTTAGGGCTTTTTTCACATATGAATGAGCAATAATGTCCGGTTCACCATATCGCTCCTTGTACTCCAGCCAAGTAGCTTAATAGCCCCTTTTCGCTTCCTAGTTTGAATAGCCAACTGCAATTCTATGTGCCTCTCCTTCGGTGAACTGCAGAACCTACCATATTCAATCAGATTCCCGTTAAAGGGCTTTACCACCACCTTTGGCTTATTCAACTCCCTTGCAACAGCTGTTATATCACGTTCACTGGTATAATGTGTGCTATCATGTGGTTCACTTTTTATTGCATGGGGTGGTATGATATTACCAGTGTCTCTCAAAGGCTCCTCATTTTTCTCAAATTCATCAAAAGCCTTAACTTTAGCATCACAAATTCCTATTTCTGTGTTTATTGCCAATTGTTCTTCTCTTAATTTCAAGGCTAACTTCTCCCTTTCTAATATCTGTCTTTCTGAAAATGCCTTAGCTCGAGTTAATAGTCCAGCTTTCCTTTTTATTTCTCTTAGTCTCTGACTACTAACACTACTAGTAGATGTACTTGAAATGACACTTCCACTTTCCGTGTGAATCCATGATCGGTCTTCATCACCTTGATGGTCCAGTCGTGGCATGTCGGGATTCTGCACCCATCGCCTCACATCATCGTCATCGCCCTCCGTCATGGTCCTTCATAAATTGTAAATGATGTGTTGGATATAACTCAGAAACTCTAAACCAAATGCGTGTAATGACGATTTACTGAAAATAGACAAGTACATAACAATCAACAAACATTCACACAAAATAATCAATGCTTATGGTGTCCAGAGAACAATATAAACACAAAAATATACTGTTATATAAATTGGTTGCCATGGTAACTGATAGAAAATTCGGTGACATGTTGTTCTTCTTAGTAAATATATGTTCATACCTAGAAAAGTTTCAACCTTACTATAAAATAAAATGCAAAATATCAACAATTTAATTCATGTCCCAAATGAACTTCCATAAAATATAATTCCAAATGAATGACCCTAATGAGCCACCGTAGAAAACTTTTAAACTATTTTGACAAGCAAAATTTCCAAGAAATATGTATACATGAAAGATACAAGTAAATGCACAAGATAAAGAAATTACTGCGTAAATAAATCCTCACCAAAGATGGCTGACCACGTGTATAATTCGCACCCGGCATACTTCGAAACAAACTTTCGGACCATAGTAATTTCAACCGAGGCAGTGGATACACAATCAGAGGTGTAAATTTCCTAATATTTTCACTCACCCTTTTTGAATTTTAGACATATCGAATAAAATACAAAAAAAAAAAAAATTCATGTATTTTACTTGCCTGGCAATAACTGTCCACTTTCTATGTTCATGGGGTGAGTGGAATTCTACATCCCTGACAATAATTTTTACTACAAGCAAAAAGCTTCAAAATGTTTGAACAGTGTCAATACCTTTAAAACATTTAACAAGAGGGCCCTGAAAAATATCGCCTTCACTGCTTTTTATTAAACAGGCCATAAAGGAGCAATCTTTTAAACAGAAAACTTGACATTCCCAGCACCAATTTGCGTAAATTTATCATAATGGCTTACAAAAACAAATGCACCAGTATTGCTTTCTTCCACACTCCCTCATTAGGATATGTGTATAAAAGATTAAAGGTGACATTTCTGAGACATAGACTGATAGAACAAACACAAACAAGAGTGCCATAGAGGCCCTTGATCACTCACCTGAAAATAGGGTTACCCAAAGAACATCAGATTCTGTACTAAAACATTTTGAAATCTGGCCAGTAGTTTTTAAGATGATTTTTAAAGTTGTCAATTTTTTTCTTTACATTGCCATGACAAGCAGAGTTCTACATGGATCATTTTAGCAACTTTTGTGAAGGTTCACCCAAGGATCAACCCTGCCAAGTTTAATCAAATTCTGTCCAGCGGTTTCAAAGAATATGTTGTTTAAAGTAGATTTTTGACGACAGACCATGCACGACAACGGACACAGGGTGATCACAAAAGCTCACCTTGAGCACATATTGCATATAGTCAAGAGTAATAAAATTTGTCTCATTAAAGCATCCTGACCATCATGAAGTCTTAATTTAATATACATTGATGGATAAATAAGATATATGCAGAGAAGCACACAAAAATGTTATTAAAGCATTTTGGTTACAATGGTGCTGACATTCTAGTAAGATGGCTCTACTTAAGTAAGATGGCTCTACTTATCCATAACAAAGTCAAGCAAAATATGTATTATTAAACTTCTTACCAATAGACTCCAGTGGTTCCCTCCTTCATTATATGCCCCCAAAATAGTATCTTGCTTGTAAATATCCAGCTGAAAGAATTAGTTAGAAAACCATTTTTTACATAAATTGTAATGCAACACACCAAAATGCAACATCAGTCTCATCAAGACCAAAGCCACATTACTACACAGAAGTGATTTGTGTAAGTTTGTGTTCCACATCCCAAGGACAGCATTTTGAGGCCAGGGATCAATTATATAACTCCATATTCCTGATCAGAAAATCTTACCACTTAGCAATAATGACTGGTGGATACAAATTTAAATATGTCCAAAGATTTAATGTATTTTCAGGTAAATAAAAGTGCTTTTTTGATTGCAAGCCTTTAATTTTTATGGATTTTAAAATGAAAAGAAGAATACACAATTTAAATAAAGTAATATAAAACTATTACATCTCTGAGTAGCCCATGAAATTTCTGTCCACTGAATATAGCTGTCATCAGGACACTATTTACATGAACACAATCTGTGTGTCTTTGAGACAGGATGTGAAGGTATGAGTCCATGATCTAAAAGAAAGAAAATGCATAATATAGTTCAATACACACGTCATGTATATACAAAATTGATATGAAAATATACAGTTGGTACTCGTTATCTCCAATTCGTGTATATCGAAATTTCCGCTATGTCAAATTAATTGACTTGGTCCAGATTTTTCTCTTTCAAAATTTATTTATTTCAAATTAATGCTATTTCAAAGTGGAATTGGATCCTCGCCCTATAGTACAATTCATATTTGTTTGTTTATCTCAAATTCCACAGACGCTAATTAGCCTGCCAATATTTTTCACACCTGTCAGTAAACTGGTGACACTAACTTTGCACGGGGCTATCTGTACGATAAGTCAGGATTTTAGGCTTTCAATAATTACCAGATAATGTTTTGACGAAATATTTGCATGGTAATTATATGGCCAAACACAAGGCGTTGTGCTTGACAATCTTTGCTCCAAATGTGCCAGATTTTTTTTTAAATACTATCGAAGAATAATCCAGGTCATAATTCACAATGTCTCTGGAACCTACTTGTTCATCTATGAGCGCTGAGCAATTTGGCTTTGTGCAAAGTGCTTTGAATATTGTGCATGTACATAAGTGCTCTTTATTAATAGAATGCAGTTCGCATGTTTTCGATCTATATTATTGTTGTAACCCTATTTGGTTATTTCATTTGCCTTTCTGTATTTATAGAAAGAAGCGGTTGAATAAATAAAGAAAAATATGCTACTTATGGATTATTATTAATTAATATATATTCTACAAAAATGTGTCATCTTCTTCATGATATCGACACAATATTAATATAATGATACAGGTAAGATTTCTTGTTCATAAACCGAAAGTACCTCATTTGGATTGGTCAAATTACGGACATCTCGAAGTCTTATTTTTGGTCCCATGAAATTCGAGATAACGAGTGCCGATTGTATATCGGATTCAAACCATGTATAGCAAATTAGCAAAAGTTTTATATACAGTAGAACTTCAATATGGCGAATTTGAAGGGACGAACCTAAAAAGTTTGAGACATCAGAACATCAACTTATGTATGGAGCGATATCAACGGTCAAACTGTCGAGTATTAAATCCTAGACAAGGCCTCATTGCATCATTGTTCGTTGGTAAACATAGTCTTACACACATTAACATGTATATTCCCTTGTTTTAAGATGTTTTCATAAGAAAACATGAAGATATTTTAAACCCCCCCCCCCCCCAAAAAAAAAAGAAATAAAACTAAACTAGACATAACTCATATGAATCTAATTAAATTTGACTTGCCGTGACATGACTATTTGAGTTTACCGTCGCTTCGACAGTATTTCAGTCATATAGCGACGTCCAGCTAATTACAGGTGGAGGAAGACCCCAAAGGCACGGAGGCATCCAGGAAGAACCACCGACCTACCGAAAGCCAGCTGGAAGGCTTCCTCACATGAAAATCCGAATGACCCTGCCGGGATTCGAACCCACGCGGTGAGGGGCTGAGTGAGTGTTTAAGTCAGCGACTTTACCCGATTCCGGGTTGGTTACCGGGTCCTTCACTAAATGACAAATTATGAGATCAGTAAAAGTATCCAGGATAGATCAAGTTCACACAATTTTATATTCAAGTGATACAGTATTTATAGTGATTAGAATTAAAGCATTGTTTTCACACACAGAAAATGTATAATAAGACTGTTAAAAAATGCAGTTTTTGTGTAAGCAACACCTGTCATACAGCTGTAAAGGTGTGA
Organism: Solen grandis; assembly: GCA_021229015.1. Classification (NCBI taxonomy): domain Eukaryota; kingdom Metazoa; phylum Mollusca; class Bivalvia; order Adapedonta; family Solenidae; genus Solen; species Solen grandis. The sequence continues at coordinate 45,253,169 of CM037780.1, read as the reverse complement.
ATATTATCATCTTGCAATTGAAGGGCTTAGACTTATTTATGATATAATGTTCTTGAATTATTATGCATGGACCACATACAAATTTTGAAAGAAAATTTGATTTGTACATGGGCTTTTCTTACAAACACTTAGGGGAATATGTCAGGACTTTAACGACAACACAGCGAGAAATTTGACTCATTAAAGATTTGATACAGTTAATTTTGATTCAAAAGAATAAGAATTTTGTATAATGGTTATGTTGATGACTTCAATCATAATTAACATAGGCCTTAAAAAGGTTTAGTTTTATTCTGTCTTACATTATGATTCTAATACAATTCTATCACAACCACTGACTATGTGTGTGCGTGTGAGATAAATTATAAGTTACAAATTTTACCTCGTTCGAAAGTGTGGTCTGTAAATAAACCAACGATTTGTCATAAATCTTATATGGGCATATTCTTCCTATGGGTTCCTCCTCACCAGCAACATTAGCTGAACACAGTTCTTCAACAGCTTCATAAAAAAAGTTAACAAAAATAATATGTTTTATATTATATGCATATGCATGTATAAAATATTGCAGAGCATGTATATTTTAGATATATATTTGGAGTTTATTACACACAAACAGAAAATAAAAAGGATTTTGGAAACAATGAGGTAATGTATTAAATGTCATACATGTAACTAGGGAACCTGAGTGTCATGTGCTCCCTTTTTTCCCAAGGTACACAATATTAAAAATCATTAATACTGTAGTGAACTAAACAGTCTCATGTCAATCAAATTATTATTCAAAAATCATCAAAATGAAGTGATGTAAGTAAGCATTACCCTTTATGTATCCAACTGCCTCATCTGCACAAGAGAGTTGAATTTTACAGAACTGCTCTGGCAGTGGTAAACTGGGGGATGTCTGCTCAATACTGTATTCTCCATCATATATGATATCCTGTTGAGTTTCAAGGCTAATTTTTATTCTCTTTGATTTTGTTTTGTTTTTTCGTCCTATTAATTGAACATGTTTGCGTTTCTTTGTTTCACCAAGAAGATTTTTTGTTTCATGTAGTTTTTCTTTCAGTTTTTTAAGATCATTCAGATCATCTATTTGATAAATATCACATTCTATTTCTTTTAATGATTCTAAACAATGTTTTCTCTCTTTACGAATAAGTCTGTGTTCATCATTTACACTTTGTGTTGTTTGTACACTAGCATTACTCAAAACACTGCCTTGAAGATTCATATGTTCTCCTTGTTGATCTCCTCCCATAGCACTGTTCAATACATCTCTGTCTAGCTTGAAAAGGGGGTCTTCACAGTATTTATTTGGGAGACAACTCCATCCTCTGTGATGAATTAGGGCCAACATATGTTTACAGGGATAAAATATGAAGTCAGGGCAGGAACATTTTGGTACATCCCTTTGCACAGAAATGGTGTATATGTTATTTGATGAGCTACTTTCCACTCTATATATGCCCTTTTCATGTTCTTTGATTGAAGAAGATGGTATGTAGTCAGAATTGGGAGGTAGTCTCGCAATACAGTGTACCTGGAGTGTTTTTGGCCTGTTCTTGAGGAAATTGGGTATGTCAGCAGAGTATGCTCTCGACTCTTCCATTGACATCACATTCTTACGTATGTACCTTGAAACATAAAATAATAAATAATTCTGTATTGGTAGACAGTAAGACGAGGGTCCAGTGTTGTTGATATGGGTATGTGTGTGTTATAACTGCTTTTCACGTCACACTGACCAAAAGGTTAAAAAAATCTGCAAATTAACTGGGATCAATTCCCAGCCACAACATACCAAAATCATTTAAATGGTAGCTAAAATATCTCACCTATGATAGGTGCTCAAAACATGGTTTTTCAATGACTGGATGACTAAATGGAAGGTTCATGTGAACGTGTATGGTTTCATATCTAAATTACAGAAATAATCAGAGGGACATTATACACACAATCAAAGACAAGTAGGTTGTCATAGCATAGCTAGCGTAATGTGCACCAATGTGAATGCTGCTGTCATATATCTCAAATTCATTGAAATTGAATATCTATGTGGTTTAATATTTAAATTTGAATATCTATGTGGTTTAATATTTAATTTAATTTTAATTCATGATTTTTTTTTTTTAATTCATGATGTTTGCTTTTAAACATTTGCATCATAAAACCCCATTGTTCCGATATGTTAAATTAACAAAGTTTTCATAATATCTGACTGAATGTTTAACATGAACAATGAATTACCTTTCTTCACTCTTAGGAACAAAGTCCATCACCAAAACCTTTATCAAAGAGGTGAGCGATTTCCCGCCACGTATCTTAGAGAGATAATTCTGTTTCAAGTCCTGGTGTTTGGATTCTATTCCATTGGTTGTTGTGATCAATTTCCCTAAACCATCTGTATGGAAGCAGTCAACCCATTTCTGAAGAAATTAGAATGATTAATGTTAAATGATGTCATAAAATAAATATTTAAACAAAATAGTTCTGTGTGGTAGAGGGAAAGTGACATTTCAATATCTGCACTTAATATTGAGAGACATATAGATATATTTTGTTTCTTAAGATTTTCAAGGATAATCCCAAAATGTAATATATTAAATATTAGCATATATGTTTCCTTTTCCTTACAAAACATCTCATAAGTTAAGCACTTAACTCATGAAAATTAATGCACAAACTCATGAAACTTCAATTATGGAAAATTTATAAGGTACAAGAAACAATGAATTTTTCATGACAATGAAGACTGCTGCATCCTAGCTACAAACACAAGAGACCTTTGTCAGACAGCACCTGAAAAGAGTTGCCTGATCTGGGTCGTCGCTGTTTGATGCCATTTGAAAACAAGAGGGCCATGAAGACCCTGTGATCGCTTACCTGAGAACTAGAATTAGACAAAGAAACAGCAAGTATCTTAACTATGATATGGAAAATGGGCTCTACCCCTACTGGCCATAATTTGAGATGGATCCACGGTTCATTCTAGGTCCGCTTAATACTCAAATAAATAAAAGATTATGTATGCGCCCCTGTGGTGAATCATTTTGTCGTAGGCGCTTTCTGAGCTGTTTATTTATTTACCATCACTATGTGCATCCAGGAAGTTATTTCTATAAGTTCTCTGCACATTTAATATATTTTTAAATCGAAGCAGTCTGTGATATATTTTGGTAAGCTTTTATTGGTTGGCTGTTCATGTCATATAGATGACAAATGCAAAATGTCAGAACACAAGCAGACGCGTACAGCCAATTTCTTTGAAAATAAAATGGAAGAATATTGAAAATAATGAACAAACAAGCACAGAACAATGTGTCCCTAAGGTTTTAACTTCCCATGTATCACTTATAGATCGCCTAAGCATAATCCCAATCAAGTTTGTAAATGTAATGATAAGTGCTACTTTCAAATCTAGATTTTTTTAGAGCAGGACAAAAGCATGGAAAAATTAGAGATTTGTTTTCGTAGAAAACTGATGTCTCCCCCTAACCCCTTCCCCTCACACACATACACTAAGGAACACAGTGACATATGTTAATAGTTAAAATTAAAGGGCTGACTATATTGCTAAAGCTCCACCAAGAGTTATGGACCTTGTGTGACTTCCTCTCATCATTTTTTCCATACTCAAATTTCGTTTCAATACCATACGTTTTATGAAGATTGGCCCTGTAGTTTTTAGCAAATGTGGTTTAACCCTTTCCCTCATATAGACTCATTTTGACGCACTCAATAGGTACCACATAAAGCCTGATCTGCAGAAAACCAAACTCAACCTTACCAAATTTAATTGTAAAATCCTCATTACCAGACCACTGAGGAGCAGCGAACAGCATAAAACCTGATCAGCCTGCGAGTTACTCGCAGGCTGATCTGGTTTTATGCTGTTCGCATAGGTCTTTTCATGGTATCCTCTATGAGGGAAAGGGTTAAGTTAATGTTTACGCCAGACATTCATCAGTCACAATATCATGTTGTGTTCAGGTGATCTAATAATACAATATTTATTTAATGAAAGTGTAACATACACAATAAGTAAAAACATACTATTCTATAAAGTAGTATATTTCAAAGGTGTCTCAGACATTACAATATTGCAGAACTGGGAAACATTTAAATACAAAAACATAAATATATCTTTATATTTGTCTTACATCAGCTTCTTGAAGCCACTTGGATAGAAAGACAACAGAAAAGTGATCCCTATGTGTCACATCTGCTTACAGCAGGTGACACAAAAAATATCTTAAAATAAATGAAATGTGGGTTGGTTCCTTGAAACACAAGTCTGGAACTCTACCCACTTAGGACAGCCCCAATGAACCATCCAAATTTGCAGTTTAATCCTTAAAAGGTTCTTCTGCCAGTTATGATTTAACAGCTGTAACAGGTTTGTTGCTCAAGGGTTACAAGAACAAGGTTTTGTCTACCAACATTTGTCTACCAACAGACAGATTGATGAATGCAAAGCAATATTACCCCTCTTAATAAAATGGGGGCATAATAATCAAATGAAGATCTTAGGCTTTTTTTTAAAGTTTGTGGCTTAAATAATATAGAAGAACGATTGTATGTTTTGAACACTGAGTGAAATGGCAACATTATAAATATGCAACATATAAGATCACATGATCTATGAAAGACAAACACTGGGTATCCAAGGATCTATTTCTAAATACTCTCAAGCAATTTGTAAGCAAAATGTTCTATCATAACAATTAAGATATTTTCTGTTGTATTCATACTTACAGTTGGAATGTATCGTCAACTTTCTTCACACCATGTTTCTTGCATCTCCCAGGCCTGATTACGATGGAAGGTGCACAGGTATGAACCTTAAAGGAATAGAACTTTTATATGTCCATAACATAGGTACTTTGAACTATAAAACACAATAACAGCATTTTGTCATTTCTAAAATCAGCAATTTATAACACCCAGATGATGAGAGTTTATTATTAGAGCTCAGAAAATGTAAACTTTCTATAAAGCAATATCAGTTATGTAAATGGTTAAACTAACTGCATATGACAATTGTGTACCAGAGTTGCTCATGCTTTTTTTTTTATGTTAGAGGCTGCCATAGTAGAGTAGTAAGAGTTGCTTTATTTGTTTACTACTGTGAGTTGGGTTCATGTAGGTTGATGATGGACATGTTTATTCGTGTCCATCATGCTGGCATGAGGTGGATAAAGTTATTTGGTCACATAATCGATTTTTGCCACCTTAGACTTTTCATACTTTAATATATTGTATTCTTTAGTCATTGTATATTAAAAACCAGTGTTCTCTGGAACAAATGTCACCTGCTGAAACGTGATGGAAAAAGTATGACGGACAGACAGATGGACAGACAGATAGACAGAAAACAGAAAAGTGATCCCTATATGTCACCTCTGCTTACAGCAAGTGACACAAAAATTTTACATTTGTACTTTATTTACAATGTACCTGTAAAGACCTCTTCCAAAGCATTTATTTCACGTAAATCATAGTCAGTGATGAAATGACATGGTCTCCATCCCTCGTTCCAGGATCTCAGCATCTGGAGTGCCTCAGATATGTTGTTCTTTGTTTCCTTTCCTAATATGAATGATGCAATTATCATATACCCGGTATTTGTCAATGCACCCAAAAAGAACAAAGGCAGGTCATATTTGGTGGTATTATATTCGGCATCAATAACCACCAACTCATTTCCATATGTATGCATCAGACGCTTTTGAAAGCGTGTTTGATGCACAAACAGGAGACTGTCAGATGCAGATCTGTAATATAATCATGACTTTATTAAATAAGCTGTCTGCCCATCAATCACTTATTATCAATAATGATAGAAATTTACAAAAAAATTTAATGGCCACAGTACAATGGCCATTTTAAATGATAGATGGGCATGGACTGAAAGCTTTTTAAACTACCATAAAACTAAACAATTTTAATATTCATTTAAATCCATTACTATTATAGGAACAAAGCAATAGATATTAATGCTGTATTTCAAAATGACTCATCATAAGTAATGTTTAAATTTACTTTTGTTTAAGACATAAGAAGTCCACTCAAGAGCCTAGAAGCTTTTACTTATATTTGGGGTATATATAATGATTTTCAATGAACACATTGTACATATGACTTTTCATCAAGTATAATATTTATATATGAGGTTTGTATATCATTTACTTAAGAAGAAATAAAATGTTTTTTTCAAATACAACTATACATACGCTGGCCGTAAAAATATTTGGTCATCTGGTCTTTCTGAGCAGATATTATCCAACTTATTTTGGAGATCAGTTTGATCATCATCACTGAATCTGAAGTAAGTAAACAAATAACTAGAAATGTGTCCAGAGGACACAGATGCCCCCACCCTTTGCATTTTCCAAAACAAAGGCCAACATCCAGGAGCGCAAGTCATTTCCTGTGTAATATATCCATGAAGTTTAAAGTCTGTAGCATAAATACCTTCAGTGTTACCTGTGTCACAGTTTTGGGATGGACGGACAGACAAGGGCAAATCTATATGCCTCACTTTTTAGTGTGTGTGTGGGGGGGGGGGATATAAAAATACCCAGGTGCACAAGTTCATGTCCTAATTAATATATCCATGAAGTTTCATGTCTACAGTACAAATACTTTCAGAGTTAAGTGCGTCACAAGCATAAAATTCTATATTCTATATTTTTATAAAACAAAAGCCCGTAACTCTGTCAACTTCAACGGTGGTTTGATGTTAATACCCAGGTGAGCAAGATAATGTCCTGAATAATATATCCATGAAGTATCAAGTCTGTAGTTCAAATACTTTCAAAGTTATGTGCGTCACAAGTATAAACTTTCAGAGTTATGCATGTCACAAAGTTTCCGGACGTACGTAAGTATTGATGGACAAAGGCAAATATATATGCCCCCCGCCCCATTTTTGGTGGGGGCATAAAAAAAAGTATATTTGAGTTTTGATATTATCATGAATAATTAATCAATAACCTGTTATGCTTAAGTAATAACTATTGATAAAGACAGATGTCAATAGGACAGTATGTTATGCACTTTCCTCATTGAGATCTACTGAAATCAGCAACATTAGAATTTTTGTGTGTCACAAACGGCAATCACTCAAAAGTTATGAAGTCAATAGTTATGTTTCTTGTGTACTGCACTTCTCCTGAATGAGGTCTACATAACTCTGAAGTTCCATGTCAATATCTTTTTGGGTAATCAGTCACATTAAAGTTTTTTCAAATGAAGCAGATGATCAAGTGATCACAATAGTTGATCACAATAGGTCTACTTTATATCTAATGAAGAATGAATAATTACT
>CM037780.1:45229415-45245736 GCA_021229015.1 Solen grandis | reverse complement strand
ACAGCAACCTGTGGCCTGGTGATTTCCTGCCTCTGTGTGTGAAGGTTTTTCCAGTTTTTAGGCGGTAATAGACATGTATGTTTTTTATCTCTTTTAAGCATTCTTACTGCAAGTACAGTCAAACCTGTTGTCCTTTTAATTTCTCATTGTCTATTAATTTTCTCATTGCTTACATTTTGTTTGTTGTCCTTTAGTTTTCTCATTGTCCATATCTTTTGTCCTTTCATTCTCCCATTGTCCACATTTATTTGTCCTTACATTTACTTATTGTCCACACACACATCTTGTTGTCCTTGCATTTTCTCATTGTCTAGATCTTTTCCTTTCATTTTCTCATTATACATCTCTTATGATCCTTCCATTTTCTTTATCAAGATCTAATGATTCTTTTTCTTTTGACTTCAGCCGTGTCTCCATCTGATGCAGTGACGACAGCAACCTGTGGCCTGGTGATTTCCTGCCTCTGTTTGTGAAGGTTTTTCCAGTTTTTAGGCTGTGATAGACAGGTATGTTTTTATCTCTTTTAAGCATTACAGTCAAACCTGGTTGTCTTTCATTTTCCCATTGTCCATTAATTTTCTCATTGTCCACATTTTGTTTGTTGTCCTTTAGTTTTGTTGTTGTCCTTGCATTTTCTCATTGTCTAGATCTTCTCTTCCTTTCATTTACTCATTATACAGCTCTTATGATCCTTCCATTTCCTTTTTCCAGATCTAATGATTCTTTTTCATTTTACTTCAGCCGTGTCTCCATCTGATGCAGTGATGACAGCAACCTGTGGCCTGGTGATTTCCTGCCTCTGTGTGTGAAGGTTTTTCCAGGTGTTATCTCTTTGTGGTCAGGAGAACAGGAGAAAGTGTCCATCTTAACAGAAGTGCCTGCTAAATAAAGGTTTCCATATGTAACAAAATACAGTAGTTTGGTAATATGAAAACTGTATTAGCAGCCACCTGTATTGAGTGGTCAACCAGCATTTACTGGTCAGCTTTGACTATACACAAGACCACTTTAAAAAGTTTCATAAATGTATGAAAGGCATTTCAGCATTGTTTTTTCCCTATGGACTGATTTTTCTAATCTTTTACAGTAATTTAGAGTAATTTAGACTATAAGAAAAAGATGTCTGAATTACAGATAGGGGATCACCATGCTCATTTTAGACCTTTTTTAGCTTATGGTAAAACATTGGGAGCAGGGGGTTGTGGGTTCTACCACTGGCTATGTCATACCAAAGTTTATAAAAATGATGCTGGTATAGTCCCTTGCTTGGCACTCAGCATACAGCGGTAGTTCCAGGACCGGTTGGCTTGGTGTCAGGATAATGTTATTGGGTATGGTATCCTGCCACGTGTGACAGCACTGCCTCAAGTGGACCATTACTTGGCACCTAAGGTCATGAAAATTACTTGTTCCGGGTAGGGTTTGAACCCACAACATTTGGATCCACGTTTAATTAAATATTTATTATTTATTAATCAATTTTTTTAATTTTCATCTCATTTTCTCAATGTCATCATTTTGTTTGTTCTTTCATTGTCTCATCGTCCAAATTTTGTTGTCCTTAAAATTTCTCATTGTCCAGATCTTGCCCTTGCATTTCCTCATTGTCCCATTGTCCAGATCTTATTTTCTCAGCTCTTCTTGTCCTTTTATTTTCTCATTGTCCATATCTTTTATCCTTTCATTTTCCCATTGTCCACATTTTATTAAATAAATCTTATGAATTAAACAAATATTTTTAATTTTTTTCTCATTTTCTCATTATACAGCTCTTATGATCCTTCCATTTTTTTTTCATCCAGATCTAATGATTCTTTTTCATTTTACTTCAGCTGTGTCTCCATCTGATGCAGTGATGACAGCAACCTGTGGCCTGGTGATTTCCTGCCTCTGTGTGTGAAGGTTTTTCCAGTTTTTAGGCGGTAATAGACATGTATGTTTTTATCTCTTTTAAGCATTCTTACTGCAAGTACAGTCCAACCTGGTTTGTCTGAAGTGGTCAGGAGAACAGGAGAAAGTGTCCTCTTAATTGAAGTGGCTGTTAAATAAAGGTTTCCACATGTAACAAAATACAGTAGTTTGGTAATATGAAATCTGTATTAGCAGCCACCTGTATTGAGTGGTCAACCAGCATTTACTGGTCAGCTTTGACTATACACAAGACCACTTTAAAAAGTTTCATAAATGTATGAAAGGCATTTCAGCATTGTTTTTTCCCTATGGACTGATTTTTCTAATCTTTTACAGTAATTTAGAGTAATTTAGACTATAAGAAAAAGATGTCTGAATTACAGATAGGGGATCACCATGCTCATTTTAGACCTTTTTTAGCTTATGGTAAAACATTGGGAGCAGGGGGTTGTGGGTTCTACCACTGGCTATGTCATACCAAAGTTTATAAAAATGATGCTGGTATAGTCCCTTGCTTGGCACTCAGCATACAGCGGTAGTTCCAGGACCGGTTGGCTTGGTGTCAGGATAATGTTATTGGGTATGGTATCCTGCCATGTGTGACAGCACTGCCTCAAGTGGACCATTACTTGGCACCTAAGGTCATGAAGATTATTTGTTCCGGCTGGGGTTTGAATACACAACCTTTGGATCCACGTTTAATTAAATATTTATTATTAATTAAATTTTTTCAATTTTTATCTCATTTCCGTGTAGTGTTATGGCTGGAATAAACTAACACGAGACGGTGGTGGCTGGCAATAGATTTATTCAGTCCCCAAGGTATCTGGCAAGGTTGCGCTGGAGGTAGTCTCGAGGATCTAACAAGATCTCCCTAGGTATACCACAAGATCTCCTACCTAGACCCTTGACCAGTCAGCTTATATATTGGTTGGTTACCATCCAGCCAGACAGTAACCATATGTATTAAATAATAACAAATATTTGTATTAATGACAGTCACAACTGAGACAGACGTTGCATAACTAATGCAACGGTCCTGTTATAATCTCTAATTATATCTATAATTGGTTAGTAACAATGAAACTGTAGCAATAGCATCTAGCTAGAGTCCAATAACATTACATTCTCATCATCCGCATTTGGTTTGTCCTTTCATTGTTCCATTGCCCACATTTTGTTGTCCTTATAATTTCTCATTGTCAAGATCTTGTCCTTGAATTTCCTCATTGTCCAGATCTTATTTTCTCAGCTCTTCTTGTCCTTGTATTTTCTCATTGTCCATATCTTTTATCCTTTCATTTTCCCATTGTCCACATTTTATTAAATAATTCTTATTAATTAATCAAATATAATTTTTTTAATTTTACTTCAGCTGTGTCTCCATCTGATGCAGTGATGACAGCAACCTGTGGCCTGGTGATTTCCTGCCTCTGTGTGTGAAGGTTTTTCCAGTTTTTAGGCGGTAATAGACATGTATGTTTTTATCTCTTTTAAGCATTCTTACTGCAAGTACAGTCCAACCTGGTTTGTCTGAAGTGGTCAGGAGAACAGGAGAAAGTGTCCTCTTAATTGAAGTGGCTGTTAAATAAAGGTTTCCACATGTAACAAAATACAGTAGTTTGGTAATATGAAATCTGTATTAGCAGCCACCTGTATTGAGTGGTCAACCAGCATTTACTGGTCAGCTTTGACAGTTTATAAAAATGATGCTGGTATAGTCCCTTGCTTGGAACTCAGCATACAGCGGTAGTTCCAGGACCGGTTGGCTTGGTGTCAGGATAATGTTATTGGGTATGGTATCCTGCCATGTGTGACAGCACTGCCTCAAGTGGACCATTACTTGGCACCTAAGGTCATGAAGATTATTTGTTCCGGCTGGGGTTTGAATACACAACCTTTGGATCCACGTTTAATTAAATATTTATTATTAATTAAATTTTTTCAATTTTTATCTCATTTCCGTGTAGTGTTATGGCTGGAATAAACTAACACGAGACGGTGGTGGCTGGCAATAGATTTATTCAGTCCCCAAGGTATCTGGCAAGGTTGCGCTGGAGGTAGTCTCGAGGATCTAACAAGATCTCCCTAGGTATACCACAAGATCTCCTACCTAGACCCTTGACCAGTCAGCTTATATATTGGTTGGTTACCATCCAGCCAGACAGTAACCATATGTATTAAATAATAACAAATATTTGTATTAATGACAGTCACAACTGAGACAGACGTTGCATAACTAATGCAACGGTCCTGTTATAATCTCTAATTATATCTATAATTGGTTAGTAACAATGAAACTGTAGCAATAGCATCTAGCTAGAGTTTCTCATCATCCGCATTTGGTTTGTCCTTTCATTGTTCCATTGCCCACATTTTGTTGTCCTTATAATTTCTCATTGTCAAGATCTTGTCCTTGAATTTCCTCATTGTCCAGATCTTATTTTCTCAGCTCTTCTTGTCCTTGTATTTTCTCATTGTCCATATCTTTTATCCTTTCATTTTCCCATTGTCCACATTTTATTAAATAATTCTTATTAATTAATCAAATATTTTTAATTTTTATCTCATTTTCTCATTGTCTCATTATGCAGCTCTTATGATCCTTCCATTTTTTTTTATCCAGATCTAACGATTCTTTTTAATTTTACTTCAGCTGTGTCTCCATCTGATGCAGTGATGACAGCAACCTGTGGCCTGGTGATTTCCTGCCTTTGTGTGTGAAGGTTTTTCCAGTTTTTAGGCGGTAATAGACATGTATGTTTTTATCTCTTTTAAGCATTCTTACTGCAAGTACAGTCCAACCTGGTTTGTCTGAAGTGGTCAGGAGAACAGGAGAAAGTGTCCTCTTAATTGAAGTGGCTGTTAAATAAAGGTTTCCACATGTAACAAAATACAGTAGTTTGGTAATATGAAATCTGTATTAGCAGCCACCTGTATTGAGTGGTCAACCAGCATTTACTGGTCAGCTTTGACAGTTTATAAAAATGATGCTGGTATAGTCCCTTGCTTGGAACTCAGCATACAGCGGTAGTTCCAGGACCGGTTGGCTTGGTGTCAGGATAATGTTATTGGGTATGGTATCCTGCCATGTGTGACAGCACTGCCTCAAGTGGACCATTACTTGGCACCTAAGGTCATGAAGATTATTTGTTCCGGCTGGGGTTTGAATACACAACCTTTGGATCCACGTTTAATTAAATATTTATTATTAATTAAATTTTTTCAATTTTTATCTCATTTCCGTGTAGTGTTATGGCTGGAATAAACTAACACGAGACGGTGGTGGCTGGCAATAGATTTATTCAGTCCCCAAGGTATCTGGCAAGGTTGCGCTGGAGGTAGTCTCGAGGATCTAACAAGATCTCCCTAGGTATACCACAAGATCTCCTACCTAGACCCTTGACCAGTCAGCTTATATATTGGTTGGTTACCATCCAGCCAGACAGTAACCATATAATTTAGTCTCGCTGTTAAAAACCGAGACGCGCGAAAGCGGCACTGAACAGTCTCTGTGCATAAATGAGTTGGGCCAAATCACTACTAAATCAAAGGTTACAAGGGGTATTCGGAACATTAGGGAATGGACCGATGCTTTTCTTGTTTTCATGTCCATTTACATTAAAAAGAGGCCTAATACAGCACAAGAACTGCTCATGTACATGAGCATCATCAGGGAAGCGGAAAGCCGCAGCAGCTCCCTAGCATGGCGAACTTATGATGAAAACTTCAGAATGCGCCAGGCAATCTCACCTCAGTCTTGGGGAAAAATAAACACAGATCTGTGGTTGAGATGCATGACATTTCAGCCACAGGCATCTGGACATGTCTCAGATGTAACAAGGGTGCCAAAACAAAATACATTCAAACCACGGGGTATATGTTTAGATTTTAACAATCCTAAAGGATGTTCATTCCGTGTTTGCAAATTTACACACAAATGCCTTTCATGTGGCAAAGACCACCCTGAACACAGATGCCTTTTTCGTGCACCAAAAGGAGCACAGAGTCAATCAGGTAGCTACAAACAATGGTCAAACTGATTTACACAAAGTAACTACAGAAGTGTATAGGTCCCCAATTAACTTAGATGCTTTGAATCACTTTCTGAAGGAATATCCCGATCAGTCTATTGCTTTAGAAATTTCACATGGATTCAAAAATGGTTTTTCTATAAAATACGACGGGGAAAGGAAATCATTTGATTGTCAGAATTTGAAGTCTGCTTTGACAAACACAGCTTTGGTAGAGGAGAAAATACAAAAAGAATTACAGGAGGGACGGGTTGCCGGGCCATTTGAAAACCCCCCGCTGCCCAATTTTAGGGTCTCACCTCTTGGATTAGTTCCTAAAAAAGAACCTGGTCAATTTCGATTGATTCACCACCTCTCGTACCCAGCGGGTGAGTCGGTTAATGATAACATAGACCCTGAATTTTGCTCAGTCCATTACACAAAATTTGATGCAGCTGTTAAAATGGTTCAGGGTTTGGGAAAGGGGCTTTACTTGGTAAAGCAGATATAAAATCTGCATTCAGGCTAATTCCAATTTCGCCAGATGATTTTAGCTTGTTAGGTTTCAAATCAGAAGGGAAATATTACTTTGACAAAGCACTACCATTTGGCTGTAGCATATCATGTGCAATATTTGAAAAATTTTCCACCTTCTTAGAATGGGTTACCAAATACCAATGTAGGGGCGAAATGGAGCATTATCTAGACGATTTTATGTTTGGTGGTGCTCCAGGTACAGACCAGTGTTTGAACACAATGAATATGTTTTTCCAAATCTGTGAGCATCTTGGGGTCCCCATTGCGGATGAGAAAACGGTTTGGCCTTCCACAATCTTGACTTTCCTTGGCTTGCTACTTGATTCAGAGCTATTACAGGTAAAAATTCCTTTGGAAAAAATTGAACAAACTGTGCTACTTATAAGTGAGATTATTTCAAAAAGGAGTGTCACTTTGAAAGGCATGCAATCATTAATTGGGCTGCTAAATTTCATGTGCCGTGCTATTGTTCCGGGTAGGGCCTTCTGTAGACGTTTTATCAATGCAACATGTGGTGTCGATAAGCCCTACCATCATATCCGGGTAACTAAAGCTTTAAAACAAGACCTCAAAATCTGGCTAGTTTTTCTGGAGTCCTTTAATGGAATTTCAATATTCCATGATGAATTCTGGTATCTGAACACTGAGATATGCCTATTTACAGACAGCTCAGCTGCACTTGGTAATGGTTTTGGGGCGTACTTCAAGGGCAAATGGACATACGGGGTTTGGCCTTCACATTGGCACAAAGAAGGAGTCACAAAGGACATAACACTTCTAGAGTACTTCCCTATTTTGGTTTCACTGTATATTTGGGGGGAACAACTCCGTAATAAAAAAGTGCTTTTCAAATGTGACAATGCAGCTGTGGTAGCCATTATCAACTCACAAACTTCTAAATCAGAATGCATCATGGTTTTGGTAAGGGCACTTACTCTCAGATGCCTTCAGCTGAACTTGGTGTTGAAAGCCGAGCATGTTCCAGGAATAAATAATCAGATAGCTGATAGTCTATCACGCTTACAATTTCAGAGATTCAGGCAGCTAGCACCAGAAGCAGAAAAGACCCCAGATCCGATGCCAAACCATCTTTGGAACATCTTTACACTAAATCCTCACAACTTTTAAATGCAGGTTTATCATCAAACACTCATAAAGTTTATAACAATGCGCTATCACTGTTTAATAAATTTCGTGAAAACTATAAACTGGATAATGAATGGCCTTCACCTAGGGATCACTTGGAGATGTTCTTGGCTTATCTGTACGATAGTGACTATTCCTCTAGGACAGCCACAACTTACATTGCAGCAATCAGCTACTTCCATAAAATAAACAGCCTGAATGACCCAACAAACTGTTACGCCATAACTAATAGGCTTCAGGGATTCCGCAGATTAAAGCAGACAGCTGATAGGCGCCAGCCAATATTGTTTGAACTTTTGGTTAGGATCCATGATCAGCTCCCCTTTATCTGTAATTCGGAATATGAAACCATCTTATTCCAAACGGCATTCGCTGTAGCTTTCTTTGGTTTATTTAGGGTTGGTGAACTTACTTTTTCGACAAAAGAGATGAGTGATAGACCAGTTTATATTTCTGACCTCACCATTATGACAGAATTGTCAAAGGGGGCAATTATTATCTTGCGCAAATCAAAGAACAACACGAGTGGGCAGGTGCAGAAAGTTCATCTTGAGACAGTAGACACAAGGGTCTGCCCTGTTCACCTGCTTTATAGTTACACTCAAGTTAGGGCCAACAAATCAGAGTACCTATTTTGTCATATAAATGGCGCCCCATTAACACGTTACCAGTTTGGGGCTGTCTTGTCCAAAACTCTTGCCAGTCTGCATGTCTTGAACAGCTGTTACCGTACTCATTCATTTAGGATCGGGGCTGCAAGTTGGCTTGCCTCAAAAGGTGTAAGTCATGAAAAAATCAGACAATTGGGCAGATGGTCATCAAATGCATTTCTAAAATATATCAGAATTTAACACAGTTATGTATTTGGTCATTTGTCTTCAGCTAAATTTGAAAGCTATGATTATGTTAAAAGGGATCAGTTTGCCCTCCGCTTTGTTCTGGGCTGAATCAGTACTGCACCCTAAAGGCTCGTCAAGAAATTGTCACCTTTTGCAAATAATTACATGTATCCTGGAGAGCCCTGAGGCTGTTTTTTTATAGGGCTTTTACTAACCCTTACTAAGTTTTTATTTCAGACGTTTGGTTCATTGGAGATTCCTATATCCACTGGATGGAGCGTAGGGCATCTCATCGTGGCATAAGTGACAATTTAGGAGTCAAGGGGATCCAGCTCGCATGGTTCGGATACCGGGGAATGAAGTGGCGGGACTATAAACACAGGCTACAATATATTATTTTATATCACCAGCCCCCCAGAGCTATTTTCATCCATCTAGGGTCCAATGATCTTGGTTCAGAAAATGGTTGTGGACTGGAATATTCAATAAAACATGAGCTAGAAGAATTGCACAGTATGTTCCCAAAAGCCAAAATATATTTCTCTGCTTTGTTGCCTCGGCTGGTATGGTCACGTACCAACATTCCTGTGGCTAAATTAGAGACAAAGAGGAAACATCTCAACAGTCGAATTAGGAGATTTATGGGGCGGGTTAACGGTTGTTACATTGCGCATGAGGAGATCAACGAGGATACTCCTGGCTTTTATTTCCAGGATGGGGTCCATCTCTCAGATGTGGGCACAGATATGCTTATATTGCGTTTCAAAGAGGACCTAGAAAAATTAGTCTAGCCAGGACGTAATATTGCCTGATTACAATGCTGTTTTACCTATATGTATTATTATTAAGTTTTTGCATTAATAAGAGTGAAATTGAATTTTTGTGTTTTAAAAGGTTTTGTGTATAGCGAGCGGAATTTTGGTGGCGACTTCGTGTGGCGGAAAATTCCGGGGTGGGAGACTGCGACATCATCTTAAGTCTGCGGCGAATAGTTCTCAAGCATACCCATCATTGTTCAGACTGTTGGGTCTTGAGTGGAGCGTTAAATCTTGCATGAGAGTTGGACCTCATGTAAGTAGTCCCATTCCCTTTTTTTGGCCGTAGTCCCAAAATTTCCTATACGATATGAGATCAGGCTCGGCATGACAGGGAAGCGCTAAAATGTCTTAATTTGAAGTTCTTTGTATGAGAAAATAAACATAGTATTAATTGGCAGAATTGTAGATTGTTTTGGTTCCCAGAAATTTTAGCCATCTTGAGATAATAAAGGTTATTGCTCACCAATAGCCAAATTTATCGCAGGGCTGAAATTTTCGTCAGTGTTTTGATATGTAAGGAAGTCGTTTTTTATATTGACACCGTTAAAACCACATATCCGTGAAAATAGTTACCACTTCCTCTTTATTATATATAAGCGCGCCAAACTACATCATTGATATTGCAAATTTCCCGCCCACCCACCCTTTTAAAATAAATAAATAAAATAATAATAATAACTACAAGGTTTTGGGTATCTTTTAAATGAATACATAAATGTAAATCTTCCTCAGAGTTTTTTCCATTTTGTTTCAGAGCCTTTATGTGACTATGTTCCAGGATCTATACTTCCAGGGATACTGTCTCGGTTGCGGAAAATTCCGGGGTGGGAGACTGCGACATCATCTTAAGTCTGCGGCGAATAGTTCTCAAGCATACCCATCATTGTTCAGACTGTTGGGTCTTGAGTGGAGCGTTAAATCTTGCATGAGCCCTTTTTTGGGTTATCTGCGTCTATGGGTCATGAGAGTTGGACCTTATGACCCACTGTGTTATTGTGTTATAAATGCTGGTGTGCATTTATTGCGTATAGGTGCCGTAGTCTCCAACTCTGGAATTTCCAATACCAATACTGAGACCACACCGCCACAGCAAGCGACAGGGAAGCGCTAAAATGTCTTAATTTGAAGTTCTTTGTATGAGAAAATAAACATAGTATTAATTGGCAGAATTGTAGATTGTTTTGGTTCCCAGAAATTTTAGCCATCTTGAGATAAATAATAACAAATATTTGTATTAATGACAGTCACAACTGAGACAGACGTTGCATAACTAATGCAACGGTCCTGTTATAATCTCTAATTATATCTATAATTGGTTAGTAACAATGAAACTGTAGCAATAGCATCTAGCTAGAGTCCAATAACATTACATTCTCATCATCCGCATTTGGTTTGTCCTTTCATTGTTCCATTGCCCACATTTTGTTGTCCTTATAATTTCTCATTGTCAAGATCTTGTCCTTGAATTTCCTCATTGTCCAGATCTTATTTTCTCAGCTCTTCTTGTCCTTGTATTTTCTCATTGTCCATATCTTTTATCCTTTCATTTTCCCATTGTCCACATTTTATTAAATAATTCTTATTAATTAATCAAATATTTTTAATTTTTATCTCATTTTCTCATTGTCTCATTATGCAGCTCTTATGATCCTTCCATTTTTTTTTATCCAGATCTAACGATTCTTTTTAATTTTACTTCAGCTGTGTCTCCATCTGATGCAGTGATGACAGCAACCTGTGGCCTGGTGATTTCCTGCCTCTGTGTGTGAAGGTTTTTCCAGTTTTTAGGCGGTAATAGACATGTATGTTTTTATCTCTTTTAAGCATTCTTACTGCAAGTACAGTCAAACCTGTTGTCCTTTTAATTTCTCATTGTCCATTAATTTTCTCATTGCTTACATTTTGTTTGTTGTCCTTTAGTTTTCTCATTGTCCATATCTTTTGTCCTTTCATTCTCCCATTGTCCACATTTATTTGTCCTTACATTTACTTATTGTCCACACACACATCTTGTTGTCCTTGCATTTTCTCATTGTCTAGATCTTTTCCTTTCATTTTCTCATTATACATCTCTTATGATCCTTCCATTTTCTTTATCAAGATCTAATGATTCTTTTTCATTTGACTTCAGCCGTGTCTCCATCTGATGCAGTGACGACAGCAACCTGTGGCCTGGTGATTTCCTGCCTCTGTTTGTGAAGGTTTTTCCAGTTTTTAGGCTGTGATAGACAGGTATGTTTTTATCTCTTTTAAGCATTACAGTCAAACCTGGTTGTCCTTTCATTTTCCCATTGTCCATTAATTTTCTCATTGTCCACATTTTGTTTGTTGTCCTTTAGTTTTCTCATTGTCCATATCTTCCGCCCTTTCATTTTCCCATTGTCCACATTTATTTGTCCTGACATTTTCTTATTTCCACACACACATGTTGTTGTCCTTGCATTTTCTCATTGTCTAGATCTTCTCTTCCTTTCATTTACTCATTATACAGCTCTTATGATCCTTCCATTTCGTTTTTCCAGATCTAATGATTCTTTTTCATTTTACTTCAGCCGTGTCTCCATCTGATGCAGTGATGACAGCAACCTGTGGCCTGGTGATTTCCTGCCTCTGTGTGTGAAGGTTTTTCCAGGTGTTATCTCTTTTGTGGTCAGGAGAACAGGAGAAAGTGTCCCATCTTAACAGAAGTGCCTGCTAAATAAAGGTTTCCATATGTAACAAAATACAGTAGTTTGGTAATATGAAAACTGTATTAGCAGCCACCTGTATTGAGTGGTCAACCAGCATTTACTGGTCAGCTTTGACTATACACAAGACCACTTTAAAAAGTTTCATAAATGTATGAAAGGCATTTCAGCATTGTTTTTTCCCTATGGACTGATTTTTCTAATCTTTTACAGTAATTTAGAGTAATTTAGACTATAAGAAAAAGATGTCTGAATTACAGATAGGGGATCACCATGCTCATTTTAGACCTTTTTTAGCTTATGGTAAAACATTGGGAGCAGGGGGTTGTGGGTTCTACCACTGGCTATGTCATACCAAAGTTTATAAAAATGATGCTGGTATAGTCCCTTGCTTGGCACTCAGCATACAGCGGTAGTTCCAGGACCGGTTGGCTTGGTGTCAGGATAATGTTATTGGGTATGGTATCCTGCCACGTGTGACAGCACTGCCTCAAGTGGACCATTACTTGGCACCTAAGGTCATGAAAATTACTTGTTCCGGGTAGGGTTTGAACCCACAACATTTGGATCCACGTTTAATTAAATATTTATTATTTATTAATCAATTTTTTTTAATTTTCATCTCATTTTCTCAATGTCATCATTTTGTTTGTTCTTTCATTGTCTCATCGTCCAAATTTTGTTGTCCTTATAATTTCTCATTGTCCAGATCTTGCCCTTGCATTTCCTCATTGTCCCATTGTCCAGATCTTATTTTCTCAGCTCTTCTTGTCCTTTTATTTTCTCATTGTCCATATCTTTTATCCTTTCATTTTCCCATTGTCCACATTTTATTAAATAAATTATGAATTAAACAAATTTTTATTTTTTTTTTTCATTTTCTCATTATACAGCTCTTATGATCCTTCCATTTTTTTTTCATCCAGATCTAATGATTCTTTTTCATTTTACTTCAGCTGTGTCTCCATCTGATGCAGTGATGACAGCAACCTGTGGCCTGGTGATTTCCTGCCTCTGTGTGTGAAGGTTTTTCCAGTTTTTAGGCGGTAATAGACATGTATGTTTTTATCTCTTTTAAGCATTCTTACTGCAAGTACAGTCCAACCTGGTTTGTCTGAAGTGGTCAGGAGAACAGGAGAAAGTGTCCTCTTAATTGAAGTGGCTGTTAAATAAAGGTTTCCACATGTAACAAAATACAGTAGTTTGGTAATATGAAATCTGTATTAGCAGCCACCTGTATTGAGTGGTCAACCAGCATTTACTGGTCAGCTTTGACAGTTTATAAAAATGATGCTGGTATAGTCCCTTGCTTGGAACTCAGCATACAGCGGTAGTTCCAGGACCGGTTGGCTTGGTGTCAGGATAATGTTATTGGGTATGGTATCCTGCCATGTGTGACAGCACTGCCTCAAGTGGACCATTACTTGGCACCTAAGGTCATGAAGATTATTTGTTCCGGCTGGGGTTTGAATACACAACCTTTGGATCCACGTTTAATTAAATATTTATTATTAATTAAATTTTTTCAATTTTTATCTCATTTCCGTGTAGTGTTATGGCTGGAATAAACTAACACGAGACGGTGGTGGCTGGCAATAGATTTATTCAGTCCCCAAGGTATCTGGCAAGGTTGCGCTGGAGGTAGTCTCGAGGATCTAACAAGATCTCCCTAGGTATACCACAAGATCTCCTACCTAGACCCTTGACCAGTCAGCTTATATATTGGTTGGTTACCATCCAGCCAGACAGTAACCATATGTATTAAATAATAACAAATATTTGTATTAATGACAGTCACAACTGAGACAGACGTTGCATAACTAATGCAACGGTCCTGTTATAATCTCTAATTATATCTATAATTGGTTAGTAACAATGAAACTGTAGCAATAGCATCTAGCTAGAGTCCAATAACATTACATTCTCATCATCCGCATTTGGTTTGTCCTTTCATTGTTCCATTGCCCACATTTTGTTGTCCTTATAATTTCTCATTGTCAAGATCTTGTCCTTGAATTTCCTCATTGTCCAGATCTTATTTTCTCAGCTCTTCTTGTCCTTGCATTTTCTCATTGCCTAGATCTTTTATCCTTTCATTCTCCCATTGTCCACATTTATTTGTCCTTACATTTACTTATTGTCCACACACACATCTTGTTGTCCTTGCATTTTCTCATTGCCTAGATCTTTTCCTTTCATTTTCTCATTATACATCTCTTATGATCCTTCCATTTTCTTTATCAAGATCTAATGATTCTTTTTCATTTGACTTCAGCCGTGTCTCCATCTGATGCAGTGACGACAGCAACCTGTGGCCTGGTGATTTCCTGCCTCTGTTTGTGAAGGTTTTTCCAGTTTTTAGGCTGTGATAGACAGGTATGTTTTTATCTCTTTTAAGCATTACAGTCAAACCTGGTTGTCCTTTCATTTTCCCATTGTCCATTAATTTTCTCATTGTCCACATTTTGTTTGTTGTCCTTTAGTTTTCTCATTGTCCATATCTTCCGCCCTTTCATTTTCCCATTGTCCACATTTATTTGTCCTGACATTTTCTTATTTCCACACACACATGTTGTTGTCCTTGCATTTTCTCATTGTCTAGATCTTCTCTTCCTTTCATTTACTCATTATACAGCTCTTATGATCCTTCCATTTCCTTTTTCCAGATCTAATGATTCTTTTTCATTTTACTTCAGCCGTGTCTCCATCTGATGCAGTGATGACAGCAACCTGTGGCCTGGTGATTTCCTGCCTCTGTGTGTGAAGGTTTTTCCAGGTGTTATCTCTTTTGTGGTCAGGAGAACAGGAGAAAGTGTCCATCTTAACAGAAGTGCCTGCTAAATAAAGGTTTCCATATGTAACAAAATACAGTAGTTTGGTAATATGAAAACTGTATTAGCAGCCACCTGTATTGAGTGGTCAACCAGCATTTACTGGTCAGCTTTGACTATACACAAGACCACTTTAAAAAGTTTCATAAATGTATGAAAGGCATTTCAGCATTGTTTTTTCCCTATGGACTGATTTTTCTAATCTTTTACAGTAATTTAGAGTAATTTAGACTATAAGAAAAAGATGTCTGAATTACAGATAGGGGATCACCATGCTCATTTTAGACCTTTTTTAGCTTATGGTAAAACATTGGGAGCAGGGGGTTGTGGGTTCTACCACTGGCTATGTCATACCAAAGTTTATAAAAATGATGCTGGTATAGTCCCTTGCTTGGCACTCAGCATACAGCGGTAGTTCCAGGACCGGTTGGCTTGGTGTCAGGATAATGTTATTGGGTATGGTATCCTGCCACGTGTGACAGCACTGCCTCAAGTGGACCATTACTTGGCACCTAAGGTCATGAAAATTACTTGTTCCGGGTAGGGTTTGAACCCACAACATTTGGATCCACGTTTAATTAAATATTTATTATTTATTAATCAATTTTTTTTAATTTTCATCTCATTTTCTCAATGTCATCATTTTGTTTGTTCTTTCATTGTCTCATCGTCCAAATTTTGTTGTCCTTATAATTTCTCATTGTCCAGATCTTGCCCTTGCATTTCCTCATTGTCCCATTGTCCAGATCTTATTTTCTCAGCTCTTCTTGTCCTTTTATTTTCTCATTGTCCATATCTTTTATCCTTTCATTTTCCCATTGTCCACATTTTATTAAATAAATCTTATGAATTAAACAAATATTTTTAATTTTTTTCTCATTTTCTCATTATACAGCTCTTATGATCCTTCCATTTTTTTTTCATCCAGATCTAATGATTCTTTTTCATTTTACTTCAGCTGTGTCTCCATCTGATGCAGTGATGACAGCAACCTGTGGCCTGGTGATTTCCTGCCTCTGTGTGTGAAGGTTTTTCCAGTTTTTAGGCGGTAATAGACATGTATGTTTTTATCTCTTTTAAGCATTCTTACTGCAAGTACAGTCCAACCTGGTTTGTCTGAAGTGGTCAGGAGAACAGGAGAAAGTGTCCATCTTAACAGAAGTGCCTGCTAAATAAAGGTTTCCATATGTAACAAAATACAGTAGTTTGGTAATATGAAATCTGTATTAGCAGCCACCTGTATTGAGTGGTCAACCAGCATTTACTGGTCAGCTTTGACAGTTTATAAAAATGATGCTGGTATAGTCCCTTGCTTGGAACTCAGCATACAGCGGTAGTTCCAGGACCGGTTGGCTTGGTGTCAGGATAATGTTATTGGGTATGGTATCCTGCCATGTGTGACAGCACTGCCTCAAGTGGACCATTACTTGGCACCTAAGGTCATGAAGATTATTTGTTCCGGCTGGGGTTTGAATACACAACCTTTGGATCCACGTTTAATTAAATATTTATTATTAATTAAGTTTTTCTTTATTTTTT
>CM037780.1:45179315-45229315 GCA_021229015.1 Solen grandis | reverse complement strand
AAGAAGGAAACAACCAGGCCACAGGTTGCTGTCGTCACTGCATCAGATGGAGACACGGCTGAAGTCAAATGAAAAAGAATCATTAGATCTTGATAAAGAAAATGGAAGGATCATAAGAGATGTATAATGAGAAAATGAAAGGAAAAGATCTAGACAATGAGAAAATGCAAGGACAACAAGATGTGTGTGTGGACAATAAGTAAATGTAAGGACAAATAAATGTGGACAATGGGAGAATGAAAGGACAAAAGGACAATGAGAAAACTAAAGGACAACAAACAAAATGTAAGCAATGAGAAAATTAATGGACAATGAGAAATTAAAAGGACAACAGGTTTGACTGTACTTGCAGTAAGAATGCTTAAAAGAGATAAAAACATACATGTCTATTACCGCCTAAAAACTGGAAAAACCTTCACACACAGAGGCAGGAAATCACCAGGCCACAGGTTGCTGTCATCACTGCATCAGATGGAGACACAGCTGAAGTAAAATTAAAAAGAATCGTTAGATCTGGATAAAAAAAAATGGAAGGATCATAAGAGCTGCATAATGAGACAATGAGAAAATGAGATAAAAATTAAAAATATTTGATTAATTAATAAGAATTATTTAATAAAATGTGGACAATGGGAAAATGAAAGGATAAAAGATATGGACAATGAGAAAATACAAGGACAAGAAGAGCTGAGAAAATAAGATCTGGACAATGAGGAAATTCAAGGACAAGATCTTGACAATGAGAAATTATAAGGACAACAAAATGTGGGCAATGGAACAATGAAAGGACAAACCAAATGCGGATGATGAGAATGTAATGTTATTGGACTCTAGCTAGATGCTATTGCTACAGTTTCATTGTTACTAACCAATTATAGATATAATTAGAGATTATAACAGGACCGTTGCATTAGTTATGCAACGTCTGTCTCAGTTGTGACTGTCATTAATACAAATATTTGTTATTATTTATCTCAAGATGGCTAAAATTTCTGGGAACCAAAACAATCTACAATTCTGCCAATTAATACTATGTTTATTTTCTCATACAAAGAACTTCAAATTAAGACATTTTAGCGCTTCCCTGTCGCTTGCTGTGGCGGTGTGGTCTCAGTATTGGTATTGGAAATTCCAGAGTTGGAGACTACGGCACCTATACGCAATAAATGCACACCAGCATTTATAACACAATAACACAGTGGGTCATAAGGTCCAACTCTCATGACCCGATAGACGCAGATCGCAAGTCCCATGTATAAACAAATGGGACTACTTACATGAGGTCCAACTCTCATGCAAGATTTAACGCTCCACTCAAGACCCAACAGTCTGAACAATGATGGGTATGCTTGAGAACTATTCGCCGCAGACTTAAGATGATGTCGCAGTCTCCCACCCCGGAATTTTCCGCAACCGAGACAGTATCCCTGGAAGTATAGATCCTGGAACATAGTCACATAAAGGCTCTGAAACAAAATGGAAAAAACTCTGAGGAAGATTTACATTTATGTATTCATTTAAAAGATACCCAAAACCTTGTAGTTATTATTATTATTTTATTTATTTATTTTAAAAGGGTGGGTGGGCGGGAAATTTGCAATATCAATGATGTAGTTTGGCGCGCTTATATATATAAAAGAGGAAGTGGTAACTATTTTCACGGATATGTGGTTTTAACGGTGTCAATATAAAAAACGACTTCCTTACATATCAAAACACTGACGAAAATTTCAGCCCTGCGATAAATTTGGCTATTGGTGAGCAATAACCTTTATTATCTCAAGATGGCTAAAATTTCTGGGAACCAAAACAATCTACAATTCTGCCAATTAATACTATGTTTATTTTCTCATACAAAGAACTTCAAATTAAGACATTTTAGCGCTTCCCTGTCGCTTGCTGTGGCGGTGTGGTCTCAGTATTGGTATTGGAAATTCCAGAGTTGGAGACTACGGCACCTATACGCAATAAATGCACACCAGCATTTATAACACAATAACACAGTGGGTCATAAGGTCCAACTCTCATGACCCGATAGACGCAGATCGCAAGTCCCATGTATAAACAAATGGGACTACTTACATGAGGTCCAACTCTCATGCAAGATTTAACGCTCCACTCAAGACCCAACAGTCTGAACAATGATGGGTATGCTTGAGAACTATTCGCCGCAGACTTAAGATGATGTCGCAGTCTCCCACCCCGGAATTTTCCGCCACACGAAGTCGCCACCAAAATTCCGCTCGCTATACACAAAACCTTTTAAAACACAAAAATTCAATTTCACTCTTATTAATGCAAAAACTTAATAATAATACATATAGGTAAAACAGCATTGTAATCAGGCAATATTACGTCCTGGCTAGACTAATTTTTCTAGGTCCTCTTTGAAACGCAATATAAGCATATCTGTGCCCACATCTGAGAGATGGACCCCATCCTGGAAATAAAAGCCAGGAGTATCCTCGTTGATCTCCTCATGCGCAATGTAACAACCGTTAACCCGCCCCATAAATCTCCTAATTCGACTGTTGAGATGTTTCCTCTTTGTCTCTAATTTAGCCACAGGAATGTTGGTACGTGACCATACCAGCCGAGGCAACAAAGCAGAGAAATATATTTTGGCTTTTGGGAACATACTGTGCAATTCTTCTAGCTCATGTTTTATTGAATATTCCAGTCCACAACCATTTTCTGAACCAAGATCATTGGACCCTAGATGGATGAAAATAGCTCTGGGGGGCTGGTGATATAAAAATAATATATTGTAGCCTGTGTTTATAGTCCCGCCACTTCATTCCCCGGTATCCGAACCATGCGAGCTGGATCCCCTTGACTCCTAAATTGTCACTTATGCCACGATGAGATGCCCTACGCTCCATCCAGTGGATATAGGAATCTCCAATGAACCAAACGTCTGAAATAAAAACTTAGTAAGGGTTAGTAAAAGCCCTATAAAAAAAACAGCCTCAGGGCTCTCCAGGATACATGTAATTATTTGCAAAAGGTGACAATTTCTTGACGAGCCTTTAGGGTGCAGTACTGATTCAGCCCAGAACAAAGCGGAGGGCAAACTGATCCCTTTTAACATAATCATAGCTTTCAAATTTAGCTGAAGACAAATGACCAAATACATAACTGTGTTAAATTCTGATATATTTTAGAAATGCATTTGATGACCATCTGCCCAATTGTCTGATTTTTTCATGACTTACACCTTTTGAGGCAAGCCAACTTGCAGCCCCGATCCTAAATGAATGAGTACGGTAACAGCTGTTCAAGACATGCAGACTGGCAAGAGTTTTGGACAAGACAGCCCCAAACTGGTAACGTGTTAATGGGGCGCCATTTATATGACAAAATAGGTACTCTGATTTGTTGGCCCTAACTTGAGTGTAACTATAAAGCAGGTGAACAGGGCAGACCCTTGTGTCTACTGTCTCAAGATGAACTTTCTGCACCTGCCCACTCGTGTTGTTCTTTGATTTGCGCAAGATAATAATTGCCCCCTTTGACAATTCTGTCATAATGGTGAGGTCAGAAATATAAACTGGTCTATCACTCATCTCTTTTGTCGAAAAAGTAAGTTCACCAACCCTAAATAAACCAAAGAAAGCTACAGCGAATGCCGTTTGGAATAAGATGGTTTCATATTCCGAATTACAGATAAAGGGGAGCTGATCATGGATCCTAACCAAAAGTTCAAACAATATTGGCTGGCGCCTATCAGCTGTCTGCTTTAATCTGCGGAATCCCTGAAGCCTATTAGTTATGGCGTAACAGTTTGTTGGGTCATTCAGGCTGTTTATTTTATGGAAGTAGCTGATTGCTGCAATGTAAGTTGTGGCTGTCCTAGAGGAATAGTCACTATCGTACAGATAAGCCAAGAACATCTCCAAGTGATCCCTAGGTGAAGGCCATTCATTATCCAGTTTATAGTTTTCACGAAATTTATTAAACAGTGATAGCGCATTGTTATAAACTTTATGAGTGTTTGATGATAAACCTGCATTTAAAAGTTGTGAGGATTTAGTGTAAAGATGTTCCAAAGATGGTTTGGCATCGGATCTGGGGTCTTTTCTGCTTCTGGTGCTAGCTGCCTGAATCTCTGAAATTGTAAGCGTGATAGACTATCAGCTATCTGATTATTTATTCCTGGAACATGCTCGGCTTTCAACACCAAGTTCAGCTGAAGGCATCTGAGAGTAAGTGCCCTTACCAAAACCATGATGCATTCTGATTTAGAAGTTTGTGAGTTGATAATGGCTACCACAGCTGCATTGTCACATTTGAAAAGCACTTTTTTATTACGGAGTTGTTCCCCCCAAATATACAGTGAAACCAAAATAGGGAAGTACTCTAGAAGTGTTATGTCCTTTGTGACTCCTTCTTTGTGCCAATGTGAAGGCCAAACCCCGTATGTCCATTTGCCCTTGAAGTACGCCCCAAAACCATTACCAAGTGCAGCTGAGCTGTCTGTAAATAGGCATATCTCAGTGTTCAGATACCAGAATTCATCATGGAATATTGAAATTCCATTAAAGGACTCCAGAAAAACTAGCCAGATTTTGAGGTCTTGTTTTAAAGCTTTAGTTACCCGGATATGATGGTAGGGCTTATCGACACCACATGTTGCATTGATAAAACGTCTACAGAAGGCCCTACCCGGAACAATAGCACGGCACATGAAATTTAGCAGCCCAATTAATGATTGCATGCCTTTCAAAGTGACACTCCTTTTTGAAATAATCTCACTTATAAGTAGCACAGTTTGTTCAATTTTTTCCAAAGGAATTTTTACCTGTAATAGCTCTGAATCAAGTAGCAAGCCAAGGAAAGTCAAGATTGTGGAAGGCCAAACCGTTTTCTCATCCGCAATGGGGACCCCAAGATGCTCACAGATTTGGAAAAACATATTCATTGTGTTCAAACACTGGTCTGTACCTGGAGCACCACCAAACATAAAATCGTCTAGATAATGCTCCATTTCGCCCCTACATTGGTATTTGGTAACCCATTCTAAGAAGGTGGAAAATTTTTCAAATATTGCACATGATATGCTACAGCCAAATGGTAGTGCTTTGTCAAAGTAATATTTCCCTTCTGATTTGAAACCTAACAAGCTAAAATCATCTGGCGAAATTGGAATTAGCCTGAATGCAGATTTTATATCTGCTTTACCAAGTAAAGCCCCCTTTCCCAAACCCTGAACCATTTTAACAGCTGCATCAAATTTTGTGTAATGGACTGAGCAAAATTCAGGGTCTATGTTATCATTAACCGACTCACCCGCTGGGTACGAGAGGTGGTGAATCAATCGAAATTGACCAGGTTCTTTTTTAGGAACTAATCCAAGAGGTGAGACCCTAAAATTGGGCAGCGGGGGGTTTTCAAATGGCCCGGCAACCCGTCCCTCCTGTAATTCTTTTTGTATTTTCTCCTCTACCAAAGCTGTGTTTGTCAAAGCAGACTTCAAATTCTGACAATCAAATGATTTCCTTTCCCCGTCGTATTTTATAGAAAAACCATTTTTGAATCCATGTGAAATTTCTAAAGCAATAGACTGATCGGGATATTCCTTCAGAAAGTGATTCAAAGCATCTAAGTTAATTGGGGACCTATACACTTCTGTAGTTACTTTGTGTAAATCAGTTTGACCATTGTTTGTAGCTACCTGATTGACTCTGTGCTCCTTTTGGTGCACGAAAAAGGCATCTGTGTTCAGGGTGGTCTTTGCCACATGAAAGGCATTTGTGTGTAAATTTGCAAACACGGAATGAACATCCTTTAGGATTGTTAAAATCTAAACATATACCCCGTGGTTTGAATGTATTTTGTTTTGGCACCCTTGTTACATCTGAGACATGTCCAGATGCCTGTGGCTGAAATGTCATGCATCCCAACCACAGATCTGTGTTTATTTTTCCCCAAGACTGAGGTGAGATTGCCTGGCGCATTCTGAAGTTTTCATCATAAGTTCGCCATGCTAGGGAGCTGCTGCGGCTTTCCGCTTCCCTGATGATGCTCATGTACATGAGTAGTTCTTGTGCTGTATTAGGCCTCTTTTTAATGTAAATGGACATGAAAACAAGAAAAGCATCGGTCCATTCCCTAATGTTTCCGAATACCCCTTGTAACCTTTGATTTAGTAGTGATTTGGCCCAACTCATTTATGCACAGAGACTGTTCAGTGCCGCTTTCGCGCGTCTCGGTTTTTAACAGCGAGACTAAATTATATGGTTACTGTCTGGCTGGATGGTAACCAACCAATATATAAGCTGACTGGTCAAGGGTCTAGGTAGGAGATCTTGTGGTATACCTAGGAGATCTTGTTAGATCCTCGAGACTACCTCCAGCGCAACCTTGCCAGATACCTTGGGGACTGAATAAATCTATTGCCAGCCACCACCGTCTCGTGTTAGTTTATTCCAGCCATAACACTACACGGAAATGAGATAAAAATTGAAAAAATTTAATTAATAATAAATATTTAATTAAACGTGGATCCAAAGGTTGTGTATTCAAACCCCAGCCGGAACAAATAATCTTCATGACCTTAGGTGCCAAGTAATGGTCCACTTGAGGCAGTGCTGTCACACATGGCAGGATACCATACCCAATAACATTATCCTGACACCAAGCCAACCGGTCCTGGAACTACCGCTGTATGCTGAGTTCCAAGCAAGGGACTATACCAGCATCATTTTTATAAACTGTCAAAGCTGACCAGTAAATGCTGGTTGACCACTCAATACAGGTGGCTGCTAATACAGATTTCATATTACCAAACTACTGTATTTTGTTACATGTGGAAACCTTTATTTAACAGCCACTTCAATTAAGAGGACACTTTCTCCTGTTCTCCTGACCACTTCAGACAAACCAGGTTGGACTGTACTTGCAGTAAGAATGCTTAAAAGAGATAAAAACATACAGCTAATAAAATTAAAAAGAATCGTTAGATCTGGATAAAAAAAAATGGAAGGATCATAAGAGCTGCATAATGAGACAATGAGAAAATGAGATAAAAATTAAAAATATTTGATTAATTAATAAGAATTATTTAATAAAATGTGGACAATGGGAAAATGAAAAGATAAAAGATATGGACAATGAGAAAATACAAGGACAAGAAGATGTGGGCAATGGAACAATGAAAGGACAAACCAAATGCGGATGATGAGAATGTAATGTTATTGGACTCTAGCTAGATGCTATTGCTACAGTTTCATTGTTACTAACCAATTATAGATATAATTAGAGATTATAACAGGACCGTTGCATTAGTTATGCAACGTCTGTCTCAGTTGTGACTGTCATTAATACAAATATTTGTTATTATTTAATACATATGGTTACTGTCTGGCTGGATGGTAACCAACCAATATATAAGCTGACTGGTCAAGGGTCTAGGTAGGAGATCTTGTGGTATACCTAGGGAGATCTTGTTAGATCCTCGAGACTACCTCCAGCGCAACCTTGCCAGATACCTTGGGACTGAATAAATCTATTGCCAGCCACCACCGTCTCGTGTTAGTTTATTCCAGCCATAACACTACACGGAAATGAGATAAAAATTGAAAAAATTTAATTAATAATAAATATTTAATTAAACGTGGATCCAAAGGTTGTGTATTCAAACCCCAGCCGGAACAAATAATCTTCATGACCTTAGGTGCCAAGTAATGGTCCACTTGAGGCAGTGCTGTCACACATGGCAGGATACCATACCCAATAACATTATCCTGACACCAAGCCAACCGGTCCTGGAACTACCGCTGTATGCTGAGTTCCAAGCAAGGGACTATACCAGCATCATTTTTATAAACTGTCAAAGCTGACCAGTAAATGCTGGTTGACCACTCAATACAGGTGGCTGCTAATACAGATTTCATATTACCAAACTACTGTATTTTGTTACATGTGGAAACCTTTATTTAACAGCCACTTCAATTAAGAGGACACTTTCTCCTGTTCTCCTGACCACTTCAGACAAACCAGGTTGGACTGTACTTGCAGTAAGAATGCTTAAAAGAGATAAAAACATACATGTCTATTACCGCCTAAAAACTGGAAAAACCTTCACACACAGAGGCAGGAAATCACCAGGCCACAGGTTGCTGTCATCACTGCATCAGATGGAGACACAGCTGAAGTAAAATTAAAAAGAATCGTTAGATCTGGATAAAAAAAAATGGAAGGATCATAAGAGCTGCATAATGAGACAATGAGAAAATGAGATAAAAATTAAAAATATTTGATTAATTAATAAGAATTATTTAATAAAATGTGGACAATGGGAAAATGAAAGGATAAAAGATATGGACAATGAGAAAATACAAGGACAAGAAGAGCTGAGAAAATAAGATCTGGACAATGAGGAAATTCAAGGACAAGATCTTGACAATGAAAATTATAAGGACAACAAAATGTGGGCAATGGAACAATGAAAGGACAAACCAAATGCGGATGATGAGAATGTAATGTTATTGGACTCTAGCTAGATGCTATTGCTACAGTTTCATTGTTACTAACCAATTATAGATATAATTAGAGATTATAACAGGACCGTTGCATTAGTTATGCAACGTCTGTCTCAGTTGTGACTGTCATTAATACAAATATTTGTTATTATTTAATACATATGGTTACTGTCTGGCTGGATGGTAACCAACCAATATATAAGCTGACTGGTCAAGGGTCTAGGTAGGAGATCTTGTGGTATACCTAGGGAGATCTTGTTAGATCCTCGAGACTACCTCCAGCGCAACCTTGCCAGATACCTTGGGGACTGAATAAATCTATTGCCAGCCACCACCGTCTCGTGTTAGTTTATTCCAGCCATAACACTACACGGAAATGAGATAAAAATTGAAAAAATTTAATTAATAATAAATATTTAATTAAACGTGGATCCAAAGGTTGTGTATTCAAACCCCAGCCGGAACAAATAATCTTCATGACCTTAGGTGCCAAGTAATGGTCCACTTGAGGCAGTGCTGTCACACATGGCAGGATACCATATCCAATAACATTATCCTGACACCAAGCCAACCGGTCCTGGAACTACCGCTGTATGCTGAGTTCCAAGCAAGGGACTATACCAGCATCATTTTTATAAACTTTGGTATGACATAGCCAGTGGTAGAACCCACAACCCCCTGCTCCCAATGTTTTACCATAAGCTAAAAAAGGTCTAAAATGAGCATGGTGATCCCCTATCTGTAATACAGACATCTTTTTTTATAGTCTAAATTACTCTAAATTACTGTAAAAGATTAGAAAAATCAGTCCATAGGGAAAAAACAATGCTGAAATGCCTTTCATACATTTATGAAACTTTTTAAAGTGGTCTTGTGTACAGTCAAAGCTGACCAGTAAATGCTGGTTGACCACTCAATACAGGTGGCTGCTAATACAGATTTCATATTACCAAACTACTGTATTTTGTTACATGTGGAAACCTTTATTTAACAGCCACTTCAATTAAGAGGACACTTTCTCCTGTTCTCCTGACCACTTCAGACAAACCAGGTTGGACTGTACTTGCAGTAAGAATGCTTAAAAGAGATAAAAACATACATGTCTATTACCGCCTAAAAACTGGAAAAACCTTCACACACAGAGGCAGGAAATCACCAGGCCACAGGTTGCTGTCATCACTGCATCAGATGGAGACACAGCTGAAGTAAAATGAAAAAGAATCATTAGATCTGGATGAAAAAAAAATGGAAGGATCATAAGAGCTGTATAATGAGAAAATGAGAAAAAAATTAAAAATATTTGTTTAATTCATAAGATTTATTTAATAAAATGTGGACAATGGGAAAATGAAAGGATAAAAGATATGGACAATGAGAAAATAAAAGGACAAGAAGAGCTGAGAAAATAAGATCTGGACAATGGGACAATGAGGAAATGCAAGGGCAAGATCTGGACAATGAGAAATTATAAGGACAACAAAATTTGGACGATGAGACAATGAAAGAACAAACAAAATGATGACATTGAGAAAATGAGATGAAAATTAAAAAAAATTGATTAATAAATAATAAATATTTAATTAAACGTGGATCCAAATGTTGTGGGTTCAAACCCTACCCGGAACAAGTAATTTTCATGACCTTAGGTGCCAAGTAATGGTCCACTTGAGGCAGTGCTGTCACACGTGGCAGGATACCATACCCAATAACATTATCCTGACACCAAGCCAACCGGTCCTGGAACTACCGCTGTATGCTGAGTGCCAAGCAAGGGACTATACCAGCATCATTTTTATAAACTTTGGTATGACATAGCCAGTGGTAGAACCCACAACCCCCTGCTCCCAATGTTTTACCATAAGCTAAAAAAGGTCTAAAATGAGCATGGTGATCCCCTATCTGTAATTCAGACATCTTTTTCTTATAGTCTAAATTACTCTAAATTACTGTAAAAGATTAGAAAAATCAGTCCATAGGGAAAAAACAATGCTGAAATGCCTTTCATACATTTATGAAACTTTTTAAAGTGGTCTTGTGTATAGTCAAAGCTGACCAGTAAATGCTGGTTGACCACTCAATACAGGTGGCTGCTAATACAGTTTTCATATTACCAAACTACTGTATTTTGTTACATATGGAAACCTTTATTTAGCAGGCACTTCTGTTAAGATGGACACTTTCTCCTGTTCTCCTGACCACAAAAGAGATAACACCTGGAAAAACCTTCACACACAGAGGCAGGAAATCACCAGGCCACAGGTTGCTGTCATCACTGCATCAGATGGAGACACGGCTGAAGTAAAATGAAAAAGAATCATTAGATCTGGAAAAAGGAAATGGAAGGATCATAAGAGCTGTATAATGAGTAAATGAAAGGAAGAGAAGATCTAGACAATGAGAAAATGCAAGGACAACAACATGTGTGTGTGGAAATAAGAAAATGTCAGGACAAATAAATGTGGACAATGGGAAAATGAAAGGGCGGAAGATATGGACAATGAGAAAACTAAAGGACAACAAACAAAATGTGGACAATGAGAAAATTAATGGACAATGGGAAAATGAAAGACAACCAGGTTTGACTGTAATGCTTAAAAGAGATAAAAACATACCTGTCTATCACAGCCTAAAAACTGGAAAAACCTTCACAAACAGAGGCAGGAAATCACCAGGCCACAGGTTGCTGTCGTCACTGCATCAGATGGAGACACGGCTGAAGTCAAAAGAAAAAGAATCATTAGATCTTGATAAAGAAAATGGAAGGATCATAAGAGATGTATAATGAGAAAATGAAAGGAAAAGATCTAGACAATGAGAAAATGCAAGGACAACAAGATGTGTGTGTGGACAATAAGTAAATGTAAGGACAAATAAATGTGGACAATGGGAGAATGAAAGGACAAAAGATATGGACAATGAGAAAACTAAAGGACAACAAACAAAATGTAAGCAATGAGAAAATTAATAGACAATGAGAAATTAAAAGGCCACAGGTTGCTGTCATCACTGCATTAGATGGAGACACAGCTGAAAAAACATAAGAGCTGCATAATGAGACAATGAGAAAATGAGATAAAAATTAAAAATATTTGATTAATTAATAAGAATTATTTAATAAAATGTGGACAATGGGAAAATGAAAGGATAAAAGATATGGACAATGAGAAAATACAAGGACAAGAAGAGCTGAGAAAATAAGATCTGGACAATGAGGAAATTCAAGGACAAGATCTTGACAATGAGAAATTATAAGGACAACAAAATGTGGGCAATGGAACAATGAAAGGACAAACCAAATGCGGATGATGAGAATGTAATGTTATTGGACTCTAGCTAGATGCTATTGCTACAGTTTCATTGTTACTAACCAATTATAGATATAATTAGAGATTATAACAGGACCGTTGCATTAGTTATGCAACGTCTGTCTCAGTTGTGACTGTCATTAATACAAATATTTGTTATTATTTAATACATATGGTTACTGTCTGGCTGGATGGTAACCAACCAATATATAAGCTGACTGGTCAAGGGTCTAGGTAGGAGATCTTGTGGTATACCTAGGGAGATCTTGTTAGATCCTCGAGACTACCTCCAGCGCAACCTTGCCAGATACCTTGGGGACTGAATAAATCTATTGCCAGCCACCACCGTCTCGTGTTAGTTTATTCCAGCCATAACACTACACGGAAATGAGATAAAAATTGAAAAAATTTAATCAATAATAAATATTTAATTAAACGTGGATCCAAAGGTTGTGTATTCAAACCCCAGCCGGAACAAATAATCTTCATGACCTTAGGTGCCAAGTAATGGTCCACTTGAGGCAGTGCTGTCACACATGGCAGGATACCATACCCAATAACATTATCCTGACACCAAGCCAACCGTCCTGGAACTACCGCTGTATGCTGAGTTCCAAGCAAGGGACTATACCAGCATCATTTTTATAAACTGTCAAAGCTGACCAGTAAATGCTGGTTGACCACTCAATACAGGTGGCTGCTAATACAGATTTCATATTACCAAACTACTGTATTTTGTTACATGTGGAAACCTTTATTTAACAGCCACTTCAATTAAGAGGACACTTTCTCCTGTTCTCCTGACCACTTCAGACAAACCAGGTTGGACTGTACTTGCAGTAAGAATGCTTAAAAGAGATAAAAACATACATGTCTATTACCGCCTAAAAACTGGAAAAACCTTCACACACAGAGGCAGGAAATCACCAGGCCACAGGTTGCTGTCATCACTGCATCAGATGGAGACACAGCTGAAGTAAAATGAAAAAGAATCATTAGATCTGGATGAAAAAAAAGTGGAAGGATCATAAGAGCTGTATAATGAGAAAATGAGAAAAAAATTAAAAATATTTGTTTAATTCATAAGATTTATTTAATAAAATGTGGACAATGGGAAAATGAAAGGATAAAAGATATGGACAATGAGAAAATAAAAGGACAAGAAGAGCTGAGAAAATAAGATCTGGACAATGGGACAATGAGGAAATGCAAGGGCAAGATCTGGACAATACAAATTATAAGGACAACAAAATTTGGACGATGAGACAATGAAAGAACAAACAAAATGATGACATTGAGAAAATGAGATGAAAATTAAAAAAAATTGATTAATAAATAATAAATATTTAATTAAACTGGATCCAAATGTTGTGGGTTCAAACCCTACCCGGAACAAGTAATTTTCATGACCTTAGGTGCCAAGTAATGGTCCACTTGAGGCAGTGCTGTCACACGTGGCAGGATACCATACCCAATAACATTATCCTGACACCAAGCCAACCGGTCCTGGAACTACCGCTGTATGCTGAGTGCCAAGCAAGGGACTATACCAGCATCATTTTTATAAACTTTGGTATGACATAGCCAGTGGTAGAACCCACAACCCCCTGCTCCCAATGTTTTACCATAAGCTAAAAAAGGTCTAAAATGAGCATGGTGATCCCCTATCTGTAATTCAGACATCTTTTTCTTATAGTCTAAATTACTCTAAATTACTGTAAAAGATTAGAAAAATCAGTCCATAGGGAAAAAACAATGCTGAAATGCCTTTCATACATTTATGAAACTTTTTAAAGTGGTCTTGTGTATAGTCAAAGCTGACCAGTAAATGCTGGTTGACCACTCAATACAGGTGGCTGCTAATACAGTTTTCATATTACCAAACTACTGTATTTTGTTACATATGGAAACCTTTATTTAGCAGGCACTTCTGTTAAGATGGGACACTTTCTCCTGTTCTCCTGACCACAAAAGAGATAACACCTGGAAAAACCTTCACACACAGAGGCAGGAAATCACCAGGCCACAGGTTGCTGTCATCACTGCATCAGATGGAGACACGGCTGAAGTAAAATGAAAAAGAATCATTAGATCTGGAAAAACGAAATGGAAGGATCATAAGAGCTGTATAATGAGTAAATGAAAGAGAAGAGAAGATCTAGACAATGGAAAATGCCAAGGACAACAACATGTGTGTGTGGAAATAAGAAAAATGTCAGGACAAATAAAATGTGGGAGAATGGAGAAAATGAAAGGGCGGAAGATTATGGAACAATGAAGAAAACTAAAGGAAAACAACAAAAACAAAAAATGTGGACAATAGAAGGAAAATAATGGACAATGGGAAAAAGAAAGGAAAACAACCATGGTTTTGACATGTTAAAAGGCTTAAAAAGAGTAAAAAAAAACATACCATGTCTATCACAGCCTAAAAACTGGAAAAACCTTCACACACAGAGGCAGGAAATCACCAGGCCACAGGTTGCTGTCTCACTGCATCAGATGGAGACAAGCTGAAGTAAAATGAAAAAGAATCATTAGATCTGATAAAAAAATGGAAGGATCATAAGAGTGATAATGAGAAAATGAAAGGAAAAGACTAGACAATGAAAAATGCAAGGACAACAAATGTTGATTAGACAATAAGAAATGTAGATCAATAAATGTGGACAATGGGAGAATGAAAGGACAAAAGATATGGACAATGAGAAAATAAAGGACAACAACAAGTAAGCAATGAGAAAATTAATGGACAATGAGAAATTAAAAGGACAAAGTTTGACTGGAACTTGCATAAGAATGCTTAAAAGAAGATAAAAAACATACATGTATATTACCGCTAAAAACTGGAAAACCATTCACACAAAGAGGATAATCACCAGGCCACAGTTGCTGTATCAACCTGCTCCAGATGAGACACATTTGAAGTAAAATTAAAAAGATATCGTTAGATCTGGATAAAAAAAAAATGGAAGGATCATAAGAGCTGCTAATAGAGACATGAGTAAATTGAGATAAAAATTAAAATATTTGATTAATTAATAAGAATTATTTAATAAAAGTGGACAATGGGAAAATGAAAGGATAAAAGATATGGACAATGAGAAAATGACAAGGTGGACAAACAGCTGAGAAAATAAATCTTGACTAGGTGAGAAATTCAATGACAAGATCTTGACAATGAGAAATATAATAAGGACAACAAAAGTGTGGCAATGGAACGATTGAAAGGACAAACCATATGCGTATGAGAATGTAATGTTATTGGACTCAGCAAATGCTATTGCTACAGTTTCATTGTTACTAACCAATTATAGATATAATTAGAGATTATAACAGGACCGTTGCATTAGTTATGCAACGTCTGTCTCAGTTGTGACTGTCATTAATAAAATATTTGTTATTATTTAATACATATGGTTACTGTCTGGCTGGATGGTAACCAACCAATATATAAGCTGACTGGTCAAGGGTCTAGGTAGGAGATCTTGTGGTATACCTAGGGAGATCTTGTTAGATCCTCGAGACTACCTCCAGCGCAACCTTGCCAGATACCTTGGGGACTGAATAAATCTAT
The DNA here is from genome assembly GCA_021229015.1 of Solen grandis. Taxonomy (NCBI): domain Eukaryota; kingdom Metazoa; phylum Mollusca; class Bivalvia; order Adapedonta; family Solenidae; genus Solen; species Solen grandis. Next base: position 45,213,950 of record CM037780.1, on the reverse strand, counting down.
TGCCAGCCACCACCGTCTCGTGTTAGTTTATTCCAGCCATAACACTACACGGAAATGAGATAAAAATTGAAAAAATTTAATTAATAATAAATATTTAATTAAACGTGGATCCAAAGGTTGTGTATTCAAACCCCAGCCGGAACAAATAATCTTCATGACCTTAGGTGCCAAGTAATGGTCCACTTGAGGCAGTGCTGTCACACATGGCAGGATACCATACCCAATAACATTATCCTGACACCAAGCCAACCGGTCCTGGAACTACCGCTGTATGCTGAGTTCCAAGCAAGGGACTATACCAGCATCATTTTATAAACTGTCAAAGCTGACCAGTAAATGCTGGTTGACCACTCAATACAGGTGGCTGCTAATACAGATTTCATATTACCAAACTACTGTATTTTGTTACATGTGGAAACCTTTATTTAACAGCCACTTCAATTAAGAGGACACTTTCTCCTGTTCTCCTGACCACTTCAGACAAACCAGGTTGGACTGTACTTGCAGTAAGAATGCTTAAAAGAGATAAAAACATACATGTCTATTACCGCCTAAAAACTGGAAAAACCTTCACACACAGAGGCAGGAAATCACCAGGCCACAGGTTGCTGTCATCACTGCATCAGATGGAGACACAGCTGAAGTAAAATTAAAAAGAATCGTTAGATCTGGATAAAAAAAAATGGAAGGATCATAAGAGCTGCATAATGAGACAATGAGAAAATGAGATAAAAATTGGACAATGGGAAAATGAAAAGATAAAAGATATGGACAATGAGAAAATACAAGGACAAGAAGAGCTGAGAAAATAAGATCTGGACAATGAGGAAATTCAAGGACAAGATCTTGACAATGAGAAATTATAAGGACAACAAAATGTGGGCAATGGAACAATGAAAGGACAAACCAAATGCGGATGATGAGAATGTAATGTTATTGGACTCTAGCTAGATGCTATTGCTACAGTTTCATTGTTACTAACCAATTATAGATATAATTAGAGATTATAACAGGACCGTTGCATTAGTTATGCAACGTCTGTCTCAGTTGTGACTGTCATTAATACAAATATTTGTTATTATTTAATACATATGGTTACTGTCTGGCTGGATGGTAACCACCAATATATAAGCTGACTGGTCAAGGGTCTAGGTAGGAGATCTTGTGGTATACCTAGGGAGATCTTGTTAGATCCTCGAGACTACCTCCAGCGCAACCTTGCCAGATACCTTGGGGACTGAATAAATCTATTGCCAGCCACCACCGTCTCGTGTTAGTTTATTCCAGCCATAACACTACACGGAAATGAGATAAAAATTGAAAAAATTTAATTAATAATAAATATTTAATTAAACGTGGATCCAAAGGTTGTGTATTCAAACCCCAGCCGGAACAAATAATCTTCATGACCTTAGGTGCCAAGTAATGGTCCACTTGAGGCAGTGCTGTCACACATGGCAGGATACCATACCCAATAACATTATCCTGACACCAAGCCAACCGGTCCTGGAACTACCGCTGTATGCTGAGTTCCAAGCAAGGGACTATACCAGCATCATTTTTATAAACTGTCAAAGCTGACCAGTAAATGCTGGTTGACCACTCAATACAGGTGGCTGCTAATACAGATTTCATATTACCAAACTACTGTATTTTGTTACATGGGGAAACCTTTATTTAACAGCCACTTCAATTAAGAGGACACTTTCTCCTGTTCTCCTGACCACTTCAGACAAACCAGGTTGGACTGTACTTGCAGTAAGAATGCTTAAAAGAGATAAAAACATACATGTCTATTACCGCCTAAAAACTGGAAAAACCTTCACACACAGAGGCAGGAAATCACCAGGCCACAGGTTGCTGTCATCACTGCATCAGATGGAGACACAGTGAAGTAAAATTAAAAAAATATTAAAGAAGATCTAAAAAAATGAAGAAAATAAGATCTGGACAATGAGGAAATTCAAGGACAAGATCTTGACAATGAGAAATTATAAGGACAACAAAATGTGGGCAATGGAACAATGAAAGGACAAACCAAATGCGGATGATGAGAATGTAATGTTATTGGACTCTAGCTAGATGCTATTGCTACAGTTTCATTGTTACTAACCAATTATAGATATAATTAGAGATTATAACAGGACCGTTGCATTAGTTATGCAACGTCTGTCTCAGTTGTGACTGTCATTAATACAAATATTTGTTATTATTTAATACATATGGTTACTGTCTGGCTGGATGGTAACCAACCAATATATAAGCTGACTGGTCAAGGGTCTAGGTAGGAGATCTTGTGGTATACCTAGGGAGATCTTGTTAGATCCTCGAGACTACCTCCAGCGCAACCTTGCCAGATACCTTGGGGACTGAATAAATCTATTGCCAGCCACCACCGTCTCGTGTTAGTTTATTCCAGCCATAACACTACACGGAAATGAGATAAAAATTGAAAAAATTTAATTAATAATAAATATTTAATTAAACGTGGATCCAAAGGTTGTGTATTCAAACCCCAGCCGGAACAAATAATCTTCATGACCTTAGGTGCCAAGTAATGGTCCACTTGAGGCAGTGCTGTCACACATGGCAGGATACCATACCCAATAACATTATCCTGACACCAAGCCAACCGGTCCTGGAACTACCGCTGTATGCTGAGTTCCAAGCAAGGGACTATACCAGCATCATTTTATAAACTTTGGTATGACATAGCCAGTGGTAGAACCCACAACCCCTGCTCCCAATGTTTTACCATAAGCTAAAAAAGGTCTAAAATGAGCATGGTGATCCCTATCTGTAATACAGACATCTTTTTTATAATCTAAATTACTCTAAATTACTGTAAAAGATTAGAAAAATCAGTCCATAGGAAAAAAAATGCTGAAATGCCTTTAACACATTTATGAATTTACTTTTAAAGTAGTCTTGTGTACAGTCAAAGCTGACCAGTAAATGCTGGTTGACCACTCAATACAAGTGGCTGCTAATACAGATTTCAATTACCAAACTACTGTATTTTGTTACATGTGGAAACCTTTATTTAACAGCCACTTCAATTAAGAGGACACTTTTTCCTGTTCTCCTGACCACTTCAGACAAACCAGGTTGGACTGTACTTGCAGTAAGAATGCTTAAAAGAGATAAAAACATACATGTCTATTACCGCCTAAAAACTGGAAAAACCTTCACACACAGAGGCAGGAAATCACCAGGCCACAGGTTGCTGTCATCACTGCATCAGATGGAGACACAGCTGAAGTAAAATGAAAAAGAATCATTAGATCTGGATAAAAAAAAATGGAAGGATAAGATTTATTTAATAAAATGTGGACAATGGGAAAATGAAAGGATAAAAGATATGGACAATGAGAAAATAAAAGGACAAGAAAATTTGGACGATGAGACAATGAAAGAACAAACAAAATGATGACATTGAGAAAATGAGATGAAAATTAAAAAAAATTGATTAATAAATAATAAATATTTAATTAAACGTGGATCCAAATGTTGTGGGTTCAAACCCTACCCGGAACAAGTAATTTTCATGACCTTAGGTGCCAAGTAATGGTCCACTTGAGGCAGTGCTGTCACACGTGGCAGGATACCATACCCAATAACATTATCCTGACACCAAGCCAACCGGTCCTGGAACTACCGCTGTATGCTGAGTGCCAAGCAAGGGACTATACCAGCATCATTTTTATAAACTTTGGTATGACATAGCCAGTGGTAGAACCCACAACCCCCTGCTCCCAATGTTTTACCATAAGCTAAAAAAGGTCTAAAATGAGCATGGTGATCCCCTATCTGTAATTCAGACATCTTTTTCTTATAGTCTAAATTACTCTAAATTACTGTAAAAGATTAGAAAAATCAGTCCATAGGGAAAAAACAATGCTGAAATGCCTTTCATACATTTATGAAACTTTTTAAAGTGGTCTTGTGTATAGTCAAAGCTGACCAGTAAATGCTGGTTGACCACTCAATACAGGTGGCTGCTAATACAGTTTTCATATTACCAAACTACTGTATTTTGTTACATATGGAAACCTTTATTTAGCAGGCACTTCTGTTAAGATGGACACTTTCTCCTGTTCTCCTGACCACAAAAGAGATAACACCTGGAAAAACCTTCACACACAGAGGCAGGAAATCACCAGGCCACAGGTTGCTGTCATCACTGCATCAGATGGAGACACGGCTGAAGTAAAATGAAAAAGAATCATTAGATCTGGAAAAAGGAAATGGAAGGATCATAAGAGCTGTATAATGAGTAAATGAAAGGAAGAGAAGATCTAGACAATGAGAAAATGCAAGGACAACAACATGTGTGTGTGGAAATAAGAAAATGTCAGGACAAATAAATGTGGACAATGGGAAAATGAAAGGGCGGAAGATATGGACAATGAGAAAACTAAAGGACAACAAACAAAATGTGGACAATGAGAAAATTAATGGACAATGGGAAAATGAAAGGACAACCAGGTTTGACTGTAATGCTTAAAAGAGATAAAAACATACCTGTCTATCACAGCCTAAAAACTGGAAAAACCTTCACAAACAGAGGCAGGAAATCACCAGGCCACAGGTTGCTGTCGTCACTGCATCAGATGGAGACACGGCTGAAGTCAAATGAAAAAGAATCATTAGATCTTGATAAAGAAAATGGAAGGATCATAAGAGATGTATAATGAGAAAATGAAAGGAAAAGATCTAGACAATAAGTAAATGTAAGGACAAATAAATGTGGACAATGGGAGAATGAAAGGACAAAAGATATGGACAATGAGAAAACTAAAGGACAACAAACAAAATGTAAGCAATGAGAAAATTAATGGACAATGAGAAATTAAAAGGACAACAGGTTTGACTGTACTTGCAGTAAGAATGCTTAAAGAGATAAAAACATACATGTCTATTACCGCCTAAAAACTGGAAAAACCTTCACACACAGAGGCAGGAAATCACCAGGCCACAGGTTGCTGTCATCACTGCATCAGATGGAGACACAGCTGAAGTAAAATTAAAAAGAATCGTTAGATCTGGATAAAAAAAAATGGAAGGATCATAAGAGCTGCATAATGAGACAATGAGAAAATGAGATAAAAATTAAAAATATTTGATTAATTAATAAGAATTATTTAATAAAATGTGGACAATGGGAAAATGAAAGGATAAAAGATATGGACAATGAGAAAATACAAGGACAAGAAGAGCTGAGAAAATAAGATCTGGACAATGAGGAAATTCAAGGACAAGATCTTGACAATGAGAAATTATAAGGACAACAAAATGTGGGCAATGGAACAATGAAAGGACAAACCAAATGCGGATGATGAGAATGTAATGTTATTGGACTCTAGCTAGATGCTATTGCTACAGTTTCATTGTTACTAACCAATTATAGATATAATTAGAGATTATAACAGGACCGTTGCATTAGTTATGCAACGTCTGTCTCAGTTGTGACTGTCATTAATACAAATATTTGTTATTATTTAATACATATGGTTACTGTCTGGCTGGATGGTAACCAACCAATATATAAGCTGACTGGTCAAGGGTCTAGGTAGGAGATCTTGTGGTATACCTAGGGAGATCTTGTTAGATCCTCGAGACTACCTCCAGCGCAACCTTGCCAGATACCTTGGGGACTGAATAAATCTATTGCCAGCCACCACCGTCTCGTGTTAGTTTATTCCAGCCATAACACTACACGGAAATGAGATAAAAATTGAAAAAATTTAATTAATAATAAATATTTAATTAAACGTGGATCCAAAGGTTGTGTATTCAAACCCCAGCCGGAACAAATAATCTTCATGACCTTAGGTGCCAAGTAATGGTCCACTTGAGGCAGTGCTGTCACACATGGCAGGATACCATACCCAATAACATTATCCTGACACCAAGCCAACCGGTCCTGGAACTACCGCTGTATGCTGAGTTCCAAGCAAAGGACTATACCAGCATCATTTTTATAAACTTTGGTATGACATAGCCAGTGGTAGAACCCACAACCCCCTGCTCCCAATGTTTTACCATAAGCTAAAAAAAGGTCTAAAATGAGCATGGTGATCCCCTATCTGTAATACAGACATCTTTTTTTATAGTCTAAATTACTCTAAATTACTGTAAAAGATTAGAAAAATCAGTCCATAGGGAAAAAAACAATGCTGAAATGCCTTTCATACATTTATGAAACTTTTTAAAGTGGTCTTGTGTACAGTCAAAGCTGACCAGTAAATGCTGGTTGACCACTCAATACAGGTGGCTGCTAATACAGATTTCATATTACCAAACTACTGTATTTTGTTACATGTGGAAACCTTTATTTAACAGCCACTTCAATTAAGAGGACACTTTCTCCTGTTCTCCTGACCACTTCAGACAAACCAGGTTGGACTGTACTTGCAGTAAGAATGCTTAAAAGAGATAAAAACATACATGTCTATTACCGCCTAAAAACTGGAAAAACCTTCACACACAGAGGCAGGAAATCACCAGGCCACAGGTTGCTGTAATCACTGCATCAGATGGAGACACAGCTGAAGTAAAATGAAAAAGAATTAAATCAAAGATTTATTTATTGGAAAAAAAAAATGGAAGGATCATAAGAGCTGTATAATGAGAAAATGAGAAAAAAATTAAAAATATTTGTTTAATTCATAAGATTTATTTAATAAAATGTGGACAATGGGAAAATGAAAGGATAAAAGATATGGACAATGAGAAAATAAAAGGACAAGAAGAGCTGAGAAAATAAGATCTGGACAATGGGACAATGAGGAAATGCAAGGGCAAGATCTGGACAATGAGAAATTATAAGGACAACAAAATTTGGACGATGAGACAATGAAAGAACAAACAAAATGATGACATTGAGAAAATGAGATGAAAATTAAAAAAAATTGATTAATAAATAATAAATATTTAATTAAACGTGGATCCAAATGTTGTGGGTTCAAACCCTACCCGGAACAAGTAATTTTCATGACCTTAGGTGCCAAGTAATGGTCCACTTGAGGCAGTGCTGTCACACGTGGCAGGATACCATACCCAATAACATTATCCTGACACCAAGCCAACCGGTCCTGGAACTACCGCTGTATGCTGAGTGCCAAGCAAGGGACTATACCAGCATCATTTTTATAAACTTTGGTATGACATAGCCAGTGGTAGAACCCACAACCCCCTGCTCCCAATGTTTTACCATAAGCTAAAAAAGGTCTAAAATGAGCATGGTGATCCCCTATCTGTAATTCAGACATCTTTTTCTTATAGTCTAAATTACTCTAAATTACTGTAAAAGATTAGAAAAATCAGTCCATAGGGAAAAAACAATGCTGAAATGCCTTTCATACATTTATGAAACTTTTTAAAGTGGTCTTGTGTATAGTCAAAGCTGACCAGTAAATGCTGGTTGACCACTCAATACAGGTGGCTGCTAATACAGTTTTCATATTACCAAACTACTGTATTTGTTACATATGGAAACCTTTATTTAGCAGGCACTTCTGTTAAGATGGACACTTTCTCCTGTTCTCCTGACCACAAAAGAGATAACACCTGGAAAAACCTTCACACACAGAGGCAGGAAATCACCAGGCCACAGGTTGCTGTCATCACTGCATCAGATGGAGACACGGCTGAAGTAAAATGAAAAAGAATCATTAGATCTGGAAAAAGGAAATGGAAGGATCATAAGAGCTGTATAATGAGTAAATGAAAGGAAGAGAAGATCTAGACAATGAGAAAATGCAAGGACAACAACATGTGTGTGTGGAAATAAGAAAATGTCAGGACAAATAAATGTGGACAATGGGAAAATGAAAGGGCGGAAGATATGGACAATGAGAAAACTAAAGGACAACAAACAAAATGTGGACAATGAGAAAATTAATGGACAATGGGAAAATGAAAGGACAACCAGGTTTGACTGTAATGCTTAAAAGAGATAAAAACATACCTGTCTATCACAGCCTAAAAACTGGAAAAACCTTCACAAACAGAGGCAGGAAATCACCAGGCCACAGGTTGCTGTCGTCACTGCATCAGATGGAGACACGGCTGAAGTCAAATGAAAAAGAATCATTAGATCTTGATAAAGAAAATGGAAGGATCATAAGAGATGTATAATGAGAAAATGAAAGGAAAAGATCTAGACAATGAGAAAATGCAAGGACAACAAGATGTGTGTGTGGACAATAAGTAAATGTAAGGACAAATAAATGTGGACAATGGGAGAATGAAAGGACAAAAGATATGGACAATGAGAAAACTAAAGGACAACAAACAAAATGTAAGCAATGAGAAAATTAATGGACAATGAGAAATTAAAAGGACAACAGGTTTGACTGTACTTGCAGTAAGAATGCTTAAAGAGATAAAAACATACATGTCTATTACCGCCTAAAAACTGGAAAAACCTTCACACACAGAGGCAGGAAATCACCAGGCCACAGGTTGCTGTCATCACTGCATCAGATGGAGACACAGCTGAAGTAAAATTAAAAAGAATCGTTAGATCTGGATAAAAAAAAATGGAAGGATCATAAGAGCTGCATAATGAGACAATGAGAAAATGAGATAAAAATTAAAAATATTTGATTAATTAATAAGAATTATTTAATAAAATGTGGACAATGGGAAAATGAAAGGATAAAAGATATGGACAATGAGAAAATACAAGGACAAGAAGAGCTGAGAAAATAAGATCTGGACAATGAGGAAATTCAAGGACAAGATCTTGACAATGAGAAATTATAAGGACAACAAAATGTGGGCAATGGAACAATGAAAGGACAAACCAAATGCGGATGATGAGAATGTAATGTTATTGGACTCTAGCTAGATGCTATTGCTACAGTTTCATTGTTACTAACCAATTATAGATATAATTAGAGATTATGACAGGACCGTTGCATTAGTTATGCAACGTCTGTCTCAGTTGTGACTGTCATTAATACAAATATTTGTTATTATTTAATACATATGGTTACTGTCTGGCTGGATGGTAACCAACCAATATATAAGCTGACTGGTCAAGGGTCTAGGTAGGAGATCTTGTGGTATACCTAGGGAGATCTTGTTAGATCCTCGAGACTACCTCCAGCGCAACCTTGCCAGATACCTTGGGGACTGAATAAATCTATTGCCAGCCACCACCGTCTCGTGTTAGTTTATTCCAGCCATAACACTACACGGAAATGAGATAAAAATTGAAAAAATTTAATTAATAATAAATATTTAATTAAACGTGGATCCAAAGGTTGTGTATTCAAACCCCAGCCGGAACAAATAATCTTCATGACCTTAGGTGCCAAGTAATGGTCCACTTGAGGCAGTGCTGTCACACATGGCAGGATACCATACCCAATAACATTATCCTGACACCAAGCCAACCGGTCCTGGAACTACCGCTGTATGCTGAGTTCCAAGCAAGGGACTATACCAGCATCATTTTTATAAACTTTGGTATGACATAGCCAGTGGTAGAACCCACAACCCCCTGCTCCCAATGTTTTACCATAAGCTAAAAAAGGTTTAAAATGAGCATGGTGATCCCCTATCTGTAATACAGACATCTTTTTTTATAGTCTAAATTACTCTAAATTACTGTAAAAGATTAGAAAAATCAGTCCATAGGGAAAAAACAATGCTGAAATGCCTTTCATACATTTATGAAACTTTTTAAAGTGGTCTTGTGTACAGTCAAAGCTGACCAGTAAATGCTGGTTGACCACTCAATACAGGTGGCTGCTAATACAGTTTTCATATTACCAAACTACTGTATTTTGTTACATATGGAAACCTTTATTTAGCAGGCACTTCTGTTAAGATGGACACTTTCTCCTGTTCTCCTGACCACAAAAGAGATAACTACTGTATTTATCTGGAAAAAGGAAATGGAAGGAAAAAAATGAAAAAGAATCATTAACTGGAAAAAGGAAATGGAAGGATCATAAGAGCTGTATAATGAGTAAATGAAAGGAAGAGAAGATCTAGACAATGAGAAAATGCAAGGACAACAACATGTGTGTGTGGAAATAAGAAAATGTCAGGACAAATAAATGTGGACAATGGGAAAATGAAAGGGCGGAAGATATGGACAATGAGAAAACTAAAGGACAACAAACAAAATGTGGACAATGAGAAAATTAATGGACAATGGGAAAATGAAAGGACAACCAGGTTTGACTGTAATGCTTAAAAGAGATAAAAACATACCTGTCTATCACAGCCTAAAAACTGGAAAAACCTTCACAAACAGAGGCAGGAAATCACCAGGCCACAGGTTGCTGTCGTCACTGCATCAGATGGAGACACGGCTGAAGTCAAATGAAAAAGAATCATTAGATCTTGATAAAGAAAATGGAAGGATCATAAGAGATGTATAATGAGAAAATGAAAGGAAAAGATCTAGACAATGAGAAAATGCAAGGACAACAAGATGTGTGTGTGGACAATAAGTAAATGTAAGGACAAATAAATGTGGACAATGGGAGAATGAAAGGACAAAAGATATGGACAATGAGAAAACTAAAGGACAACAAACAAAATGTAAGCAATGAGAAAATTAATGGACAATGAGAAATTAAAAGGACAACAGGTTTGACTGTACTTGCAGTAAGAATGCTTAAAAGAGATAAAAACATACATGTCTATTACCGCCTAAAAACTGGAAAAACCTTCACACACAGAGGCAGGAAATCACCAGGCCACAGGTTGCTGTCATCACTGCATCAGATGGAGACACAGCTGAAGTAAAATTAAAAAGAATCGTTAGATCTGGATAAAAAAAAATGGAAGGATCATAAGAGCTGCATAATGAGACAATGAGAAAATGAGATAAAAATTAAAAATATTTGATTAATTAATAAGAATTATTTAATAAAATGTGGACAATGGGAAAATGAAAGGATAAAAGATATGGACAATGAGAAAATACAAGGACAAGAAGAGCTGAGAAAATAAGATCTGGACAATGAGGAAATTCAAGGACAAGATCTTGACAATGAGAAATTATAAGGACAACAAAATGTGGGCAATGGAACAATGAAAGGACAAACCAAATGCGGATGATGAGAATGTAATGTTATTGGACTCTAGCTAGATGCTATTGCTACAGTTTCATTGTTACTAACCAATTATAGATATAATTAGAGATTATAACAGGACCGTTGCATTAGTTATGCAACGTCTGTCTCAGTTGTGACTGTCATTAATACAAATATTTGTTATTATTTAATACATATGGTTACTGTCTGGCTGGATGGTAACCAACCAATATATAAGCTGACTGGTCAAGGGTCTAGGTAGGAGATCTTGTGGTATACCTAGGGAGATCTTGTTAGATCCTCGAGACTACCTCCAGCGCAACCTTGCCAGATACCTTGGGGACTGAATAAATCTATTGCCAGCCACCACCGTCTCGTGTTAGTTTATTCCAGCCATAACACAACACGGAAATGAGATAAAAATTGAAAAAATTTAATTAATAATAAATATTTAATTAAACGTGGATCCAAAGGTTGTGTATTCAAACCCCAGCCGGAACAAATAATCTTCATGACCTTAGGTGCCAAGTAATGGTCCACTTGAGGCAGTGCTATCACACATGGCAGGATACCATACCCAATAACATTATCCTGACACCAAGCCAACCGGTCCTGGAACTACCGCTGTATGCTGAGTTCCAAGCAAGGGACTATACCAGCATCATTTTTATAAACTGTCAAAGCTGACCAGTAAATGCTGGTTGACCACTCAATACAGGTGGCTGCTAATACAGATTACATATTACCAAACTACTGTATTTTGTTACATGTGGAAACCTTTATTTAACAGCCACTTCAATTAAGAGGACACTTTCTCCTGTTCTCCTGACCACTTCAGACAAACCAGGTTGGACTGTACTTGCAGTAAGAATGCTTAAAAGAGATAAAAACATACATGTCTATTACCGCCTAAAAACTGGAAAAACCTTCACACACAGAGGCAGGAAATCACCAGGCCACAGGTTGCTGTCATCACTGCATCAGATGGAGACACAGCTGAAGTAAAATGAAAAAGAATCATTAGATCTGGATGAAAAAAAAAATGGAAGGATCATAAGAGCTGTATAATGAGAAAATGAGAAAAAAATTAAAAATATTTGTTTAATTCATAAGATTTATTTAATAAAATGTGGACAATGGGAAAATGAAAGGATAAAAGATATGGACAATGAGAAAATAAAAGGACAAGAAGAGCTGAGAAAATAAGATCTGGACAATGGGACAATGAAAGAACAAACAAAATGATGACATTGAGAAAATGAGATGAAAATTAAAAAAATTTGATTAATAAATAATAAATATTTAATTAAACGTGGATCCAAATGTTGTGGGTTCAAACCCTACCCGGAACAAGTAATTTTCATGACCTTAGGTGCCAAGTAATGGTCCACTTGAGGCAGTGCTGTCACACGTGGCAGGATACCATACCCAATAACATCATCCTGACACCAAGCCAACCGGTCCTGGAACTACCGCTGTATGCTGAGTGCCAAGCAAGGGACTATACCAGCATCATTTTTATAAACTTTGGTATGACATAGCCAGTGGTAGAACCCACAACCCCCTGCTCCCAATGTTTTACCATAAGCTAAAAAAGGTCTAAAATGAGCATGGTGATCCCCTATCTGTAATTCAGACATCTTTTTCTTATAGTCTAAATTACTCTAAATTACTGTAAAAGATTAGAAAAATCAGTCCATAGGGAAAAAACAATGCTGAAATGCCTTTCATACATTTATGAAACTTTTTAAAGTGGTCTTGTGTATAGTCAAAGCTGACCAGTAAATGCTGGTTGACCACTCAATACAGGTGGCTGCTAATACAGTTTTCATATTACCAAACTACTGTATTTTGTTACATATGGAAACCTTTATTTAGCAGGCACTTCTGTTAAGATGGACACTTTCTCCTGTTCTCCTGACCACTTAAGACAAACCAGGTTGGACTGTACTTGCAGCAATATTGCTCAAAAGAGATAACACCTGGAAAAACCTTCACACACAGAGGCAGGAAATCACCAGGCCACAGGTTGCTGTCATCACTGCATCAGATGGAGACACGGCTGAAGTAAAATGAAAAAGAATCATTAGATCTGGAAAAAGGAAATGGAAGGATCATAAGAGCTGTATAATGAGTAAATGAAAGGAAGAGAAGATCTAGACAATGAGAAAATGCAAGGACAACAACATGTGTGTGTGGAAATAAGAAAATGTCAGGACAAATAAATGTGGACAATGGGAAAATGAAAGGGCGGAAGATATGGACAATGAGAAAACTAAAGGACAACAAACAAAATGTGGACAATGAGAAAATTAATGGACAATGGGAAAATGAAAGGACAACCAGGTTTGACTGTAATGCTTAAAAGAGATAAAAACATACCTGTCTATCACAGCCTAAAAACTGGAAAAACCTTCACAAACAGAGGCAGGAAATCACCAGGCCACAGGTTGCTGTCGTCACTGCATCAGATGGAGACACGGCTGAAGTCAAATGAAAAAGAAGATGATTGCTTAAGAAATGTAGGTGCAAGAGTGCAAAGTGAAATCTGGCATTTTCTTAATATTAAAAGGGGCATACCTCCTGACTTAATAGGCCGATATCAGCCATAATCGAACCTGGCCAAGATATTATGGTAACAAACATTGTCATAAAGTTTGAAGATGCTTGCTTAAGAAATGAAGATTCTAGAGTGCAATCAAACTAATGTGGATGACAGACGGACAGACAACGGACATTCATCGATCCTAATAGCTCATCCTGAGCACATGTGCTCAGGTAAGATGAAAAATAAAAATAAACAAGAGGGCCAAGATGGCCCTAGATCGCTCACCTGAGAAAAGTATCATTCATTGCCTGTACAAAACAGATTGCTTTAGAATTAAGATGATGAGGTGAAACAATGTTCAGGAATTTTCTGACCCCATCCACAAAAGATATCATCATGACAAACATTCTGCCAAAGTTTGAGGATGATTGGACCAAAAATGTTGCCCTCAGAGTATAAACAAGATTTTTCTAAGATTTGACCTACTGACCTACTTTTTGATCCAACCTGACCCATTTTCGAAAGGGTTCAAGATATCATTAAGACAAACATTCTGACCAAGTTTGAGGAAGATTGGATCAAAATTGTGGCCTCTAGTGTGTAAACAAGATTTTTCTAAGATTTGACCTACTGACCTACTTTTTGATCCAACCTGACCCATTTTCGAAAGGGTTCAAGATATCATCAAGACAAACATTCTGACCAAGTTTGAGGAAGATTGGATCAAAATTGTGTCCTCTAGTGTGTAAACATCAAAATTGTTGATGGACGACACGATTTTTCTAAGATTTGACCTACTGACCTACTTTTTGATCCAACCTGACCCATTTTCGAAAGGGTTCAAGATATCATCAAGACAAACATTCTGACCAAGTTTGAGGAAGATTGGATCAAAATTGTGGCCTCTAGTGTGTAAACATCAAATTGTTGACGGACGACGGACGACGGCCGACGGACAATCAAGTCTCCCAAAAGCTCACCCTGAGCTATGCTCAGGTGAGCTAAAAAACCTGACTTGGTAGAGTTATGTTTTTTTTGTCACTACACAAATCCTAGCTATCTTATATTTATATCAAGTTTCAAGTCAAAAACTTGTAAAGATTTCAAGTATAGAGTAAAGATTTCAAGTATAGAGTAAACAATGTATTCACTGGACAGAAATCCATTGTAAAATTAAAGAGAGAAACTAAAGTTGGGCAAGATGTTTTGAATGAGAAATTATCTTGAGCAATATTATTATTATATCTTTGCAACAATTAAAAATAGTTTGCTTATGTCTAGTTTGCTTATGACATACTATCATTACAGCACCCTTACTAGTAAAAAAACCCCCAAAAAACCTTGTCCAGTCAGAATACAAGGTTCTGATGAAAGGGTAAGCCATATATAATAAGGATTACAACCTTATAAACACAAAACCACTTATTGAAATGAAATGTAAGAGTTTCTATATGGTCAAGAACAATATAAGTATACAAAGAAATAGTGCAGGCGTGCATGGTGTGTTTAAATGTACAAATTAAAGTTCGCTAATGCATGGGCAAATGCGTGCATAAGGGTGTGCATGCATATGAGTGTACAAAAGCATGTGCGTGTATGTGGAATAACACTTATCAAGGAGTATTTTTTTTAGGGTTAGGGTACAATGGCAGGCATAACTTAGTGTTTTTTAGATTATATTTAATGCCTGTGACTTTCTGATAAGGAAAATAAGCATTATGAATAAAAAATCGGGAGATCACAAAATAAAGAAAATGCTTTAAATTAAGAAAAGAATTAACCTAATTATGATGGCACAGGTCATAGAGTCTCAATTTAACAATTTTTAAAAATAACAAATATCATTTAACCCCCATGATTTATTTCTGTAATTATTAAATCCACACTATCTGAATATCTATCATGTTTTATTTATTACATTAACAAGCTCTTAATGTTTCAAACATTCAGTCTGGCAACTAGCTCTGGTAGCAGTCCAAAGTACAATTCACAACCAAAATTGGAAAATTGTGCCTGCTAAAAAAATAAAAATCCTACAGTTGGCTTGAGGACATACAAAAATATTACTAAAAGTCCTCCTTCATTTATACCACATATATTACAAGGGGTGAAAGCAAAACTGGAAATAGGACTTAAAATTTATTTTAATTCAGTTAATATAGTATATAGTAAAATTAACAAAAGTAATCTTTTATTAATTGTATGAGTGGTATAATGAAGAATCATACATGCATGCCTATAAAAGCATACATATAATTTTCATCCTAGGGTGCTGCATTGTCAGGCTTTCTTGAGCAGGGCACATATTTTCAGCATTTTTTTTTTCTCAGAAAAACTCAATGGGAAAAAATGTGCATAAAAAATTAAAAATCTACTACACTAATGAGAAATTTGCTTATTGGTGTACAGTCGTACACAACATACCTCCATATAGGACATTACTGGAGAGTTCAGAACAATGCCAGACTTCACAGACTATGGCAAAATTTTGGAAAACAAGAAAGAAAGAGGATTCTAATTAGCCACCTTTAACAGGTGGTTTCCCCTTGCCAAAAATATGTTTTTTCCCAAAATAACTTCCTATTCTCTCAATGAAATAGTTCCTTTTATCTCAAAAGAAATAAATCCTGGAATTATGAAATTTGTTTATCTTTTAATGTTTATGATGATTTGAAACTTTCTATGACATATACAACCTATAATAAGGCAATTGATTTATTAATAAAAATCATTTTTATTGTTGTATACTTTCCCAATTTTTTATTTGTAATGCTAAATTTCCTAATAAAAAAGCCATTTTGAGGTTGTAAAAAAAATCTACAACTATCACTGCTTAAACTATCACTGTGAATGACATTGAAAAAAAGAAATAAGGCAAATGTCTTAACAAATGTGAATAAGCAGTTACAGTTCTAAAAATGATCACTATCAACCCAACTTTATTATTTTAGTATTTTCCAATTTATGATTAATAGTGATAATTTTCACAATAAATAAAGTCATGGGTTTAAAAAAATAGTACTGATGCCATGATGCTCAAGACAAAAAAAAATCATTACAAAAATACAGGGATAAATTAAGATAAGAACCAGAATGAGCTCTTTTGTAAAAGTTACAATTCTGCTACTCACTATTTATATCACAAGTTTTAAATCAATACCTTGAAAAGTTGAAGTGTTATGTTCTGAACAAAAAATAAATTGATAAAAATTAAATGAGGGCAAATTGGACCAGACAGTTATGGTTTTTGGGTAACTGCAATGTTCCTACTTGCTATCATGTTTTTAGACCTTGTTTTTGGTTTTATTTGAGTTTTGCTCCTAACAAAAATATCTAAAAAAAAATAAGGGAGAAAATTTCTATTTGCATTCAATTCATTTATGAAGTCAACAGCTAACACAGATTTCAAGTTATGGTCATTGTTAATGAAAAACTAACCAATAGAAGGGGCAAAAACAATATGCTCCTGATCACATGTCTCAGGAGCATAAAAATTACTGCCATGCAGAAATTCATCATGATCATTTAAATTCTGAAAACCAAACAGTACCTGTGGACATAATTTGAAGGATGTAGCATAAGATATCCTATGTAGGTATCTTTGTCATGGTCACTGTCATCCAAGGCCGAAGTCAAATGCCACACATCAAATATTCTTGATTCAAATTAGGTTACTGAGTCATAATCAAACTTGGCCAAGATATAAAGGTAACAAACATTGTCATAAAGTTTGAAGATGATTGCTTATGAAGATTCTAGAGTGCAATCAAACTAATTCTGGATGACGGACAGATGGACGACGGACATTCATCGATCCTAATAGCTCATCCTGAGCACATATCCTCACTAATGCATGCTTAAGTGTGTGTGTAAGTTTCTGCATGCATAATTGCATATGAGTGTACAGAAGCATATGCATGTATTCACTGGACAGAAATCTATAGTAAAATTAAAGGGAGAAACTAAACTAGGGCAAGATGTTTTGAATGAGAAATGATCTTGAGCAATATTATTATTATATCTTTACAATGATTAAACATAGTTTGACAATGACATACTATCATTACAGCACCCTTACTGGTAAAAATAAACTCCAAAAAACCTTGTCCATTCAGAATACAAGGTTCTGATGTAAGGGTAAGCCATATATTATAAGGTTTACAACCATATAAACATGAAAGCACTTACCGGAACGAAATGTAAGAGTTTCTATAATTATGGTCAAGAACAACAAACTGAAATTAATTTATAACCATATAAACACGAAACCACTTACAGAAATGAAATGTAAGAGTTTCTATATGGTCAAGATCTATATAAGTATAAAAAGAAATGGTGCAGGCGTGCATGAAGGTGTGTTTAAAAGTACACATTAAAATTTGCTAATGCATGCGTATGTGAATGTGTATGCATGATTGTGTTGTTGTTGTTGTATTGGGGTTTACGGTCGCTGCGATAGTATTTCAATCATATAGCGACGTCCAGCTAATTACAGGTGGAGGAAGACCCCGAGTACACAGAGGTACCCGGGTAGAACCACCGACCTACCGCAAGCCAGCTGGAAGGCTTCCTCACATGAAGCATGATTGTGTATGAGTATACAATAATACATAAAATATAAAATATAAAAATAAAAAATTGGATGCCAGAGTGGAAACTGAAATTGGCATTTTTTAATGCTTAAGTGTGTGTGTTTGTGCATGCATGATAACATGAGTGTACAGAAGCATGTGTGTGTATTCACAGGACAGAAATCCATTGTAAAATTAAAGGGATAAAACTAAACTAGGGCAAGATGTTTTCAACGAGAAATAATCTTGAGCAATATTATCATTATATCTTTACAACAATTAAACATAGTTTGATAATGACATACTATCATTACAGCACCCTTACTGGTAAAAAAACCCCAAAAAACCTTGTCCATTCAGAATACAAGGTTCTGATGTAAGGGTAAGCCATATATAAGGAAATAAGCATTATGAATAAAAATGAAAATAATATACATAAAATATAAAATATAAAAAATAAAATATAAAAATAAAAAAATTGGATGCCAGAGTGCCATATATAACAAGTAACTGGTGTTGTATGCAACACATAAAGTCCCCTACCGGCTCCACCTTGACTCAATATGGTAATCAATCCCATTTTTTGCCATATTTTCACTATTTCCGTTACCATAGCAACCACAATTTTAGTCGAAGAACAAAAATAAAATGAAGTGCATAATCTACACATTGCCATCTAGTCATATACCAAGTTTCATAAAGTTTGATTGCTTAGTTATCGCGGGAACCCATTTTTTGCCATATTTTAACTATTTCCGTTACCATAGCAACCACAATTTTAGTCGAAGAACAAAAATAAAATGATGTGCATAATCTACACATTACCATCTAGTCATATACCAAGTTTCATAAAGTTTGCTTGCTTAGTTATCGCGGGGTCCCATTTTTGCCATATTTTCACTATTTCCATTACCATAGCAACCACAATTTTAGTCGAAGAACAAAAAAAAAATGACGTGCATAATCTACACATTGCCATCTAGTCATATACCAAGTTTCATCAAGTTAGCTTGCTTAGTTATCGCGGGATACCATTTTTACCATATTTTCACTATTTCCGTTACCATAGCAACCACAATTTTAGTCAAAGAACAAAAATAAAATGAAGTGCATAATCTACACATTGCCATGTAGTCATATACCAAGTTTCATCAAGTTAGCTTGCTTAGTTATCGCGGGATACCATTTTTGCCATATTTTCACTATTTCCGTTACCATAGCAACCACAATTTTAGTAGAAGAACAAAAATAAAATGACGTCCATAATCTACACATTGCCATCTAGTCATATACCAAGTTTCATCAAGTTAGCTTGCTTAGTTATTAAGTTATCGCGGGATCCAGATTTGAGCGGACAGACGGACGGACAGACGGACGGACGGACAGACGGAGGGCAAACCTATAGTCCCCTCCGGTGTAAACACCGGTAGGGGACTAATAAGGTTTACAACCATATAAACATGAAACCACTTACCGAAACGAAAATGTAAGAGTTTCTATATGGTCAAGATCTATATAAGTATAAAAAGAAATGGTGCAGGCATGCATGAAGGTGTGTAAAATGTACACATTAAAATTTGCTAATGCATGCGTATGTGAATGTTTATGCATGATTGTGTTGTTGTTGTTGTATTGGGGTTTACCGTCGCTGCGATAGTATTTCAATCATATAGCGACGTCCAGCTAATTACAGGTGGAGGAAGACCCCGAGTACACAGAGGTACCCGGGTAGAACCACCGACCTACCGCAAGCCAGCTGGAAGGCTTCCTCACATGAAGCATGATTGTGTATGAGTATACAATAATACATAAAATATAAAATATAAAAAATAAAATATAAAAATAAAAAATTGGATGCCAGAGTGGAAACTGATATTGGCATTTTTTAATGCTTAAGTGTGTGTGTTTGTGCATGCATGATAACATGAGTGTACGGAAGCATGTGTGTGTACTCACAGGACAGAAATCCATTGTAAAATTAAAGGGATAAAACTAAACTAGGGCAAGAGGTTTTCAACGAGAAATAATCTTGAGCAATATTATCATTATATCTTTACAACGATTAAACACAGTTTGATAATGACATACTATCATTACAGCACCCTTACTGGTAAAAAAAAACCCAAAAAACCTTGTCCATTCAGAATACAAGGTTCTGATGTAAGGGTAAGCCATATATAAGGAAATAAGCATTATGAATAAAATTGAAAATAATATACATAAAATATAAAAATAATAAAATTGGATGCCAGAGTGCCATATATAATAAGGTTTACAACCATATAAACATGAAACCACTTACCGAAACGAAAATGTAAGAGTTTCTATATGGTCAAGATCTATATAAGTATAAAAAGAAATGGTGCAGGCATGCATGAAGGTGTGTTTAAATGTACACATTGAAATTTGCTAATGCATGCGTATGTGAGTGTGTATGCATGATTGTGTTGTTGTTGTTGTATTGGGGTTTACGGTCGCTGCAATAGTATTTCAATCATATAGCGACGTCCAGCTAATTACAGGTGGAGGAAGACCCCGAGTACACAGAGGTACCGGTAGAACCACGACCTACCGCAAGCCAGCTGGAAGGCTTCCTCACATGAAGCATGATTGTGTATGAGTATACAATAATACATAAAATATAAAATATAAAAAATAAAATATAAAAATAAAAAATTGGATGCCAGAGTGCAAACTGAAATTGGCATTTTTTAATGCTTAAGTGTGTGTGTTTGTGCATGCATGATAACATGAGTGTACAGAAGCATGTGTGTGTATTCACAGGACAGAAATCCATTGTAAAATTAAAGGGATAAAACTAAACTAGGGCAAGATGTTTTCAACGAGAAATAATCTTGAGCAATATTATCATTATATCTTTACAACAATTAAACATAGTTTGATAATGACATACTATCATTACAGCACCCTTACTGGTAAAAAAACCCCAAAAAACCTTGTCCATTCAGAATACAAGGTTCTGATGTAAGGGTAAGCCATATATAAGGAAATAAGCATTATGAATAAAATTGAAAATAATATACATAAAATATAAAATATAAAAAATAAAATATAAAAATAAAAAAATTGGATGCCAGAGTGCCATATATAACAAGTAACTGGTGTTGTATGCAACACATAAAGTCCCCTACCGGCTCCACCTTGACTCAATATGGTAATCAATCCCATTTTTTGCCATATTTTCACTATTTCCGTTACCATAGCAACCACAATTTTAGTCGAAGAACAAAAATAAAATGAAGTGCATAATCTACACATTGCCATCTAGTCATATACCAAGTTTCATAAAGTTTGATTGCTTAGTTATCGCGGGATACCATTTTTACCATATTTTCACTATTTCCGTTACCATAGCAACCACAATTTTAGTCAAAGAACAAAATAAAATGAAGTGCATAATCTACACATTGCCATGTAGTCATATACCAAGTTTCATCAAGTTAGCTTGCTTAGTTATCGCGGGATACCATTTTTGCCATATTTTCACTATTTCCGTTACCATAGCAACCACAATTTTAGTAGAAGAACAAAAATAAAATGACGTCCATAATCTACACATTGCCATCTAGTCATATACCAAGTTTCATCAAGTTAGCTTGCTTAGTTATTAAGTTATCGCGGGATCCAGATTTGAGCGGACAGACGGACGGACAGACGGACGGACGGACAGACGGAGGGCAAACCTATAGTCCCCTCCGGTGTAAACACCGGTAGGGGACTAATAAGGTTTACAACCATATAAACATGAAACCACTTACCGAAACGAAAATGTAAGAGTTTCTATATGGTCAAGATCTATATAAGTATAAAAAGAAATGGTGCAGGCATGCATGAAGGTGTGTTTAAATGTACACATTGAAATTTGCTAATGCATGCGTATGTGAGTGTGTATGCATGATTGTGTTGTTGTTGTTGTATTGGGGTTTACGGTCGCTGCAATAGTATTTCAATCATATAGCGACGTCCAGCCAATTACAGGTGGAGGAAGACCCCGAGTACACAGAGGTACCCGGGTAGAACCACCGACCTACCGCAAGCCAGCTGGAAGGCTTCCTCACATGAAGCATGATTGTGTATGAGTATACAATAATACATAAAATATAAAATATAAAAAATAAAATATAAAAATAAAAAATTGGATGCCAGAGTGGAAACTGATATTGGCATTTTTTAATGCTTAAGTGTGTGTGTTTGTGCATGCATGATAACATGAGTGTACGGAAGCATGTGTGTGTATTCACAGGACAGAAATCCATTGTAAAATTAAAGGGATAAAACTAAACTAGGGCAAGATGTTTTCAACGAGAAATAATCTTGAGCAATATTATCATTAAATCTTTACAACGATTAAACATAGTTTGATAATGACATACTATCATTACAGCACCCTTACTGGTAAAAAAAACCCAAAAAACATTGTCCATTCAGAATACAAGGTTTTGATGTAAGGGTAAGACATATATAAGGAAATAAGCATTATGAATAAAATTGAAAATAATATACATAAAATATAAAATATAAAAAATAAATATAAAAATAAAAAAAATGGATGCCAGAGTGCCATATATAACAAGTAACTGGTGTTGTATGCAACACATAAAGTCCCCTACAGGCTCCACCTTGACTCAATATGGTAATCAATCCCATTTTTTGCCATATTTTCACTATTTCCGTTACCATAGCAACCACAATTTTAGTCGAAGAACAAAAATAAAATGACGTGCATAATCTACACATTGCCATTTAGTCATATACCAAGTTTCATCAAGTTTGCTTGCTTAGTTATCGCTGGATCCCATTTTTTGCCATATTTTCACTATTTCCGTTACCATAGCAGCCACAATTTTAGTGAAGAACAAAAATAAAATGACGTGCATAATCTACACATTGCCATCTAGTAATATAGCAAGTTTCATCAAGTTAGCTTGCTTAGTTATCGCGGGATCCCATTTTTGCCATATTTTCACTATTTCCGTTACCATAGCAACCACAATTTTAGATGAAGAACAAAAATAAAATGACGTGCATAATCTACACATTGCCATCTAGTCATATACCAAGTTTCATCAAGTTAGCTTGCTTAGTTATTAAGTTATCGCGGGATCCAAATTTGAGCGGAAAGACAGACGGACGGACAGACTGACAGACGGACAGACGGAAGGACAGACGGAGGGCAAACCTATAGTCCCCTCCGGTGTGAACACCGGTAGGGGACTAATAAGGTTTACAACCATATAAACATGAAACCACTTACCGAAACGAAAATGTAAGAGTTTCTATATGGTCAAGATCTATATAAGTATAAAAAGAAATGGTGCAGGCGTGCATGAAGGTGTGTTTAAATGTACACATTAAAATTTGCTAATGCATGCGTATGTGAATGTGTATGCATGATTGTGTTGTTGTTGTTGTATTGGGGTTTACCGTCGCTGCGATAGTATTTCAATCATATAGCGACGTCCAGCTAATTACAGGTGGAGGAAGACCCCGAGTACACAGAGGTACCCGGGTAGAACCACCGACCTACCGCAAGCCAGCTGGAAGGCTTCCTCACATGAAGCATGATTGTGTATGAGTATACAATAATACATAAAATATAAAATATAAAAAATAAAATATAAAAATAAAAAATTGGATGCCAGAGTGGAAACTGATATTGGCATTTTTTAATGCTTAAGTGTGTGTGTTTGTGCATGCAT
This sequence comes from Solen grandis, assembly GCA_021229015.1. Lineage (NCBI taxonomy): Eukaryota > Metazoa > Mollusca > Bivalvia > Adapedonta > Solenidae > Solen > Solen grandis. The sequence continues at coordinate 45,190,048 of CM037780.1, read as the reverse complement.
GATAACATGAGTGTACGGAAGCATGTGTGTGTATTCACAGGACAGAAATCCATTGTAAAATTAAAGGGATAAAACTAAACTAGGGCAAGATGTTTTCAACGAGAAATAATCTTGAGCAATATTATCATTAAATCTTTACAACGATTAAACATAGTTTGATAATGACATACTATCATTACAGCACCCTTACTGGTAAAAAAAACCCAAAAAACATTGTCCATTCAGAATACAAGGTTTTGATGTAAGGGTAAGACATATATAAGGAAATAAGCATTATGAATAAAATTGAAAATAATATACATAAAATATAAAATATAAAAAATAAAATATAAAAATAAAAAAAATGGATGCCAGAGTGCCATATATAACAAGTAACTGGTGTTGTATGCAACACATAAAGTCCCCTACAGGCTCCACCTTGACTCAATATGGTAATCAATCCCATTTTTTGCCATATTTTCACTATTTCCGTTACCATAGCAACCACAATTTTAGTCGAAGAACAAAAATAAAATGACGTGCATAATCTACACATTGCCATTTAGTCATATACCAAGTTTCATCAAGTTTGCTTGCTTAGTTATCGCTGGATCCCATTTTTTGCCATATTTTCACTATTTCCGTTACCATAGCAGCCACAATTTTAGTCGAAGAACAAAAATAAAATGACGTGCATAATCTACACATTGCCATCTAGTAATATAGCAAGTTTCATCAAGTTAGCTTGCTTAGTTATCGCGGGATCCCATTTTTGCCATATTTTCACTATTTCCGTTACCATAGCAACCACAATTTTAGATGAAGAACAAAAATAAAATGACGTGCATAATCTACACATTGCCATCTAGTCATATACCAAGTTTCATCAAGTTAGCTTGCTTAGTTATCGCGGGATACCATTTTTGCCATATTTTCACTATTTCCGTTACCATAGCAACCACAATTTTAGTCGAAGAACAAAAATAAAATGATGTGCATAATCTACACATTGCCATCTAGTCATATAGCAAGTTTTATCAAGTTAGCTTGCTTAGTTATCGCGGGATCCCATTTTTGCCATATTTTCACTATTTCCGTTACCATAGCAACCACAATTTTAGTCGAAGAACAAAAATAAAATGATGTGCATAATCTACACATTGCCATCTAGTCATATACCAAGTTTCATCAAGTTAGCTTGCTTAGTTATTAAGTTATCGCGGGATCCAAATTTGAGCGGAAAGACAGACAGACGGACAGACTGACAGACGGACGGACGGACGGACAGACGGAGGGCAAACCTATAGTCCCCTCCGGTGTGAACACCGGTAGGGGACTAATAAGGTTTACAACCATATAAACATGAAACCACTTACCGAAACGAAAATGTAAGAGTTTCTATATGGTCAAGATCTATATAAGTATAAAAAGAAATGGTGCAGGCGTGCATGAAGGTGTGTTTAAATGTACACATTAAAATTTGCTAATGCATGCGTATGTGAATGTGTATGCATGATTGTGTTGTTGTTGTTGTATTGGGGTTTACCGTCGCTGCGATAGTATTTCAATCATATAGCGACGTCCAGCTAATTACAGGTGGAGGAAGACCCCGAGTACACAGAGGTACCCGGGTAGAACCACCGACCTACCGCAAGCCAGCTGGAAGGCTTCCTCACATGAAGCATGATTGTGTATGAGTATACAATAATACATAAAATATAAAATATAAAAAATAAAATATAAAAATAAAAAATTGGATGCCAGAGTGCAAACTGAAATTGGCATTTTTTATGTACACATTAAAAATCACTAATGAATGCTTAAGTGCGTGTGTTTGTGCATGCATGATAACATATGAGTGTACTGAAGCATGTACGTGTATTCACAGGACAGAAATCCATTGTAAAATTAACCCTTTCCCTCATGTAGACTCTTTCTGACGCATCTACCCATTCACTCATGTAGACTCATTTTGACGCATATACCTGTCGCCTCATGCAGACGCATTTTGATTCAATTACCCCTTCCCTCATGTAGACGCATATGGACGCAGTTGATTTTTAAGTGCATAAATATCAATATAATCTATTACCATGTTTTTACCAATTACGTTTTTTGAAAACTTTAATCATATTGCAAACTATATGGATGAAAAAAAGATAGTGTTTATTCTTAAAATAAGAAAGAAAATTGCAATAATTTAACCATACTATCGTCTTTGTAGGTCGCAAGTTAGGAGAATTCCATTCACAGAGGAAGATTGATTATGATTTGAACAAGATGTCATTCGTTTAAACGAATGATAGGACTTTCTGCAACATCTGCTTTATATAGTATATATAGAAGATGACATAATAGATAATCTGTCCAAATTGCAAATTTCTATCTCCTCTATTTCTATATAAAATAGCACAAATAGAACACATTCTGTGAATTTTAATAAAAGTCCACCATATCTTGCACATGTAGTTTACATACAAAATTTATACTATGTCATATGACATGAAAGAAAAATGAAACAGTGTTCAAATGTAAGTTTCTAACTTTCATCACACATAGAATTTCATCACTCCAGCTCAGTTGTAACCTTGTTTAATTTTAGCCTCAGTAGGAAGAAGTATTGAATATTTGTATAGTGCTATATCCTTTCGACACCTGTAACGTAACGTATTTAGCGATTTTGGCGTGTTTGGGCTTCCGTAGTTTTGCCATAAATTCCTGAAATCTCGAACTATGGTGATATTTTGAAAGGTAACATCCCAGCCTACAAACTGATGCAATATGAATATCGTTAGCATAACAATGCAGTTTTTAGATGGTCTAAAATGTGGGGCTGCGTGTGAATTTTTCAAGGCTTGCAAACTGCTCGCTAGCTACATAGTGTTGCAAATATTGATTTTTGTCTTGTGCCGTTGGCATTATTAACTTCAATCTTATTTTGGAAAGTAAATTAACAAAAAAACAAAAAAAAAAATAAGATATACCCATCAATTGCAATTTTTTTTTTTTTTTTTTTTTTTTTTTTTAATCTTGCGCAATATTTAAGCTTGGTGACCCCTGCGCGTGACCTTTTCCATATTTTTATGATGCATGATTATGAAATATCTTATTTTCCATGTAACTTTCTTATATGAAGTCAATTATTCAGCTATAATTCTTATTCATACATATATTTACAAAAATCGATATTTATTGAGATATGGCTACATATATGCAGTAGGGGTGAAATCAAAATTTCCTCACGTGACTAATACCCCATAAAAATTTCATCGTCCTAGGACTATTGCAACATATTAAAATAAGCGTTTAGTTAGGAAGAAGAAAAGAATAATAACAATAAAAAATGATGTCACGTGACGTCATATGACGTTTATTTTTACATAATTGTTAAGACACCCAGAGACCTACTAACTGACAAAATTTCAACTTTCTATCTCTATTTCTGTGAAAATTTAATGAAAATCGGCCCATTAATAATGGCTCTGGGCCGTGTACAAACTTTCGTAGTCAATTTCAAATGTGACGTCATATGACGTCATAGGCTTCTGATAATCATTGAAATCGAAATATCAGCGTCTGGATCATTTGTCATTAAATTTTCATTTCCCTTCGACAATTTCAACATATAGAAATACTCTTGTTAATATTAGAAATACATTATCATATAATGACGTCATGTGACGTCATATGACGTTTCTTTTCACAAAATGTTTAAGACTCCCAGAGACCTATATACTGACCCAATATCATCTTTCTATCTCAAATAGGACCGATTTTATAAGAATTTAAAAAATTTACGACCTTGGTTCGAATCTTGGAATCGCTATAGAACCTTGGACTTTTCGAATTTTGAAAAACGGACACCGGGATGCACAACTAGAACTTAATATACACATTCTGTGAAAATTTGATGAAAATCGGTTCATAAACAATGGCTGTAGACCGCGTACAAACTTTTGTTGCATATTTCAAGTGTGACGTCATATGACGTCATAGGCATATGAAAATCATAGAAATCAAAATTTCAGCGTTTGAAGCATGTATCATTAAATTTTCATTGCCCTTGACAATTTCTGACATTTATTTTCACAAAATGTTTAAAACTTCTAGAGACCTATATACTTACTCAATATCATCTTTCTATCTTAAATAGGACAGATTTTATAAGCATTTAAAAAATTTACGACCTTGGTTCGAATCTTGGATTCGCTATAAAACCATGGACTTTTCGAATTTTGAAAAACGGACACCGGGATGCACAACTAGAACTTAATATACACAATCTGTGAAAATTTGATCTCGCAGAGTGCCTAGCCGCCATTGGCTATATGACTTTGGGTCTTTAAATAGTTAATAGAAAAAAAAAAGATTTTGAATTAGTTTGTATGAGAACACTGACAAGTCACAACAGAATAAGAATTTGGTCATCATCTAATATACAATATATTACTCCTAAGTCAGACAATTTCAAATATATATCCCCTCTCCCAACAGACAGAAAAACAGATATCAGTCTCCTTGTAGCCTATTATTTAATGCAATGATTTCTTAATTCAATAAAAAGAAATGAATTTATATACTGTACTTGTTTTATTTACTTTTTGGGGTCATTTTTTTTTTGTTCTGTGTGTGTTACACAGATGTTATTAAAAATATATTTCTTTAGGTACAATCTAATATAATGATTCTGTATCTCAGTTCATCAATATGAAAAGTATATCAATAGATAGATCTTTCTTTTCTCTACAAACATTTCATTTACACCAAAGATCTATTATGAAGGTAAAACAGTGTTTTATAGGCTTAAACTATACAGGTAGACTGAGGCTGTGGCAAAGTGACATTATCTCCAGTAGTCCATATGCATATGAACTAATAGTAATAGTTTCTATATGGCCAAGAACATTATAAGTATACAAAGAAATGGTGCGTGCATGAAGGTGTGTTTAAATGTACACATTGTTTTTTTTTTAGATCATATTTATAGTCTGTGATTTTCTGATAAGGAAATTAAGCATAATGAATAAAATTGAAAATAAAATAAATAAAATATAAAAATAAAAAATTGGATGCTAGAGTGCAAACATGAAAATGGCCTTTTTTATGTACGTGCGTGTATTCACAGGACAGAAATCCATTGTAAAATTAAAGGGAGAAACTAAACTAGGGCAAGATGTTTTGAACGAGAAATTATCTTGAGCAATATTATTATTATATCTTTGCAATGATTAAACAATTTTTTTTAGGGTTAGGGTACAATGGCAGGTACAACTTAGTGTTGTTTATTTTAGATTATATTTATAGCCTGTGATTTTCTGATAAGGAAAGTAAGCATTAAGAATAAAATTGAAAATAAAATAAAATAGAAAATAGAAAATAAATAAAATATGAAAATAAAAAATTGGATGCTAGAGTGGAAACAAACTGAAATTGGCATTTTTTATATTTAAAGGGGCATAACTCCTGACTTAATAGGCCGATATCAGCCATAATCGAATTTTGCCATTAGATTATGGTAATTAACATTGTCATAACGTTTGATGAGGATTTCTTAAAAAATGAAGACACTGGCATAACTCCTGACCTAATTGATGGATATCATCCATAATCAAATTTGGCTAAGATATTATTGTAATAAACATTGTCATAATGTTTGAAGATGATTGATTACAAATTGAAGATGCTAGAGCACAAATAACTAAAAATTGGAATTTTTTATTATTAAAAGGGGCATAACTCCTTAAATTCATAGGCCGATATCAGTCATAATCAAACTTGGCTGTGAGATTATGGTACTTACCTCTAATGAGATCCGCTTTGGTTATTTTTTCATACTGGCCTGCAGCGGAGGCAATTATACAGAAAAAAATAACCAGGATTAACAAATTAATTTTGGCCCAAAAAACAATTTTTTAGAACTATGGGGATATGGGGTAACTAAAAGCAAAGAACTTAGTTCAGAAAGGTCAAAGGAGAGAAAAAAAGTGATGATAGAGTAAACTTAGGCTTTGTTGCAGTCATAATCAGGTCTTCCCCTTGCATTTCCTCATTCAGCAAAGGAGTGGAAGTTACAATCAGCAAAGGAGTGGATGTTACAATCAGCAAAGGAGTGGATGTTACAATCAGCAAAGGAGTGGATATCTGTAACAAAGATTCAAACATTTTCTCACTAGAACTGATAACAAGTATATAATGAACTGCATGCAACTGTGTTGCATTTAATGACCAACTAATTTATCTGATGTGAAAATAATTTGTGAGATGCTACAGACATATATTGAAACTAAGGAAAACAAGCAATATAAGTCACAAATCGGAGAGATCTTTGTCATACATAAGAGAATCAAATTCAAATAAACAACAGATAGAGATCAGTGGATGGTTGGAATAGTACACAGGCATTTTGGCTATGGAACAATTTCCAGCCTTATTGAAGTTTATGTCAAATTGAACAGTATTAATACCATAATATAATCAAATATGAAAATATTTTGATGAATTTTAAGATAAAAAATTTAAAAAATCACAGTTTATTTTTTTAAGGATGAACCATACTTTTTTTCTTTATTTTGCATTTACTTTTTGTGCCTATATACTTATAAGAAATATTTTATCCTAAATAAATATGAATTTCCAGAGCTTTTTAATGTGTGTGTAAATTTTTATTTTTGATGCAGAAATAATGAAAATATAGGAATATGAAACTTCTGCTTCTATGTTCAGGGTTGCCACAGAGCTGAAGAAATAAAATTCCCTGACTATTCCCTGACTTTTCCCTGACTCAGCCCTACTTTTCACTGACCAATACAACCACAATTTTTCAGCCTCCTCCTCCCCTTCAGCCGTCCAATCCTCCCATCTACATTTTTATTGTTTTAGAATAATAACCTTAACAAATTTCAAATAAATCAGAATTCCTTTTCATGGTTATATTAGTCAGTGATAATAGTACAGATACTATAATAAACTTTTAAAATTTAAATTATTATACAGTCATGTCATACACCAAAGTGTGCACAATAAAATCTCAGTGAGTTGACTTAACCTATCAGTCTAACATCCCAAACCTTTTAAGGTTTCATGCTTAGGAATGTTTTTATATTATTAAATAATCAATGTTTGAAAGTAATACTTATAAATTTTAAGAAAAAAAAAAAAAAATCATTTTTCCCTGACTTTTCAAGGTATGTGGCAACCCTGATGTTATTCATATAAAAATCCCTTGAATTTGCCACTCAAGATGGCTGCCAAGAGTAGGGATATTCAATAAACTGTTTCAGTTGAATATGCACGCATGCGCATAATGCACCAGGGGTGGCAACAGATTTGTTTATAAATGGGGGCGCAAATTTGAAAGAGGTTCCCCCTATAAACTTGTCTACGCCACAGCCATCTCTTGTTCCTATTGTTACTAGAAATGGGATGTCTACCAGACATACAATTCGATGACATATATAGATTTATGGTAGAGAGGAAACGAATGAAGGACTATGTGGTTTCTGTATCCTCATACAAGGCGCTTGACAGAGCAGTTAAACAGTTTAATGCCAGCGATGTGCAGGATATACAAACATCAGTGGTATATCTATTTTGTTCAATAGAGGGATTCGATTTTAAATAAATCATTCAGTATCTTTATAATATTTGTATAAGTACATAGTTGCACCAATCTGCCCCCGCTGCACCGTAACCGGCTATACTTTCACTGTATGTACAGTTTAGTATAGCAATTGAATATTTCCTAAAAGAATATTGCTGATCTAATTGTAATCCAGCCATTTGTTATACTTTGATACAAAACATAAACAAGAGGGCCAAGATGGCCCTTGATTGCTCACCTGAGAAAGATGATTGCTTAAGAAATAAAGATGCTAGAGTGTAAAAGTGAAATCTGGCTTTTTTTATGGTGAAAACGGCATAACTCCTAAATTTACAAGTCACTATCAGTTATAATTGAACCCGATTGCGACATTATAGGCATAAACATTGTCTTAAAGTTTAAAAGAGATTGTTAAAAAAATGAAGTTGGCAGAGAATAAACAAAGTGAAATCTTGCATTTTTTGTTTTAAAAGGGACATAACTCCTGACCTAAATGGCCCATCTCAGCCACAATTGAACTCAATCGAGACATTATGGTCATTAACAATGTCATAAAGTTTGAAGATGATTGCTAAAACAAGAGGGCCATGATGGCCCTTAATCGCTCACCTGATTACTGACCATGCCTTACCCATGACTCAACCTGACTGAGATATCATCAACACAAACACTTCTTACAAGTTTGACCTCATGACCTACTTTTTGACCCAACATGACCCAAACTCAAAATTGTCCAAGATTTTATGGAAATAAACATTCTGACTAAGTTTCATCAAGATTTGGCCAAATATGTGGCATCTATAGTATTAACAAGGTTTTTCTAAGATTTGGCTTTGTGCCTTCTTTTTGGCCCCACACCCTCAACTCATCCAAGATTTTATCGAGACAAACATTCTGACCAAGTTTCATGAAGATTGGGTTAAAAATGTGGCCTCTAGAATGTTAACAAGCCAAATTGTTGAGTTGCATAATGCATAGATGCATGATGGACGACGGGCGATCACAAAAGCTCACCTTGAGCACGTTGTGCTCAGGTGAGCTAAAAATAATGATATGGAATCCATTTAAGCCTGGTACACTGAAACCCCTGAACAAAGGCAACATTCCTAAATAGCACAAGACTCACTGCAAGTTGGGGCCCTCCAGCAGCATGATCATAGTGTGTCCCACGTGGGCCGTCACTGATGACTCGGAGGATTTCCGCTGCAGGAACCCTTTCACCTTCTCCTTGATGGTTCCGCTGGCGTGCACATTGCACAACTCTGCCTCCAGTTTGAGACCACTCAGCACTGCCAGGATCTTCACCTTTTCTAACTTGGCTATACCAAACACCACAAGTGGCACACTGTCGCCAATGTAAATACCTGGTAGAAATAATTTTAGGAATTTTGTTATTCTGCTGCAAAAGTACATATCAAAGAAAAAATACAAGTTATAGATATAGTTAGCCCTATCACAGCAGATGGTTGAATCCCAAATAATGCCCCTTTACTGACCAGATGTTACATACATCATGAGGAATGTATTAAAAATGGAGGTCAAGGTCATATACCTCTGCATCAATGAAAAGGGATATTATCTGCAAATATAAGCACATTTTGTGATCGAAATATAAAAGAAATAGATTAACAAGATGTGTAAGGACACCCAAGCAAATATCAGGAATAATAAAGGTTTATACACAGAAAAAATGAGTGGTAAAATATTCTGTTCTTTCGACGATTTCTTTTTTCAATTTTCTTTAACCATGCTAATATGCCAAGAACACATAGGCTCTAGGCTTTTAAATTTGTATAATTCTCTGATACTCCTGATTGTTAAATATAGTAGAGAAAAGCATTTTCAACATATTCTATTGTTCTGAAATTACTGGCATTTTAATGATACCATAGCTGGCGGGAAAGAAAATTTAACAATCCAGAGACATACTCCAGAGACAATGTCCTGACAGATAATGAAGCATTTTCTCTAATATGAAGAAGGGGGATAAAGTATTAACAAGAGTTGTCAGAACAACACATATGCCCCTCTACACCCAATTTTCACATTTGAGGTCACTGTGACATTGACCTTTGACCATGTGACCCCAAAATCAATAGGGGTCATCTACTAGTCATGACCATTCGCCCTATGAAGTTTAAGGAATGTGGGCCCAAGCGTTCTTCAGTTATTGATCGGAAAAGATTTTCACATTCGAGGTCACTGTGACCTTGACCTTTAACCAAGTGACCCCCAAAATCAATAGGGTCATCTACTGGTCATGACCAATCAGGCTATGAAGTTTGAGGAATGTTGGCCCAAGCGTTTTCCAGTTATTGATCAGAAACGAATGGTCTACTGACGGACATACTGACCAACATTTGCAAAACAATATGACCCCTCTTCTTCGAAAGGGGGCATAACAAACAACCTGACACTACTCCAATCTGAAGTATTCTACAGGAAGGTACCTACTTTGTTTGAACCTGGTGCGACTGAAGGTGGACCTGGCCAGAGGTGTGTTCTCGAACCCACCACTACTGGTGGCTCCTGTACCTGTGAGAGAGATGTAATGAACAGCTGGCCTAGAGAAACATAAGTACAGGGTAGAAACATTTTAAGAAGCTCCATAATAACATAATATCCAATTTATTTTATGAAAATAAGCATTTAAACTTTATAGATAAATTGCAAGTTCTTTTATGAGTATGAGACAGAAAACAATTATTTCATCATAAAAAATCACTTACAGGAATTTATTACATGGAGATTAACAAGGGAAAGTAGGTGATACATACCAATGGCAGCCTCCTCCTCCACAGCCAGATCTATGCGCCTCTTTACACTGCCGGATGGAGTACTTGTGTTGGCTTTCTCCGACGGTTCCTCCTCAATCACAGGCAGCTGCTGCCGGTTTGGCCTGTGTGCAATTGTTTTCGTCTCAGGCATAGTAGAGTAAAGCTGAAGTAGGTGGTATAAAATTCGCCAACAGCGCGGGGTTTCCTCCTTTATTTCATCTACAATTGTTTTTTCTGCCACAGCAGAAGAGGAAGTGTCTGCTGCCTCAATGTTGACTGAATCACTGAGATTTAAGGACTGTGGGGGTGTGAGAAGTTCGGATCTTGCTCCAGAGGACTTTGTCTCAAGTTTTGGTTTCTTGGAATCTTTGGCTGTT
>CM037780.1:45162779-45179215 GCA_021229015.1 Solen grandis | reverse complement strand
TTTTGTCTTTTTGGCATTTCACGATTGTGTTCAAACTCATAGTTTATCTGTGTTTCCCCCCTTTCTCTTTCCACTCACAATACAAACACCGTTATCCTTTGTTCGGGAAACACATTTGTTCATTTTTTTAAAAAAATGTTTAATTTTTGGACAAATACCGTTAGTTTGTCATATATCTATCAGCAGTAAAAACCTAGAAATACCTTTTTATAGTCCTTTTTCAGGCTAGTCCCCATTCAGCCGGATGGTACTTTTGTTTTATTTATTACTGGTGAACATTTTATTTCGTCAAAATCGGCTTAGCAACCAGGCAATGTCCGTTCACGCACATATATCTCAGTAACCGAGTCAATACAAATGCGACACAAGAAACGAGTTTGATTAACAATACATACGCTGTTGACGTTTTCATTTCACTGTCTTACACTCACATTGTTACCACGTTAAGGAAGGAAATCCCTTTAACAGAATGATAAACCCAAGGATATATTGAAAATTTTGTGAGCAATTTTTACTTTGATTGCCTTATCTGTAGATTTATATGGCTGATCTTTTCAAACAACTGTACAATTAAGAAAAGGTATCTGAACATTGTGAAGACACGTACTTGCATAATAACCAGTGCCGGCAGGATCATTTTCTATTTCTTCTTTTCTCTCTGATCATTAATTATGTATCTTCAGAACAGATTTAAAAAATGGTGTTTAGTTTTATTTTTCATAATCTGAATTGGTATTTAAGTATTATATGGTCATGTACCAAGCTAAAATGACGTTTGATTTTAGGTATTTGCTTTACGTACCGAATATCAAATTCTAAATGCCTTAGTATTTTGTTTACATATATACTCAGCTTGAAAGTACTGCAAAATTTGAAGCAATTGCTTTTTACTATATACTACAGAAAGTATGCTTTTTAAGATCGTTATGTTTATAGACCTTAAAAACACACATTTTGAGCTATGAGTATTTAATTGCCATTTAAAGCAAGATTTATTATATGTGTCTATACTTCGTCTTGTTTCTATATAATATACATAATTATCTAGCCAAGTCTGGCTAAAAAATACACATTTTACGATAAAAAAAAGTACTTTTTGTACCTTAAGTCATTTTTTTATTTATTTATTTTTTTGGCGCCAAACTGGAAATAGCGGAACAAAAGTTCATTCACTGATGATAAACATCCTTAAAACTGTGGCATTATTTGTTTGATATGTAATACTTTCGGTATATAGTTATAATATTTTTGTTTTTATCCTCATCTCCATGCATTAGAGTCCCAAAACCTTAACCCTTTACTTCATACAGACACATTTGACGCATTGGCAAACAGAGCAGACCCAGATCGGACAGCTCCTATAGGAGCTCCTTTAAAAGAAAAAAACAACATAAATATGCAACCGTTGGCATTTGACATTATTTGCTGTCAAAGACAAGTTCCGATTTGCGAGAAAAATAAAGCATTTTTAACAGTTTTATATCAAAATGTTGGTAGACGTTTTGCAACACTGTGTACGCTAGCTTTTAGACATTGATTTCCGGTCTCAATTTTGTATTTCTTATTTTGCTCGTAAATGCTCATGGATGAAATTGGATGTCAAATTGTGTTATTATTGCTCCTTCATTTGATGTTATATGCAAGGAGTAGACGATAGACTATGCATGTTTTAAGAATTACAAGTGAAGGTCATTTAGTTCTAAACGTAAAATCACGCTCAAATACACCGATATCAAGCTTTGGCATTGTCCGTCCGTCCGTAATGCTTTTTCCATCCAGAGCCATTTCTTAAAAACTATATGAGCCAGAGTCACATAGTTCAAGGTAATCCACCCATCAATAAATTATAATCATGGTCCTTTAAATGCTTAAAAAGACTTCAGTGCAGATGCAAGCATCCATTGACTTGGAGTTCTTAGGCTCTTTTGCTTAAAGTCTATAAAATCTTGCATTTACCATAAAATTCTCACGATCAATTGATGGACCATGATGGCAATTTAATGATTGATGGATTATCTTAACAGAAATATTGAGCAATTTTGACTTTCAACGAGAGCTGATTAATATTATCAACCATACCTTCTAAGCGGTATGAGCCCGTGTTACAAAACTTACAGAACTTTATCTTTTAATTTTTCCCGACTAAACAGACCGTATCTTTCCGAAATGAGACGTAAGTATATATAAATCAGCACTTCCCGAACACATTATCTACATGCTGGTGTATAACTTCTACATATTGTTAAATGGGACATAATCATACATCCGATATTTTCCCCAGTAACTGATTGGTCAATTTCAATCTGCGAATCATACCTGGCATTGCCGAAATGGTGAAATTATTTATTTTTGCCTTCCTGTGCAGCCCAGTAACTCTCCCGTGTGTTTAATGTTTTCCTGCATACCCTGTTTGTTTGGCTAATCCCTTCCATATTTCGAAATAACCACATTGAAGAATTTGGGTTTAAAATTTTTCCCGACTAAAATTCTGTTGATGAATAACATTTTCATTTCGAATTTGTTTTCTATATGTTTGGATGACAACTAAAGCATTCTTATAGAAAATTCAAGAATATGTTTCAACATAGAAATTTGTATGCTGTGGTTTGGTTGTTTAATATTTCTTCTGCAGCAAACTTACCAAGTGATGCTCTTCAAACTTTATTTTTACTTTTACCTTTCGGTTACTTCAAAACGTAAAATTGTCTGAACTGAACTGAAAACTGTCCTGCTTCTTCATCAAAATTCTAAACTAATGAATAGTTTCCTTTACATGCGGTGGCGTCCACTAAAATATACTGTAATATTGGCCTGAGGGGAGCAATATCTTGTGCCGCAGTAATTACATCCAGACAAATTACTACGCCATGATCTGAGGTCTGGCATTAGCTGCAACAGATGATTTAACTTTATCGTTTAAGGCCAGACAAAGCTACTTTTGGTCATCATCGCGTTCTCTCGAAGTGTTTAATCATATGAGCATAGCCAAAGGTAAAGTCAACATATCCATGAATTAAGCTGTTTTAGGACCAGTGCTTTGGCCGGACTGTCTTCGAGTACACAGACATAGATTCCAAGTCATAATTGTAATCCTTACACCCGAAACAGTCTCACCTGGAACTATCCTTTGAGAACCATGTACATTTATAACTGACTGACAAGGAAAATCAGATATTTTTTCTAAAATCTGATCAGTTCCGAAAAACGCAACTATTTATCCTATTTCCACCAGACGGGTGAACAATATTATGATCTTCTAACAGTAGGTTGTTGTGATATTGGCATTTTACCATAGAAACTGCTTCCTTTTCATCAGAATTTAAAAGGTTATTTTTTTAAATACTTTCGATGGAAGGCATGTACTCTAATACATCTAAATATTTTTTTAATCTGTCAATAAGATTATTAAATATACCTAACGATGTCATAAAACACACACTTTACAGAAAATCTATCAATTTTATTTTATTTATTTTTTTTTTTTTTTTTTTCTCAAATAATCTTTGATAATTGCTTGATCCAAACTGTGAATAAGAATAAATCATCGAATTCATTTCCGAGAAACAGAGCTGTTTCTATAGTTACTGTCTAGTGATAAAATAGAAAACTAGGTTAAAATCTATTAAGCATACTTAATTCATTAAAAATCAATTAACTATTTGAAAATGTACTGTTATATTCTTTACTGGCGAAACTACCCTTTTAGCGTATTATAACAGCTTATATCCAATCATTTGGAGCATCCGAAACAGTTTACACTTACAAGATGTCCGAACATTACGATGGTAATCTGTTACATACTCTCTTAACAAGATTATGCAATTCCGTCGTTGTTTTCCAATGTGTATCCAAAGCCGATTCTAGATGTCTGAATTTCGAAATATATGGAAAGATCAGTGTTTGAGCTTTCATGTTGTTGTTGTTGTTGTTGTATATGATGTCTAAATCAAAAAGTACTATATCACGTGTGACATTTGTTCATCAGTACTAGATTTTAAACCAGAATTTGTTCTAGAATAATATATAATCAAAATCCACGATAGACTTTTCAAAGTGTATACCATATTCTACATACATGTTTTTCCAAAACAAAAAAACGTGTTAAACCAAATTCGAGACAAACGCATGTTGAAATATTGAAGCTTTGTTTACATTATTTAAAAGCTTGACTCACAACCGTTTGACATATTTGACATATTTTTAAGAATATTTTACATTAAGTAATTCGAATCATTTCTGCATTACAGCAGAAATTGGTTTTAAGTCAGAAACAATTGCCAGATGTAACAATCAATAAACTGGTCTTTATTTTTCAGTGCAAATTCCAATGTTTATAGCTGACAGATAGAAAAAAAATCCGTTACGAAACTGTTGACTTTTAACGTAATTTAAGCACTTCTACATGATTGTTACATACCAGTTATATATGCACTTAAAAACAGACACCAGTAGACCTTTTTACTCCGAAATGAGACGTATACCTACGTAAATCAACGAGAACTTTCCGAACGCCTAATGACATACTGGTGTACAATTCCACACATTGTTCAATAGGAAACAATCAAACATGTGATTTTTTTTCCCAGTCACTGATTGGTCAGTCTGAATCAGCGAAATATACCGAGTATTGCCGATCCCCTGGTGAAATGGTCTATTATGGAGATTCATGTTTTACTGATACAGAATGAAAGGGGATGATCATTTTGTTTCAAAAACTCACAAAAAAAATTGTCATGAATTATTCATTTTTAATTAAATGTTCTGTGAAAATAACGCACAAAGAAACGGATGTCAGATGGTTTTTTTTATTATTTTAACCAATGTGATATATAATTGCCTGTTTTCCAGTTATGACGCTTTCAATATAAGGGAGCAACATTCTGCCTCAGAAATAATTTTAAGTTACACGTGTATGTCGGAATATAAGATACTTAAATATGTAATTGAATCATTATCATTATCCTATGAAAACAAAATGAATGCCATTCAAAGCTTGAATATACGCTCAGATCCAAAAGAAAGTGTGCAGTTTCTAATTTTAGATATTTCAGTATATAGTTAAGATTTCGTACACTATACCTGTGTATTTTTCATCGATCTAGCCCAAGATCTCGCCATGCCACATTGTAGATATTGGGCTACATCGATGACAAATGCACACGAGCTATAGAGTGCGAAAAAGGAAACTGATTTATTAGCTAAATATGGAAATATTTAAAATTAAAAAGTACACACTTTCTTTGGAACTGAGTGCATGTTAAAAGTTTAAATATATTTCATTTTACAATGATTTGGGAGATAGCCACTGCGTGGTTCTAAATGTAGGAGGAAACCGGAGTACACTGAGAAAACAGTTTGAAATAATCATTAAATTCAAATCGTATACATGTATATGCTTCCTTAAAGATATAAGTGTAATTTACACTGAGAAACAGTTTGAAATAAATATTAAATTCAAATCTTATATATGCTTCCTTAAAGATATAAGTGTAATTTACAGCCCAAGCAGATAAAATATGTAAATAAATTATTCCCAAGCAATGATATGAAACACGTTAAACGTATAATCGCCCTCGTGGCTTCACCTGCCATTGATTTTTATAATGGATTATACATCGTACGTTTGCTGTTGATGTGTGTGTGTTGTTGTTGTTTGTTGTTGTTTTGACATGAAGTTGGTTTCACATATAGTTATAGTTATAAAGTATAATGTTTTATCATCATATAAAATAACTGTTAAACAAAATGTATTTACTATTTCGATGACCGAATTACGTAGTGGTGCGCCCTTCGCTTATCCTTTCCCCATTGAGTACGTGAGATTAAACGGCAGTTTACACTTAAACAGAACCCTCGTCCAGATTCCTCGCCATCGAAAATTATTACGAGTATGTAAGTAGAGATAACATGCTTCGAAATTGGTCTTAACTACTTAACCCTTTCCCTCATAGAGGAAACCATGAAATGACCTATGCGAACAGCATAAAACCAGATCAGCCTGCGAGTAACTCGCAGGCTGATCAGTTTTATGCTGTTCGCTGCTCCTCAGTAGTCGGAAATGAGGATTTATAATTAAATTTGGTAAGGTTTAACTGTGTTTTCTGCAGATCAGGCTTTATGTGGTACCTATTGAGTGCGTCAAAATGAGTCTATATGAGGGAAAGGGTTAACTTCAAACTTTATTTAGCCACCAAGATTCATGAAAAGTGACTTGATTTCTATGTACTCGATGGCTTAACATACACGTAGGAAGAATTGCACGCTGCAGTAAATGGTTGAGATGTCTCCTCTGAATCATTCCCATACAAAAATGATTGCATTTGACTTCGAATAGATTGTGTTCATGAAAATCAAACGCCTTTGCTCCGTAACCCAAAAATTGGATGTTACTGGTCAATGTTTAAGAGATAAGTGAATTAAGCCTTTTTTTAATCACAATAATCGATCTGAGGCTATAATTTCATATATAAGCCGTATGATGTCAAAGAACTGGGATACAATGTTATTGCAAATAATGTTTCATTTGGAAGAGATTCTTTCATCAGTACACGTCGCTACATATATCAAATATTATTTTGCGTCAATTGGGAGAAAAGAGGCAAATTCCACCGACAATTCTTAGCGCTAGGTAAAAAAAAATACTTAAGGGTGAATTTCATTAGTCTTATTTTTCTAATAAAAAATCCTCCAATATTTCATTTCTTAACAACTTTATAGTTAGTTATTAAGGCAATAATTTATTTCGGCTTGATCATGTACCTGAATATTTCATAAAACAACAATGGTGAAGTATATCATCAAATTTAAAACTTAGCGCTAAGTATTGTTGGTGGGATGTATATCTATCAAATTTAAACTTAGCGCTAAGTATTGTTGGTGGGATGTATATCTATCAAATTTAAACTTAGCGCTAAGTATTGTTGGTGGAATGTATATCTATCAAATTTAAAACTTATCGCTAAGCATTGTTGGTGGAATTTGAGCCAGATTTTACATCCCAGACTTCTTGAATGAACAGTTTTGTATTTTAGGCTTCGTAGGTAGAGTCGTACTTATTGAGAAGCATTTATATTTATATTTATTATTGCTTTAATTAAAAGCCAACGGTGTTAATACAATATAGTAAAACGTTGATCAAACATTTATTAAAAAAAAAAAAAAAAAATGAAAGGTACCCTGTATGTCGTCACATCCCTTGTGTCTTGGTATAGATTAGGTGCATACTCACATATAAAAAACATACGTGATGTGCGAATCGTTAGGGTATAACATAATAGACATTTGACAAAAGACAGCCGATGCTAAATTGGATTGTCAGCTAGCCAAGGGCAATCGCAGACATTTTTTTTCTTTCTGTTAATAGGCAAATTGTCTAGGCTATCACACACACACAAGACGTGACCTTGTCTGCGTGTCTCTGCGGAACGCATGGTATAATTAAATTGCTTAACCGATATCCGCGATTTGGAAATCCTTACATTCAAAAAAAAGTCGACGTTATGCAAAATCCAAAATTTGTCAGATTCGTGTTGTTTTTTGTTTTTTTTGTTGTTGTTGTTGTTGTTTTTCATATAAAATGTATACTTGCAAAGCTAATACTTAACCCCCGATAAGTTGACGACTGTCATACTTTTCCTGCTTGGCATGTGTGTGTGTGTGTGTGTGTGTGTGTGTGTGTGCATTTTTTCACGTTCCGTCGACATAACTCATAAATTCAAGTCATTTTACATTGTTCTCACCATTCTGTATCGACTTTGGTGTGCTGAGTGCCAAACAGAGGGAGATTCCTACATGTATAACAAGATAATGTTTCTGAATAAGTATACATAAAAAACAAATGAGTGGCATATGCAAGTAAATCTTCAATGTTGTATTATCATCATATACGGTAATAAATTATGTTTAAACTAAATGAAATATAATACATGTCAATTATTATAGATGCGTAGTCATTGAAGTATGATGTATTTTGTTCATAAACAAAGACAAAAATACTTCATGGCATATTCCAGTGTAAAAATATGATTCCGTTACATTGAAAGGTAAATATTCCGTTATAACCTTACGCCAGACGTATTATAATCAAAATGAACCTAGTTAAATAAATTCAGATTCTGCTCATTATTACATAATTTAAACATGGTATGTTTAACGTAAGAGTCTTTCTTGTCATGACAAGGGGCATAACTCTTGTGTGATAGGGACATTCCACTGCCACCAGAGCCGCAGCATTTTTTCATTTCTCTCTGTATTGTATATTGAACATGGTAGGAAACGGAATCTGACACCACTTAATTATGAAGGTCGTAACTTTGGACAACTGTGGAAAATCTGCGGCCCTAGGGCCTGTGAGACATTCTTGTCAAATATCAAATTAGCTGAGATTCTGTGCCAATAAATAATATGGTGACTTGCCAACATTTGCCAAAACTGAAGGGCAGACAATGTTAATTCTGTATGTATAGATGATTTATCTATCAGCCGTGTGGGTCCTTTAACATTAACTAAATGTGCAAATGCACTTTTTTGCCACTATAAATTCCTGAAAGCGATAAACGGTTTAACAACACAATGTTTGAAAGTTTAGTCCTAGGTATAGATAATTTTTTTAATTTCATACAACACCTTTTCTATTGAAACGGTGAGTTTTGGTTGAAGGCAATTTTAACAATATAAGGAATCTATAAGGCAATACAATGGTAAATCCACTAAAATAGTCCCTCACCAAACAAACTGCATCTTTTCGGTCTTTCCAAAATAATGCTTCAATGCGGTTTAGCAAATCTACATTTTTAATTCAATATGACCGAATGGATATAGTCGCTTACTTATTATGACTTAGCACCTTACAGGTGTGGGTGCGAATCCAGGCAGGGTCAATTCAGACCTAATGAAGCCTTTCGGCTGGCTTCCGGTAGGTCGTTAGATCTACCCCGAGTGTCACTGGGCATTCGGAGTCCTACCTGTTGACTGAAATACTGTCGCAGTGACAGCAAACTCAAAAACAAATATAAAATCATTTGATTTAGACAAAGTTTGGGAAAATTATCAACTTATTTCTTATTTCTATAAGCGTCAATTTGGAAATAAGTCATTACAAAGTATTCTAAGCCTTTTCAACGGTTAATGTGATGGACAATTTCTTTGCGTCCGTGGTTGTTATGGAAAAGTTCCTAACAGGGTTCGAACCCACATCCTTTGGATCCACAGTCGGACCATGGCGCACTTTATCATTAATCCCTCCACACACAAACACACACACACACACACACACACACACACGCGCGCGCGCGCGCGTCTGACTGGTAATGTCTGACACTCTGACACTAATCGTTAACTTAGTTTTATAACAAACTGTCTTGTATAATTTATTCTCGTGTTTTCTTCTTTTATTTTTCCAAATGTTGATTAATTATGAAAAATCTAAGATTTGAATTCTTAAAATGATTAGTGAATTAATTAATTATATGTTGATTTATGTACAATACAAAATGTTTTTAATATAATAATATTTCTAATATTTAGAAAATAAATATTACGTTTTATTTAATGAAGTATACGATTGAAGGTGATAACCAAACATACTGCATCAAAGCCAAAATAAAAAAAAAAGACTAAGGCGTTTAGAAAAACACACACAGCAACTTGCCTCTCCCCGTGGCTGACGTGCAAACTATCAGGTCCAACTGTCGCCTACATATATCTAACAAATAAAAACTAAACATATTAAGAAGTATATTGAGTTTCTAAACGAAATAAAACAATTGCTTTTTATCTTTTTTTTTCTTTCTCTGTCTAGACCACTCTAATTCTTCTTTGTAATTTGATCCAAAAGTAAAAGGTTTTTAATTGCATGCAATGTCCTTTTCGACAATTAATAAGTCTCAGGTTAAATCGAAGGCATAGTATATTTTAAAATGATGTGAGTCATTCTGTAACGAAAGTATAAAAAGGTGTTTTTGTGAAAAAGGAGGGTAACAAATAATTGCTGTAGGTTAAGTGGTAATGACGTCACATGCTAAGTAGGCGTAGTGAGCGAATCAAAATGGCGATACTCATAAAATGCTTCACTACATTTCTTTAAATATTGTAATGTTAAAATACAGATTTTATCAAGTTTTCTGTTACCTATAAATTATAAATATTAGACAATATTTCCGAGCACTGATAAGGGTTGCTGGTCCCTTTATATTCATTTTCCTAGGACGTGAAAGATAATATAATCATACATAAAATCTATCCGGTTCGACCCCAGAACTGAAAAAGGATCGCTGAAGTTCGCCTCCTTTTTTACCTTCCTCTTCACCAATTTCTAAAAAGTATTGCGTTATTAGATATTTAACCCTGAATAATTTTTTCTCAAGCCCCTGAGTTCACAATCTTGTTACAATAACTAAACCCAGTGCCTTATTTAGCTCTTCGTAGAGCTACATGTTGGAACGCACTTTTGGTCCAGCGAATTAAGGAGTTACGCACATTCGGGTCAGAATTGCATCCCAATGTGCGTTGTATTGTTGCATCACAAAATCGGGAGATTGCAAATCAAACGCACTTTAGGTCGGATCTTTGAACATATGTTTGAGAATAACATGCAATTGAATGAAGGGAAGTAGTTTCCAAGGATTTTTGGCCAGACTTATAAGTCAAGTTTGCTAATAATTATATGAAATGTTTTAACCCTTTCCCTCATAGAGGACACCATGAAAAGACCTATGCGAACAGCATAAAACCAGATCAGCCTGCGAGTAACTCGCAGGCTGATCAGGTTTTATGCTGTTCGCTGCTCCTCAGTGGTCTGGTAATGAGGATTTCACAATTAAATTTGGTAAGGTTTAACTGTGGTTTTCTGCAGATCAGCTTTATGTGGTACCTATTGAGTGTGTCAAAATGAGTCTATATGAGGGAAAGGGTTAAGGAGTGTTGCGGAAGGTAAAGGTAGGATTTGTTTTTAGTTTGACATCAATAAACAGACATTTGCTCCTCGTCCAGCTCCTCAATGTTATTTTCTTCAACCAAACTGCTATAGATATATTGAAACATAAAGACATCACTGAATCTGGTATTATCTATGGACACCAAACGTTTGTTATATTCCACTTTCTAAAAAAATTTAACCTTATCACTATAATCATCATCATTATCATACTAAAGAACTGTTTTTATCTCTTGTTAAAAGACAGACTAAAATACCATCTTATGGTTTAGGCGGAGATTGGGTGATTAAGGGCTAACTTTATAAATATGTCCATGATTTCAACCATATTTATCATATAATCGAAATAAGTTAAGGTTCTTATTGACTGTTAGAAGTTGAAGATGGGCTGACATATACCTTTTTAGTAGCAACAAGTTAAAAGATGAATGTCATTTTATATTTGAGTGTATTTTATATGACTATATACAAGCCTTTGTATGTAGAAATGAATTAAAAATGAAGAACATAATATAGTAAGGAATCTATGTGTCTGTATTCAATGATTATAAGAAATAACAGATATATATTTCATAGTTATTGAATTATAAATGTTTTCTTACTAAGTACTCTATATATTTCATCTGTTACGTTAACATGCTTATATGGATAAACATCACCTTTTCCAGATATTGCATTTATTGAGATAAAATTCAATTCAAATTCAAATCTTTATTGCATTTAACATACATGTTTTATAGCAAATGAAGACATAGAATAACAATTAAACATGGATATACAGAGGAGCATATGATGTTATTTGTATTCATGTAAAGTGAAATACAATAAAACTTAACATTACCAGTCGTATACATCTCATTTTGTTCATACAGGATGATATTTATTCTTATTGGATTCCATGTTTACAGTGTTTTTAATGCTATCAAATTTTGCACACTAAATATCCTCCATACGGCGTAAAGCTCATTGAGTTGCCTGGAATGTATCTGAGTGACAGGAGGGTAATCAGTTGCTATCATGAACAAACTGGGGGTTATACTGGCCTGGAGGTGACTGTATAATATTGACCATTGCATTGATGTGCATAACTCATATTTGTCGACAATAGGTTAACTGTGGGAGTATCGTAACTGAAATAACTTAAGTTTTCTTGTTGACTTCTTTACTGTTTATATTGGCTACACACATTCAGTCATGAAATCCATGCTGTGTGTGCATGCCCCTTCAAACAATGGTGAAATCTCATTTCTCTTTTTCTTCTTATTTTCCTTTTTATCCTGAGTATTTTGCTTAGGTGGCATCAAAGCTTGATAGTTCCACTTTTACATGTCCAAAAAATAATCCAAAAATACACCGTAATTGTAATTTAATCCATTGAAAAGTTCGAACTCTTAAAATCCATGTCATTCATTTTTCAAGGAAGGTAAGTGTTTGAGTGTTACAAATTTCTTCCGCGTGTGTGTGTATGTATGTGTGGATAGACCAACGGATGTGTATAATTGTCCAAGTGTTACCCTAGTATGTACCAGAATTTTGCTTTCGTTTATTTACCATTGGATATTGATTTGTTGTACTTTTCCAGTAGATATTTTCTGTATTAAATTATTTTCATTGAACAACAGATCATGTATATTTTATAGATATGTTGCAAATACTTGTAAAATCATATATACATTTACTCGTACAATTATAGTCTAAGTTCGTTTGCTATCGTATTGTGAAATTGCCATTTGGGGTATGACTTTCTGGAATATGCCAAATAAAAACCTAAAAATCACTATTATCATCATCAGTGTCGTAATCACCACCACCATCATCATTATACTCATCATCAGCAACAGCTTCATAATATTAATCACCACCATCATCATCATACTCATCAACAGCAACAGATTCATAACATTAATCACCACCATCATCATCATACTCATCAACAGCAACAGCTTCATATTATTAATCACCACCACCATCATCATTATCATAATCATCAGCAGCAACAGCTTCATAATATTAATCACCACCACCACTCAATTATAAACATTTTTTTTTAATTTATCATCTTTATAACCAAACCTTGTATCCGATTGTATCATTTACAGAGAACAAATCAGTACTCTTTATCATACGGGTCATTAAATAACCATTAAAAACACTGATGAATAAAAAATAGATGTACAAATACAATTTTACAAAGTAAACGCATGATTATAAAACCCTATTTGTCTGTCAGATATACATACAGTACAGTGTGCAACTGTTTGCAAACAATATTTGAAATAGAGGGATGATACCACACCCAGTCACATTATCCTGACATGTAGCCTGATACCACACCCAGTCACATTACCTGACATTTTAGCTGATACCCCAGTCCATTATCCTGACATGTACCTGATACCACACCCATCACATTATCCTGACATTAGCTGATACCACACCCATCCATTACCCCTGACATGTAGCCTGATACCACCCAGTCACATTACCCTGACATGTAGATGAACTAACCCATCACATTATCCTGACTTTAAACCTATCCCACACCCATCACATTATCCTGACATGTAGCTGATACCACCCCCATACATTATCCTGACTGTAGCAGATACCACACCCATCACTTTTCCCTACATTAGCTATCCCACACCCAGCACTTTATCCTACATGTAATGTACCCCCCAAAACCCTTTCAAAAGTAATTTCCTGACATGTGCTGATCCACACCCATCACATTATCCTGACATTAGCAGAACCACACCCAGTCACATTATCCTGACATTAGCTGATACCACACCCAGTCACATTATCCTGACATGTACTATACCACACCAGTCCATTACCCTACATGTAGCATGATACACACCCAGTCACATTATCCTGACATTAAACCTGAACCACACCCTCCTTATCCTGACATGTACGATACCACACCAGTCACATTATCCTGACATGTACTGATACACACCCATCACATTTTAATTTTCCTGAAAAAATTTAGCAATTGATCCCACCCCCCCATCACTTTATCCTGACAGTACCCTGATACACCCCCATAAAAACCTAATTCTAAACAAAATTTTTCCTAAATTACCCACCCCAGTCACATTATCCTGACATGTAGCATGAACCAACCCAGTCACATTATCCGACATTACCTGATACCACACCCATCACATTACCCTACACGGGCAAACAATCCTGGACCAAGCATGGAAGTCCCTACCATTTATTTCTAACATTTGTTATTCGGGGGTTGGGTACAAAAATTTGATATAACAAAAATACAAATTGCAATTAAAACAGCGGGGTTTTAAGTTATAAATATTATATTTTATTTACCTCTTATAACATATATATGTCTAAGTGTAATAAAAACTTGTAAACTTTAACTCTATACAAGGGCGTTGACCATGAAAAACACGATAATTACGATGTTGGTCGCTCATTTATCAATCGAGGTTAACCCAAAATGCTGGGTTTTCATATCAACACACTTCAGGTACATTTGGGGAGCTGCCCCCAAAGGGTGCTTAACCCACCCACTTTGGAATCCCAAAAGCTACAAGATATAAAAGTAGCGCGAAGGACAATAAGAAGACAACTTTTTTCATGAACAGATTTATTTATGTTTCGAGGGTTTAATTGTTGACCTACTTGTCTAATAATTGATTATTCGCCAAAATGTGACATTTTATTTGTGATCAACATTTTATGGGCGTACTCGAGCAAATGAGAATTTATTTTCCATTTTATTAAAATACTTTTTTTCTTATAGACATATTAAATTGTTTGATTGTTGGGGTTTTAAAGTCCCATCGACATTTTCAGTATTTTTTGGGGGAATTTTTCTACTTGAACAGATATAGTGCGCCACAATGCAGTACACCCATAGACATGTGGCATGTACCACCCCAGTCACATTATCCTTGCAAGGGGCCAACCCGTCCTGCAACACCCTTTATGCAGAGCGCCAAACAAGGGGGCTGTACTAGTACCATTTTTACGACAATGCCTTGAACCACCTTAGCTTTCAAGATACAAGAAACTTTATTTATATCCCCCTTTTTAAACAAAAAACTTAAACTTAAACAATATTTTCCAACAAAAAAAAAAAAAGGAAAATTTTGTAAACAACAACAAAAACAGCTGCCATTATGGATGCTTAATAATTTACAGATGCTTACGTTTAACCCTTTCCTCATAGAGGGCACCATGAAAAGACCTTCGAACACAAAAACCAATCAACCTTCAGTAACTCGCATGATCAGGGTTTTTCTGTTCGCTGTCCTCATGGTTAAAATAGGTTTTTCGTGAAATTAACGCATATCTAATTTCATTTATCGCCAAACCGTATTACATTCGATAAATATAGTCTGGTTTGGGGTACCTTTAAAAATACATAATTTTTATGTTTCATTTTTAAAAAACGCAATATAGCAAACACTGACTATAAGTTAAAGAATAATACACGAATTGAAAAATTTTAAACACACATCTGACAAAAATGAAATTTCCCGGGAAATAATTAAACCCACAAATACATCATCTTTGGGTTTTGGGTACTTCGGGCCCACGCATTAAATTAATGTGAAAAAAATTTTTCAAAAGATATTAAAAACCACTGTGAAATGATAGGTAATTTTTCCCAAAACCCCAAGCCGACGCCAAATTATTTTTTGGTTTTGGGGTGTGATCCGACCTGAATGTCGGCTACGGTTTCATTTTGGGGAAAAATTTTATTATGACAGTTTTCAAAAATATTTCCCCAAAAGTCGCCCCCGGGACGAAGCACTTGGTGTCTTTTTTTGCCAAAATCATGAATTTCTTACTAAAATAAAACTAATTTCTTTGGGGAACTTCAAGCCCAAAAAAAAAAACCCTTCGGGACAAGGGGGCAGAAAATTTATGCTTTGATTTAAGATGAAACCCCAATTTGACCGATTTGAAACTAGACATAAACTTTAGAGTTTGGGTTTGGGAAAAAATCAACGCCTTCTTTTTTGGCATTGGGAGTAAAAGGGGCCCTCCCCAGGAGCAAAATGTCCGGGTTGTTCGATCACCGGGCAGGAAAAACCTTAAAAAAACATTAAACTCCCTTTTTCGGGCCCCAGTAAAACTTTTAAAGTTAAATGGCTTTCTCGGGTTTTAGGGTAACATGACTATGCATGGCTTTTAATGACACATCCTGCATAATGCCGTTATTTGACTGGTCAAAGCTGGACCCCATTATCGTGGTGTCATTTTCCCCCTAAACCGTTTGTAATTTTTTAAACAACCATTTTAACTCAAAGAATATTTAAAAAACACTTATTTACATATGTATTTATAACCCCGCCAACTTTTGGGAAAATATAATTTTCGGTCTGGCGGCCCCTCTCCTTTCGTTCGTTTGTTGACGTAGGAAAAAATACCCCAAAGCCATGAACTTTCATGGTTTTACAGCGTTAACATTAATCTGGCCGCCTTTTTCTTCCCCCTAAAGCCCCCGTAAAATTTTTCAGCC
>CM037780.1:45112679-45162679 GCA_021229015.1 Solen grandis | reverse complement strand
CAGATATGTCTGCAAATAATTTTCGCACTTTTGGATTATTACTTTGTATATCGATCGTCACCAACGGCCAAAGTAAGTGAATCGATCAAGTTTCAACATTTATTTTCACGGTGATTCAGAAACAATTGACTTGCAACAACAAATAATATTTTTCTACTGTCATTGGTTTGGACCAGTACTTCTTGCTTCCAACAGGGTTCAAAGATACAACGGTCGATTGGAGATATTAACATTTTTATCTTTTGAAAATAAAACTAAAATTGACAATACGATTATAAGAACTTTTTAGGATTACGAAATTAGCCCTGCTCGTATTTGTTATGGAATCGGTTCCTTGTGCTACGCTGCAACAGGGATGCAAACGCTAAGGTTTTTGACTTTATACGGTAACTTAACGTTAGGCCGTTACACTAGATTTGAAGCTCATCGGGGGACAGTGATGCTGCTTCTCCCTCTGTGTCCTGCACTGCTCACTTTTATATTTAAACCTTATTTACATGACTTCAATACAACTTTAGGTCTAAAATCTTGCGCCAGAAAATTCACCACTCCCGTTGATGGTGACGTATGTGGTCATAATTGTTGAAGGAAACCATAATTCCTTGAGGATACTCAAATGTCTGGACGGACGACAGGAATCGAACCCGAGACGCATAGTTGAGAAGCGAAATACATTACCACTTCGCTGCTCATGCACCTAAATGCAGTTTATTCATTTGAAATTTACAAAATCATTAGATGTGTTTGCACATAGCATACCGTTTAATATAAAAGCAAAAAAAAGGAAGATAGTTTCTGTGAAGAAAAAAAGACATTATATGTTAAAACCAGTTAATGTCTAATATACGGTTATACAACAGCTACAAAGACGTTCATGCTTTATATGTTATTCAAATGTATAAAAGAACACAATGCACCGCAACATAAACACAAATAACATTTAAAAAAAAAGAAAACACTGATCATCAAGTCGTTACAATTCATTATACTACGGAGATCAAACGTGTTAACCCTTTGTTAGTGATGATACATGGCCAAATGTTACAGCATACTTACCGTGATTTTGACATCGCGCAAATCAAAAGAAACAGTAGTACATGTATTTGAGAAACTATTTATGCGCATGGTCATCCCACGTACCTTCGTGGGTATTTGTAAACGCATCAGTAAAAATTCATACCTATCAATATCCCTGAGCTTAGGACGTATTTAGATGGAGTTGATAATAGTGGATATTTTTAATATTTTCAAATAAATATGATATATAGAGTCTATATGTATATCAATCATAATTATGTGTGAGATTTTCATTATTATTATTATAAGTAATATTATGAAACGATTTAAGATATTGTGATTTAAAGTTACTTTTTCATCAACAGGGCGATCGAGCGGATTCAGGATTCCTTCGTTCTCAGACTTAATGAGCGAGGCGAACAGCCTTGAGAATGCCGCGAGAAATTTTGACGCCGCTATAACCAATTCCTGCAGACGGGTTCCAAGATGTGCCAGTTAGTCCAGACGGGTTCCAAGGCGGGCCTGTAGTTTTGGGCCAGGCAAGTGTCGGAGTGCCAGGTGGTCAAGGTATTGGTCCCAGTGTGATAGCTAATGACGGCGGTCTGTTCCATGGCCTCAACGTCCACCATACACCTACGGATCCCCTGTCATCAAACACCAAGCCCGTCGATCTTGGAGGCATTCAATTTCAAGATGGGCCAGTTAATCAAAACGGGTTCCATGGCGGGCCTGTAAGCTCAGGCGGATTTCTTCAAGGCGGACCTGTAATTTTAGGCCAAGCAAGCGGAGGTGGGTTTCAACAGCAACACAGTGCCGGAGTGCCAGGTGGTCAAGGCGTCGGTCCCAGCATGATAGCTAGTGACGGCGGTCTATTCCATGGCCTCAACGTTCACCACACACCGACGGACCCCCTGTCATCAAACACTAAGCCCGTTGATCTTGGAAACATTCACATCGAGCCGAATTTCCAAGGATTCCCCGCAGAACCTGTGGTCCCAACTCTTGGAGCAGGACCAACACACCTGACGCCAGGAGGAATCCCTGATGTTGCACCGCCATTAATGCATGACCCCCTACCTCCACACGTGTCAGATTCCGTCCACGTTGACTTGCCGTTGCAGCATGGGAACACGTTAGATAAACCTGTTATACACAGGGAGCAAGTGATGCCTGATCCAGCAAGCCACGTAGACTTTCCAGGGCAACATGGACCTCCAGTGGATGGCCATCCAAATGTCCTAGGGTCAGTACATGTTGACATGCCAGGTGAACACGGAAACCCACTTGACGGCGTCCCAGTCATACACCGAGAGACGCCCGCTCATCCCGACATACAACACCCGGGATCGGTTCATACGAACTTGCCCATAGGACATGGAAACCCTATAGGTGGCGGTGTTCCTCCTGCTGTTCATGGGGAGAAAGTGCTAGGCTCAGTGCACGTGGATTTACCGGGAGAGCATGGTAACCCAAAAGATGGAGTTGCTGTAATTCACCGAGAAGGTCCCCACGTGGATCATATTGATCCTGGAATGAATTTAGGACAACCCCTAGGACCTCCTGTGGATCACGCGGGTCCTGCAATAAATTTAGGACAACCCCTAGGACCTCATGTGGATCACGCGGGTCCTGCAATAAATTTAGGACAACCCCTAGGACCTCATGTGGATCACGCGGGTCCTGCAATAAATTTAGGACAACCCTTAGGACCTCATGTGGATCACGCGGGTCCTGCAATAAATTTAGGACAACCCCTAGGACCTCCTGTGGATCACGCGGGTCCTGCAATAAATTTAGGACAACCCTTAGGACCTCTATGGATCACATAGATCCTGCAATAATTTAGGACAACCCCTTGGATTTCCTGGCCAAACATCGAATTTTGGCGGCAAGATTTTGGGATCATCTCACATCGATATGCCAGGGGAGCATGGCAATCCGGTAGATGGAGTTCCAGTAGTCCATGTTGAGGGACCAGGACACGGTGTAGTTGATCACGGACCAAAACACGTTCCAGGGATACACAGTGTCGACACCGGTCTACCAGACGTGGGTAGTTCAGTTCACGACCTTTCAAAAGGACTTGGCGGAGTTTTGGGTGGGCAAGGACCACTGCTGGGTAAACCGCTTCAGCCATTACCATCTGACCCTATTTCCCATTTGCAGCCCGTTCTACCATCTGAAGTTAAACCAGGTGCTACTGACATTGGCGGTATTGTTCCAGATATTTATGGAGTTAATATTGACAGCGCTGATCCCTGGGTCAGACGACAAGCAAGGAGAGAAAGAAGAAGACGTCTTCGGCAACAGAGACGACGACAAAAGCAAAGAAACAGAGCCCAGGGTCTTCCTCCTGGGGCTGGTGTCGGGGGCGGAAGTCTACTCGGGGATATATTAAACACCAAAGAAAAGGTTACCAATGGTAGAATGATTGGTCTGACGAAACCGAATCCTGGGCGCGGGAGAGGGCGAGGAAGGGGGCGTGGGAAAGGTAAAGGACTCGGAAAGCCACACGTAGGTGCGACCTTTGGGATTCCTAGCTATCCAGCGGAAAGAAAAATAATAGATCCACTTGCCAAGAAGCCCGCTATAATTGTTGACCCACTTGTAAATAAAGTTGTTGAGCCTTTGGTACCTGATTATCCCGCAGAGAAGAAAATAGTTAAGCCCCTAGTGCCTGATTATCCCGCAGAGAAAAAAGTTGTGAAACCACACGTCGCTGATCATCCTGTAGAGAAGAAAGTTGTTAAAACTCCGGAACCAGCTGCCCCAGCCCCTGGGGTCCTTGTGATTAGACATGGGAATCGTGGCGGTGGTCTCCTAGGTAACATATTCAATAACGCACAGGCAGCCAACGTTGCAAGATCTACCTTGGGCGGATTGTTAGGACATATGATGACGTCAGCAATAAACCCTGGCGTCAGAGTTCAACATCGGCCAGTAAACCCCATGTTTGGTCACCCGTTTCAACAGCAACACGTACATTCAGCGAACAACATGCTAGGCTCGGTTCTCGGTGGACTCTTGCGAGGATAAATAGTTACAAATTGTGTGTTTCTTCGTAAAAATATCTGATAATCTTGTTTGATGCAATTTTTCAGGTTCTTTGTCGGAGAAATTGTAAGCCAGGTCTTTTCAATTCATTGCTAGGTCGCTTCTCCAAAAAAGTCTTACAAATAAAGCATGGCATGGCATTTATTCGGGTATTTTATTAGAGAAACAAGGGATATAGGATTTCATATACATATAACATATTAACATATTAATAAAAAGTATTTTGGTGGAATTTTAGAAGTCTGATTTTAGTTTAGAAGATTTTAGTCTGTTAGAAGTCTTTCCTTGGTAAATTTATTGATTTAAATGTTGAACCTTAGATAAAAGTGCTCATTTTAAAGAAAAATTGTTTAATATCACTGAATCTGTTTTGGTTGGTGCTTTTGAATACGTTTGTCGTCATATTTTCAAAACTATCATGTGTGTGTGTGTGTGTGTGTGTGTGTGTGTGTTATTACATGTATGCCTTTTGAATCTCGGCATAATATAATTTGTGTGATTGCAAATGTTTTCTTCATATTTCACTAATTCTTTTTTGTATGTTTTCAGATGCTGTAAAATCATTATTTTTCTTTGACATTAAATATCATGAAAACTTTATCACATGCAGTTTCCTGAGTACATACGTTAACGTTACGCTAAAACGAACGAACTTTCGAGCATCGTGCCTTATTTGAGGTGAATTTCAAGGGTCAATGCGGAAAAAAACATATGGAAATATTATCGAATATCCGAACCTCGCGATTATTCAAACATTTCATTTTCCTCACTATCATCGGATTATTCGAATTTATCATTTATTCGTAAAACCAAGTTCTTGATAACGATGTGTCTTCTGAATGCAGACTTAAGACATTACTGTGTGAGGTTATATCTGTGACCATTTTACCTGTTTCTGTCTTCAATTTGTTTGTATATAAATAATTATGACTATTTAATATATTTATTCTTTAAATTTAGATTTATATAAATTATATTGTTTTGTGATAATAAAACAAAGAGCTATATGTATATTTCGTGTTTTATCGTTTGTTGAAGACAAAAATAGTTTACTGAGAAAAATATAAATCAAACATCTGTTGAATGTGTTATTCTGTACAAAAAAAGTAAATATGTTTGTTTAAGGGAGGGGGGGGGGGTCGATATGTCTTAGAGAGAGAGGGAGAGAGATTTACAATATGAAATGTGGATTGAGGAACGAGATGAGAAATGGAATAGCATTACGATATGGGAAAGAGAGAGAGAAGGGGGGTGGGGGGCATATTTCTCGTCTTACTATATGGAAATAGGGCAGTTACTAGCGTTAACATGTTGTTTTCTTCCACTTCATCTTTGTTCGACCAAGTCAGTGTAAATTGTGATAAATGACTGAATTAATTTTTCCCTTAAGGTATACTAGATGAACGACCTCAGTGGTATAAAACATACTGGTAATTAACATAATTATATAAACGAAGTTGTAAGGGTGAAATTGCAAGTTCTGGTTTCAAAAATTGAAACTATATATATCATTTTCATTCTTTAAAATCATCCGAAACAGGAGGTCGAGGGTTCGATCCTCGGCCACGACACGCCAAAGTCTTTAAAATGATACTGGTGAATTTCTGCTCGACATTTAGCAAGAATATTGGGTGTTCAATGACTGGTTGGCCCGGTATTAAGATAATGTAACCGGGTGGGGTATCATTCCGCCTGTCTATGTACAGTGGGATATATCGCAGTGAGGCAGCGCTACATCTTCCTCAAATAGACATAGCCTCCAAAATGACTGAAATGCTGTTGATGGGACGTAGAGCCCAACAAACAACAAATAGGAAAAAAAAAACACCTGTTCTAAAGCGAATCCTGTCGCATTTTCAATTTAAATGTATGCTGTTTGCTATCATGGTTGTAAACTATTCCCTTTATTATAAAGATATTTAGTTACCCCTATATACGAGGGTCCACCATAAAGTTTTCTGGCCTGACCTTCTTTTTCACCAAGACAAAAAAAAAAAAGGAAATTCATAAAAAAATGAAGACTACTTATGGCAATGACTGCCCTTCATATAATGGTATTAACTATCAGCTGCAGAGTTCAAGAGAGGGAAAAATGAGGAGATTAAAGAGACTCCAGGAGAATGCACCTACCCGCACTTCAGAAGGTGCAGTAGTTGCAGCAACTAGGCGTTACTTCGAAACCCTGCCTGATCCCGATATCCCCTTGATATTGCACCCACTGATTTTTTATTTTTTTTTAATATTTCAAGAACACAAATCAGAACTGCCGGTATGGCACACTGACAGTAAAAATTACGTCATTGGGATTCTTGAAGCATTTTAGACCGTCAAGCTATGCAGTTATTTATGGCATAATCAAATTGAAGCATCGCTAAAACAATGGCATTGAACAAAATGGTAATTATGCCAAAACTTTGGTATATTTAGGTTTACTTTGTCGATAAGCAAAATATGACGTCATCATCAGCATAGACTACGGATACATGCGAAACTTGTAAAAATCAGAGACCCTTGATTGGCCGATTCACTGGGGTCAACTGGGTTTAAAATCTAAAGCATTTAAATAAAAATATTTTAAAGATTAAACTTTATTTATTTTACATCGATTACGAAACAAGTTTTCACAACTTATATTAATCACTCTCGATGGCTCGGGTGGCGGTGTCTGTGGTCGTTATTGTGGGAGGAAACCGGAGAATCCCAAAAAAATCAACATGTATGGCCGGGCGACCACTGTACCCTCTCACATACGTGACCAGGTATCGAACCCGGGACGCTTTGGTTCGAAGCGAAGCGCGTTACCACTACGCTATCCAGGCAACCTGTGCACCCGGTATTGTTTATCATGTAATTTACTATCATTATCAAATTAAATATATAGTTTTGGGGAAAAATACAGTTTCCAAACGTTCACACACTCAAGGTAATATATTTACATTTTCTTAATCAGTAAATATTGTATGAGGTCAACGGGCGCGAAGATTCAGCAATGTAATTAACTGACAACTTGAGGTAATCTATCGATCATTAAATTGTGATCATGGTCCACCAAATGGACATTTCATAATAAAAAGCTTTTAAGGACTTTGAGCAAAAGAACAATATAACTCCAAATCAATGGATCTTTGCATATGTACTGGTCTTTTAAAGCATTTGAAAAGCCATGATTCTAATTTAATTATAGATGGATTACCTTAAAGTATAAATAACTATTTAATTACATGTTAAACATTTCCGTCCCATCGACAGTATTCCGATCATTTTAAAATTTGCTTATATGGCTTGTGTATGAACTTCTGATTTAATGCTATGTGCCGTCGTATAGGTGGCACAGTACCGCGCGGTCACAGTCACGTGACCCTGACATTGGGCCACCAGCCCAGAAACTGCTTTTGTATGCTGAGTGCCAAGCGCAAGGGAAATTGACATGAATTTGTTTTGATTTAACGTCCCACAGACATAATTTTAGTCATTTAGACACAATCATTTTGTCTATATGAGTCCGATATAGTGCTACCTCGCTGCGATATCGCGCATGATACCACACCTTGCCCCATTATCCTGTCACCGGGTCGACCAGTCCTAGAAATACCTTTATAAGCTGAACGAAAGAGACACGCATGTATAAGACCATTTTAAAGACTTTGATATGTTACAACCGGAGATCGAACCTTCGACCCGCATTTCACTCCTTACGCAGACGCTCTAGTCACTTTGGCACATGGGACGGTTAGACCTACTGAACCGCGACCATGCACACCATGACGTCACTTGTAATCACCACGTGACTGATAGTGATTGTTTATTTACACAGATAATG
Organism: Solen grandis; assembly: GCA_021229015.1. Taxonomy (NCBI): domain Eukaryota; kingdom Metazoa; phylum Mollusca; class Bivalvia; order Adapedonta; family Solenidae; genus Solen; species Solen grandis. Next base: position 45,154,788 of record CM037780.1, on the reverse strand, counting down.
ATATATTGTCATGATTGACAGGTGTTTTTGATGTCAGTTTTTTTCTCCAAAACCCGCGGTTTGATGAGTGGTTTCGAGGAGATTTCTAGTTTTAGTACTTGTGACGGAAATTTGACATACTCGTACATGTCTATATGTGAAGTACGGAGTCCCGTAACTGACATTACACACTTTAATTTTGTTGTAGGACTCCTTTATTTGTAAAGTGTTCCGTATTTCGCAGACTTGCAACTCTTTTTTAATTTTTGGCCTACTTACACATGATTTTGTACTTCCGCAATAACGCAAACTAGTCCACTCATTGATGTGTAGCCATTGTCGATATATCGTTAATTTTGTATTAATTGCGATATTTAAATGGGACAATAATCAAAGACATGGGTAAACTTAATTGAAGACGCGTGAATATAGCTGGCTATCTTGTTCATTTAAACAAAGAACGGTGTTTGTATACAAATAGATGTAATGTCGAAATCCCACGATGGACAAAACTATCGATTTTTTGCCATTCCACTGGGAGCTTTGGAGAATTGAAAATTTAACGTTTCTTGTTTCCTTTTATCAGAAAAAAGTTGAAACTTCATGTTGAAATTTCGTCATTCAACGCGAAACATGGTCTTTTTTCGCTCCGATGGAGAGTCAAACGAAAAGTTTAATATTTCGCCCCTTAAGGCGCCTTTTCGCCACGCGAAATCTAAAAAATGGCCACCATACATTTGGCAACTCCCCATGCAGTCGCTCTATATGCATAAACTTGGCAGTTGTTAGACAGTTATGATTACACATTAATGACGTCGACAAAAATGGACAGTGTCCATCCACTGTCGAAAAAAATACACACACCCACCTCATCTTACCGTCATCTTAAGGACCATCTGTCACCTTGACAACGGCCATGATCCATCAAGCCAACAGGGAAAAACAATCAGTCTTGACCACAGTGCGTGAACAAGGAGTGGGAAACAATGATAAAGAAGTGTTGTTTTTAAGCAAATTGAGAGGAAATTACATACATCAAAGACCTAAACCCCAAAGTGGGTTTAGGTCTTTGCATACATGTACTCGTTTAAAAAGCACGTCGATGTATTTCGTTAATTTTTGGGGGTTTACGCTGCCTCGGTAGTGCATATTTATTCCAATCCTATAGCAATATGAAGCCACTTATGCAAGTAAAGGAGGACCCGGGAGTGGGTTATCCGTGTTCTAAAGAACTCGAGGTCTACTAAATAATCATTTCTCGTTGGAATTAATATTTGTGGATAAAGCCGTCCACGTAGACGAAAATTAGTCCGTCACGAAAATTTATGATTCTTAAATATTTAATTTCAGCAAAATATCGATATCAGATATTTAACGTTTTATTGATAAAAATGATTCCATGCCAATTTTTTTCTGATATTTTTAATCGAAACATTTATAAAACACTTATCATTGAAAAAAAGTGATTATACAAAAGAAGTAATAAATTGCGACTCTATTTTGTTTTTACGTACAAAAAAGATATAGATATAATTTCACTTTTATTCAATACGAATTCTAAAAATGTGATCGATGTCTATAAAATTTTGACACCATTTTTTTCCGATTCTCGTATCTTTGTCGAATCAATATTCTTAATATTAAGATACAAGTCTCAATAACTTTATTTTCTTTATAGTCTTACTGCACGAGTAAGTGTATTCTGGCTCACGCAAAGTAAACGTGCTTAATCTGCCATTTTAAATTGCGTTTGACTCATAGTTCGGTGTTAAGTCACGTCCTTAAACATGAATATAGGAGTACTAAAATACAACTTTTTAAAACCCTGCTTACTCTAGCTCAGTTCCAACTCGGAATCTTCGGTATACAAAGCGGACTGACTGCGAGGTCACCAAAATAATTACTAGCTCAATGTTAAGAAAATACATAGAGGATAATTGTTGGTTTCAGTGTAACATCATTTTTTTAATTCATCGAGTGAGCAGGAAAATCTTTTTTTTTTTTAACGAGATGAATAAATTTTTTTTATTCCATTATGCCATTTTTAAATCACTGATGTGTCCCTATATATAATCCACCGAAAATAAATAAATAAAAGTCCTTTCTGGAACATATCCTCAGATTCTTGGAGTTTGAATGTGCCATACCCACTACAACAGTCAATTAAACTCAAAATTTAGCCAGATAAATCCCTTCTTCCCAGGGATGGAATCGAATTTCGAACCTATGGTTCATATGCAAATCAGATACTCTATCTTAAAAGCATCCACGGAAAGAAAATACAAGAGTCGTGTTATCTTCTACTACAAAAATATTAAATAGGAACAAAACAAGAACATATTGTCATTATAATTATGACAATAGCACATTTGCTCAGCAGAGACTTTCTATAGAAACAATCTACGTCATAAGCCTGCAAAATACCCATCATGCACTACGGGTTACTGTAAAGTCATTAATTTAGCTGATATTATAATTCGCTGGATCTATTTCGTGGGTTCATATATTCGTAGATTCATGCGGTTAACTACAAAGTGTGAACATTGGGATAAATCCTCAACGAACATTAGTTTTCGCGAAATTTAATGACTTTGCAAAAGGATCTAAGCACAGTCCCTCTGAAAGAAATATCGACCGTCTGTTATCGTTCCGTATATCCCCGCGCTGACGGTAAAAGCGGTATCCGGAGACAGCCGACAGGAGCCGGATGGTAGGAACTCAATGGTCCGGCATATCAGACTGGTCTCCGTTATACAGCGGTCCTTGCACTCCTGCAGGGTTGGATAAGTGACCATAATGTCGTCATGGTTATCAAGGCCCACCTCGGTACCAGGACTGAAACGTTGTCCCATATGTCGTGCACACTGAAATATTGAACATAAAAATATTAACAATGCAATGTGACCCGGTCACAGCTTACATGACTGCGGATGAGAGGACCTAACGTAACAGCGTTATTGTCGCCGGAGTATATTTTCTTGTCTTAACCCTTTCCCTCATATAGACTCATTTTGACGCACTCAGTAGGTACCACATAAAGCCTGATCTGCAGAAAACCACAGTTAAACCTTACCAAATTTAATTACAAAATCCTCATTTCCAGACCACTGAGGAGCAGCGAACAGCATAAAACCTGATCAGCCTGCGAGTTACTCGCAGGCTGATCTGGTTTTATGCTGTTCGCATAGATCTTTTCATGGTTTCCTCTATGAGGGAAAGGGTTAAACAATTTTAAGGAGAGAGAGAGAGAGTTGAGAAGTTTGGAATTACGTACTTTGAACGCACTCCGCTGAAGACGGTTGGTAACTATAGCCTTCGTTACACATGCACGTGCCATTACTGCCGCACGTGCCATTCGGGAGTTGACAGTCAGATTCTATCGCGCAACTGTCGCCCAGCCCTGCTGCCTGGTTAGAAACCATAAAAGAAACAAAGTGCTAAAATGTATGTGAGATTCGGATTGTATATTACATTAAGAACATCATTTTTCGTTGACTTAAATTTCGCTGAAATTGTTATTTCGTTGTTTTGGTATAAAGTTAACAGACTTGTTGGAATAATCATCAGTTATCAGAAAATATCCAGTCTTTAATTTTATATCAAAAACAGTTGCGTTTTGTTCTAAATATCGCAGACCTTTTAAGGATGGTTGAGAAACGGCGAACAATAAGTCAGCTCGTTTTATTTTCAATACACTGTCATTGTCCTCAAAGCGCGTATTAATACATGAAACAACATTTACACTACATATGCATCATATCGATACGTGTAAATAAGTTACACACGGAAATGATCTCAGTTATTTAAAATACCGTGAAAGGTAAAGTTTATCTGACAGCTGGTACCAGATAAATGTGCCAGTAGATGTAAGAAAAAAATATCTACTAAGTCCTGTCATGTTGTTAAACGTGAAATCTATTGACATAACAGTTTTTATAGGATTAATAACTGTAAGGAAAAAAATAAACATCCACGATATTTAGTCTCCAAAGAAGTGAATTATATCACAGTGTCACTGGATCATTTGCAATACAAGTATATATACGTTTTTTTCCCAGGGAAATACGTTAAAATAAAAATAAGTATTTATAAATATTCTGCCGAGACTTTTAGAGGATTTAATTTTTGATTTCAGTGGAATATCATTTTAATTCATCCAGTGAGGAGGAAAATCGATATTTTCACGAGTGGCGAATATTCCACTGAAACTTTTTTCTTTCTTTTTCTTTAATGCTTTTCTGCGACGCTCTTCGCACTATTTCTGAATTCATCATATATTTTATCCTGTTGGAAGCCCTGTATTCGCGGAGTCGTATGAATCGTCATTCGGTCTAAAAAATAGTCCAGTAATGAACACAAAGAAAGCGTGTAATCAACATTTCTTTCAAATATGAAGCTGTTTTATTTCAATGCAGAGATCAATATTTGAATGACTTGAATAATAAAAATAAAACGATAGTTCCTTTTAATAGACCAATCATTAAACAGTGAAAATGTTAAAAATGATAATATTCACTGTTTGAAACAGTGAATATTATCATTTTTAACTCACTTATATTTCCTTATTATTCATCAATAAACATGATCTAAATTGTGTTTCACACGCATTTTTAAAGAAAATTTCCATTTTCTTCACAAGTGATAAGGCCCACTGTCTTGTGTTACACAATTATGTAATTTCATAAATTCGAAATAACATTCAAACTAACGTGACATCAATTCGTATTAATGAAATATCTTGAATATTATGAAGTTTCAGTGGTACGCTATTTCGTTTTTACGAAATACTAACCCGGTAATAACATTGCCACGGGAATGACCGTAGCGTTTATCAAACTTGCAGTAATGAGAGATAAATAAATAAGTTAAAAATAATATAAATGTATAATCAATATCACACGTGTATGCCATTCGAACAAACTTCTAACTTAAATATATCGGTACGTTATTCAATTAAGTCATTCATGAGAGATGGTTTAACATCTTTTTAATCCCAAATGAAGCGGGATTATAATCAGATAAAAAAAGGTATAATTGAAATTTGAATAACAAAATGTACCGCACTAAATAAAATCACAATGAACAGAAAAGTTTTACCATATGCGCGTATGTAACTCCACAATCTAGTGGTAAGGACTCCAGCCTGCCGCTGTTCATCGTGCACATTCCGTCGGCGTCATACAAGACGGAGGAACAGTCGGCGTTAGCATGACAGAACAGGCAACACTGTGCGATAGATGGAGAGGAGATGGGCTCGCGGATGGTGGTGCCGTAGGTCGTACTGCAGGTCCGTGCAAGGTTGAACATCTGGGTTTGGAGTGTGATTCCCAGGGCGAGTGGAAAGGCGGTAAGCATGACAAGCCGACATCCCAGCATCCTATCGGTATTTGAAATATACGATGTACATTGCTTACTTAAGCCATACCCACCTATCTACCATCCGTCCGTCCATTTATTACACATGTAATACCTATTAATTTTAACATATCCATCTTCCACTCACGTTGAACCGTTTACAGTGTAATGATACATCAATAATATCATTTTATTTTTCTGGTGTATTATTAACTAAAAATAACGTCAACGGTGATGAAGTGTTCCTTTTGTGGCGTTTGAAATGTGTATATTTATATCTTTCGTTACATTTTCACTGTCATTGCATGTTCATATTTATTTCACGTTGTATATCTGGCCATTTAATGAAGATTGAATTGAATAAACAGCATATAATCGCATCGATTAATATTAGAACGTGGTCGAATTCCACCAATAATTCTTAGCGCTAAGTAATACTTCAATGCCGAATTTCATTTTTCTTGTTTCTCTTTCAGATATACATAAATATTTAATTTTTTAACAAACATTGTTAAATTTAAAGGTAATAATTGATTTCGGTTTAGTCATTTACTTTAATATTTTATAAAACAGGAATGGTGGAATGCGTGTCTGTCCAGTTTAAGTATAATCTGTTAGCGCTATGTATTGTTGGTAGATCCGCATGCTGCCTTCACTATACTCTGTCTTATAGCACAATTCTACGAACTTTCTGAACAACCCTCGTATGTTGCATTTAATGATATTATATAAATACCCAGAAAAAATGTCTTGATATAATTATATAGTATATCCTTAAAATATCTGTGTTGTTCACTTTGATAGCATAACATTATTTTTTCATTAATGAATGCAATATTTCATAAGGATACATTATCGCGATGAAAAAAAAAAAAGAAAAAAAAAAGGGGGGGGGGGGGGTGCTTATCATAAAAAAATAAATTAGAAATGTAACTAAAATGTCGTCGCATATGTAGAATATTGTAAATTGAAGGCATGTAAGAAATTAAAGAAAATGTTTTTTATGTAAAAAGAACGATGTACAGAATGAATTTCATATTGTGATTGTAAGTCCATGAAAATTGAAAAGAAAGGAAAAGTAAACATTCATTTATTTCACTGAATATCGAAATTTGTTCAGCTTCTAAAATATACTTCATGTATATTCTTTGATTTTGAGATAAAGCATTGAAGGACAAAACTAAATTTTACAGATTTGATATGCTATTAAAATATAAAAGAATGTCCACGCTATCGCATTTGCATGTCAATACGCACTATGTGTATTGTATGTTTCATATATTATATGAAATATTGAAACTGGCAGGTACGATCAGAATAGAACAGAAATGTATTCAATATTGTACAATTTTAAACACCTTAGATATTGAAGATGAATATCATTTGTCGTTGTATGTCCTGAATATCAAAGTATCTGAAAGAAATATTTTAAAACTTTCCACTTCAAACATCCATATCAGAGTTATCCAATTGATGAAGGTCCATCTCCGTAGGGGGCAAGGGTTTTTCATACTTTTACAGGGGTAAAGTACTGCCCCAACACAGGAACCTTCGAGGGAGATATTAATAAGTTGTAAGAACCTGTTTCCCAATCGACGTTAAATAAATAAGTGTAAAATATAAAAAAAAAAAATATTGCACTCACAATGTCGGCAAATTTATTGATGAAGCTTTGTCTCATAGAAATTCTTTATAAGTTGTTAATCAGCTGTATAAATGCCATTTACGTATGAATTTTATTATCATGTATTTTCAATATAATACATGTTTGTTGCTATTTTAAAACTGTATTATTATTTCAAACGATGAACTAAACAAATCTTGGTTTCTGTTGAATGTATGCATAACGTGCCTTTACTTCAGTGTCACAATGAAAATTGATAACTTTATCTTTATCATACTTGTTTAACCCTTTCCCTCATAGAGGACACCATGAAAAGACCTATGCGAACAACATAAAACCAGATCAGCCTGCGAGTAACTCGCAGGCGGATCAGGTTTTATGCTGTTCGCTGCTCCTCAGTGGTCTGGAAATGAGGATTTTGTAATTAAATTTGGTAAGGTTTAACTGTGGTTTTCTGCAGATCAGGCTTTATGTGGTACCTATTGAGTGCGTCAAAATGAGTCTATATGAGGGAAAGGGTTAATAAGTCCATCCTCCATAATTGACATTCTACATATTTACATTATTGACATGTGCGTGTGTGTGTGTGTGCGCGCGCGCGCGCCTGTGTGTGTGTTTTACACTTCACAACGATCAGGTGATGATAATGTAAAATGTGTTATTGTTTATATGAAAAGAAACTATTAAGTTGTTCGTCCATAAAGTATACAGTCTGTCTGTATATGGTCAAGCTATATTCATATAAATATCTTTTCTGGATCGAATTCCACCAACAATTCTTAGCGCTAAGTTAAACTTAAATACTGAAGGGAGAATTTTATTAATTTCGTTTCTTCAATTAAAATACGTAAATATGTCATTTCTTCTTAATAATTATTGTTAGTTAATTAGGTAATAATTCATTTCAGCTCATAAAATAGTAATGGTGGATGTGTATCTACCTAGTTTAAGAATTTAAGTATTTTTAGCCTTAAGTATTCTTGGTGGAATTCGAGTTTGTTCTTATCCACAAATACAACCTTAAGACTGATATACTGCTATATCCAAATAGATTCACTGTCTGACTTCAATAAAACACCTCAATCCTTTCTATACTGGCATGCGTCTTCTCATTTGACCTCTCTTTTTTTCTCCACCGCTTTTAAAAGAATCGGATCCATAAAAAAAATAATCATTCCATTGACCATGCTCAACATTCACATTAAGTATGTTTTAGCCCTGTCATGTGACTTAATGATAAATCTAAGCGATTCAGATATAAATGTCAACGCGCAATAACAATTCTCGATAAAATTGGTCGAAATATTATAACAACAGAAAGTAGGACATCCGAACAGCGCATTTGTATCTACAGGCGGTCAAATAAACAAATAAGATAAAATGTTTTAGAAAATAGGAATAAAGACGACCACATACTGTTGCGCAGTAGAAGTCAATAAACGGAAATTTGCGAAGTGGCCGGAAACTACTGGAGTCACTTCCGGACATGTGTATTGGGCTTTGAAAGTGATTCATACAAGAAAATAATTGATGCAAAGCAACACTGACGCGTTGTAATAAGGACTGTATTTACAAGAAGTGGTTATTAAAATGTGGACGTAAGTATGAAATAATTATGTAAACAGGATTTTTTTATAATTATTATTTCAGAAACATCATCAATATAACAACAACAACATTATCATTAATATCACCACCATTGCTACCATCGGCCTGTTGTTACGTCAAGCCGACATCAACTTTTCGCAGCTGTATTTTTAAAAGTATTGTAAAAGTTGATTTCGTGTTATTTAAACGATTTAGAAATGTAATAAGTCATATTACAGCAATATATTGGGTCATTTTGTATGACCTACATTTATTTTATCATAAAGAAAATGCATGTTTAAAAGGAAGGTTTAACCTGTGAAAATATGACGTGAAATATCAGTTTTCTTTAGACGTTTTTTAAGTCCTCGAGTATATCTAAAAATGGATTATGTTTAGAGTATCTCTATCAAGAAAATCGTGGAAACCCATAGTCACAACCGTATATACCGTGGGATTTTCAACTGACGTAACTTCTATTTCGTGAATATTAATCAGCTACTTGATGATCAATTAAACCAAACATTGTTCTTTGAATACTCTAAAGCAAAAAAGCAAAAGCTGACTATCAAAATACATGTATATGTTACGCGCAATTTCATTGGTAATATAGTCCGCGTTGCCAAGTTGCGTAACATTTCACGTGGAACCGCAAGCACCTGCTTCGAGGATACCTTATGCAAAATTAAACCTATGTTCCCAATTAGCGTTTATGAAAATAGCGTTTTCCCAAGAAAGGTGACCAACAGTTGCCGAGTTAGTTTGTTAAGAAACAAAGACTTCGCCAATATAAATGAAAGAGAGAGAGAGAGAGAGAGAGAGGGGGGGCGGGGTTAGAAAAAACACGTTTTTTCTACCGATCATCAGTGAACGAGCTGCTTTAAAGATAAATTCAAAAGTAGATGTTTATTTCTTGTTACTTGTGGCTTGTTAAAATATCTGAACATAGAGTACATTAGTTATTCCCGTTTAAAGGAGTGTGGTCTGACTCCGTTTTGATTCCTCGGTTTCTTTTCTTGATAAAGGGGTATCGACAAGATTTTTTTGAAAAAGGGAAGTATTGCAAGATTCTAGTAATTCGTTAAAGCTTATAATGTCTTATTGCTATATATATATATACATGTATGTTTCCATGAAATGCACATAAACATCGCACCGAATCACCCATTTTGATGTATTCTTGTGCATGTCCAGATACTTGTCAGTTATGGTCGAGTAGTAACAATGGTAGTGACCTGTCAATTCAGGTATTCGAGAACAGCAGTTATTTTTATAAATGCAATTTTTACCACGCACTTTTAACAGTCGCATTATCTTGTCATTTCGTTGTTTAAGTCATCAATGAGGTTTTGACCGCCTTCTGCAATAGTCAGTTTGATAGAACAATGTCTTGTTTCCGTAATGTTATAATAACCAACATTAATCACTACAAATGTCTGATGTATGAAAAAAGTACGTCACAGGTCACAGTTGATTGAGTGTTTTATTTACACACCGTGAGAAACACTAACATGTTCGTACGCGTGACATTAAAGATGGCCGGGCAACGAGTTTAAGTCGTTTTAAGTAATCCAGTGTTAGATAAAGATATATTAAAGTGAACAAACAATCAAGGAGGTTAGGACTTAATAAATATTTAATATGGTGAACGTTTTATTGTTGACATTGCTCGGTAATCTGATTGGATCATGTCTGACGGAGCACTTGCTCAACATCGCTGGTAAGTCATTTAATTTCGTTGGTGATTATTTTCGTGGATTTTGTGGTTGGTTTTATCCACGAAAAACTGTACTTTTAATAGATCTCATGTTATTTACAGATATATGTACTCATGAAAGTAAGGTTAAAACCATTTCACCAGGGGAACGGCATTGCCCGGTATAATTCGCTGATTTAAACTGATCAGTCAGTAACTGGGAAAATATCTCAAGTTTGGTTTATTTCTCTTGAACAATGTGTGGAATTTTACACCAGAATGTAGATTAGGCGTTCTGGAAGTGCTCGTTGATTTATTTTGGTTTAAGTCTTATTCGGAAATGATATGGTTTATTACCCTCTTGTACAGCGTAATTTGTTGCAAACAAAAATAATTATTTCATTTACAATAATAATGTTTTACTCATCTTTAAGAATGTATTTGATTCTGGCACTATTGTAAGAAGCGTAAGTTTTAGCTCGTTGATGAAATACAGGTTTGTCATTTTTCACGTTTAGAAGGAACACACACACACACACACACGCACACACACACACACAATTTTACCGAGGTTTTGCACGTGTGCCTCATACCTCACTATGACGGTTTGTACCTCGGTTTGTGTATACCGAGGTAAAACTTCCAAAATATACGCTTTTATACCTTTTGTACCTCGGTATGAAATTCAACTTTGAATTAACCATTATTTAAACCCAAAAACCAAACCACATAAACTAACCCTAAACCTAACTTAATTCCAAACTTTTAATCTTAGCCTAATCCAAATCCTGAAAAAGACAAACCGAGGTATGAATTTTCTACCTTTCAACATTTTGTTAACAACCCCCACTCCGACCCACCCCACAGACACACACACAACTGTATTACGAATTTAGCGAGGTATTCCATGGGTGCCATAAACCTAACCTTATGCTACAGACAAACAGGAACCCTAACCTTAACCCTTACCCTGGACACCGAAATATACAAACCGAGGTACCTGACAGGATTAGGTACTCAAAAGCACACACACGAACACGCACGCGAACACTATTACACGTGTTTACAAATTCACAGGTTTACTTCATTATGAACGAGACATTTTGTCGAGCTGCTGCCATAAAGTGTATACATACAGCAAATCATAATAACAAAACATTTTCTCTCTTTGATTATACTTTTGAATTACTACAATATTAAAATGCCCAAATGTGATTTTTCCTTCTAGGTGAGGCAGGAGGAAAATCTTTCATCTTGATAAAAAGTGAAAAATATAATCGTATCATCACCTCTTTGACTTAGATCCGCATGTCAGGATGTGAACAGGTGCAAAATTAACATTGTTTCTATCCCCCCTTTTTTATTGTATGCTGAATAATGAATCCTTGTATATGCATGCTTTGTTAATTTTTTTCTGTTAGAATTATTGTAGTGAAAGGGTTTTTTTTTTTTTTTTTTTTTTTCTTTTCATTTGAACCAAATTAATTGTCGCACTTAAACTCTTTAGCATGAAGAAACAAAAAAGAGTCAATCGTGTTTCTTCGGTTACACCCGGAAACTTCCGAACTGTCAAGTGATAATGTATTCACTAGTATAGCACATAACAGTTACAAAAATATTTACGAACATGGCGACGGACTTTTGAGACTGACTAAAAATATGAAAGTAAATGTTGCAAAATGGTTTCAGTTATCAAATGTAGATGAGGTAAAATGGTTCCGACAATCAGGATTGGTTTTCGTAGAGAATCCTCTAATGACGTCAGAGGGGGGAAGCTAGCGATTCTTAATTGTTAAGTGCTTGTCGTGTCTATTCATTACAGTTAAGTGAAACAAATGATGTGCATTATTTATCTAAATATGACAGTTACCTGAAAGTTAATGGGGCATTTTATTAAGTGTTGCAATGAGACGCAATATTTTACAAACGGGAATTCACTTTTAATTATTTTTTTTCTTTTTCATGTGTGTATTTGTAATTTTGAAATGGTTTTATCGTTAAATAACGGCGGTCACACAACATTTACGATAAGGTAGCATCTGTTTAATACTTTAATACCTGCCACTTACAAGAGGCTCCTCAAGTAAAATTTCAAAGATACGTGAGAAATATAGAAACAAAAATAATAGTGAAGATGCGTTAGAACGTGTTAAAATGATAAGAGGATTTTGTTAATTTCCTGGTAAGATCGCATTTTCTTTCACTTGTGGTCAGATAAAATACATTTTTTGTGACCACGCAATAAAGAAAATATAACAGAAGAAAATAAACAAATATCCCGATATGAATTGGCGATATATATACCGTTCGTCGTTTGTACTCTGGCAATTGTATGACTATCTGTAAATTTTCTATGGTAACTTCTTGTATTCTCAAAATATCTATATACTGGCCTAGATTTTTTTTAAAGACTTTTGACACAAGTTTTAAGACAGACCTCATGTGAGGAAGGCTTCCAGGTGGCTTGTGGCGTGGTCGCTGGTTCTACCCGGATGCCTCCGTGGGGTCTTCCTACACCTGTAATTAGCTGGACGTCGCTATATGTCTGAAATACTGTCGAAGCGACGGTAAACTCAAATAGTCAAGTCAAGACTTAGATACACCATTCAATATTTGTTCAGTAAATATTTAGACTTTTTGTTTAAGATCGATTTTAAATATTTTCTTTCTTTGTCATGGACCGAGACGACAGCGATTTTAAAGTATACCATTCATTAAAGGCCCATTATATTTCATAATGATTCCATTTTCATAAAAAAAATAAAACAAGATTAATTTTTATTCAAAGCATCAAAGACGCCGCGCATGTTTTGAAGTACGACTTAAATAAAGCATAACTATTTCAGAATATTTTAATAACATGTGCATGCATCATTTACAAAAAGCAGGTCTGATATTTCCCCTAGTCAATGATACATCCTCAGCTGTAGGCTGTTTGTTTCAGAGATTTCTAAGATGTGTTCTAAAAAGACCATATAAATCAAAAGTGTCTTCAGCCTAATTTCCATTTTTTCCCCTTTTTTTTCATCCATTAAATCTGAATTTTTTTTTCGAGAATATGGCCGATGAAAAACTCATACTATCAAATTATTAAGAAATATAGAACATAAAAGTACAGAAAAATACATTTTATATTGACGAGTATTCCCGAAGTTAGTCTTGAATCGGAAATAATTTGAATTTGAAATCTATTTATTTATCTGCTACGTCATCACTCGTGCACTCGTGATTCGTAACGGAGACATACGGAAAATTGACAAAGATAGGCAGAATATGCAAATTAGTTATTTTTGTAAACAATTGAATAATCTTGAGTAAAATATTCTTCCTTATTTATGCATTGTAGTAACGTTGTCGTCAACAAGTATGTACAGATTGCATCTCGAAGTTAATATGTAGCACACATTTTGCTTTTTCGTCCAAAAAATATACACTGCTTTTGGAAGCATAATGGACCTTTAACATTACCGACGCGTCTATTATCATAAGTTTACCCTGCGTTTCTTTTTCCTTTTAGTAAATGTGACATACTTTTCAACAGCAGTTAACTGATATCTTGTTTGTATCTACCATGAAAAAAACAACTCATTATGAATTCCAGATATGTAAAGAAATGGCTCAGAAAACTGTCCAATGATTGGGTTGTAGGGGGGGGGGGGGGGGGGGGGGGGTGAGAGACTTAAGTTTGTAAGTTAGATTTATGCTGTAAAATAGTCGACACAATGTATGGAAATAACAAAGGATTACGAAACAAAAATGTTTAGATGTTTGTTAATTCTTCTTCCCAAAATTTTTAGTTACAGGCTCCCGGGGAGGCTCTGGGGGAGTACATGTAGATCGACCTGGTGAGCATGGTAACAGAGGACCACACCCAGTAGTGCATAGAGAGCACCCAAGTGGCGGTGGTAGCATCCACGTGGACCTGCCAGGCCAGCACGGCAATAACGCACCTCACCCCGTAGTTCATAGAGATCCTGGCCACGTGTCTAGTCACATGCCTAGTCACGTACCCTGGTCACGCTGCTGGGGGTGATACACACGTGGATCTTCCTGGGCAACATGGAAATTTAGAACCCGTGGCTGTTATCCATAGAGGTCCTGTCGGCCATCACGGGGGTCACGGACAGATACCCGCCAGACCTCACCAAGGCCACGGAGGCGTTGGTTTCCATGACAACACACATGTAGATCTTCCATTTCAACACGGTAATACAGCACCGGTACCAATTATACACAGGGACAACACTCCGCACGGCGCACACGGGCACGGTGCGTCACCAGACGTGCACGTGGACTTACCTGGTCAGCATGACAACGCCAGTCCGTTCCCCGTAGTCCATGTTGATTCCGGTCACTCGGACACACACGGCCATGCTGGACATACTCGACCAATTTTCGACCCGCATGCACATAGGGGTCAGTCCCCTCGGCACTTCGTCCAACTACATATAGGTCCCCACAGAATGCCGGGACTTCGGCTTGGACCCGGTGTCATGCTGGGCCCGACACCATTTCATCTTCCACTGTCTCATGAAGAAAGATTGGTGCAAAGACGGATGCGGCGTCTGCATAGACAGAGGGCGAGGGGACAAGAGAGACAACGCCCCATGAACGCCAACGACCTCCTCGGTGGTCTTATAATTGGACTAATGGGAAACCTGCTTCGGGGTTGACAGTCTCATACATATACATTGTTCCCGTGTGATGTCATAGGCACTAATAAGACCCTTTTTGGCAGCCATCATTAAAGGTATAAGTTAATGCAGGCGGAAAGTTGAGAATATTTGCCGTTTTTAAATCATTATGGGGCTTTTTTCAGTCTATGTTATTGAAATTTATGTGAAATTGATCAGCTTTAATTAATCATTTTGAACATGAAAATGATATTTTGATAAATTCAAAGGTTATAACTTTATAACCAAAAAGGTTACACTGTTTATTTTGGTTAAGGATGTACCTTGATACTTTTTTCTTTTATGTACATTTATTTTTTACATTAATTAAAAAAATATCCTAAAAATATTAATTTCAAGAGCTTTCTAATGTTGTATGCATTTTGATTTTTGGAACAAAAATAATGAAATAATAAGAAAATGAAAATTATGCTTTATTATCATATATATCAAAATCCCCTGAAATTCCCTTTAAAGATGGCCGCCAAGAGTAGGGAAATTCACTGATGTGGGAACTATGTATTCTAACTCCATTAAACGCTAGCCTAATCTCAAAAAGATCATCAAAAGAGTAAGGTCATAAATCATCACGTTTCCAAGAAAAAAAGCATTATCACTAAGATGTATGTTTAGCAACGACATGAATTCGTGAAAATTAAACCAGCGCGAATTAAGGTTCTGGAACTCTATTGCATGAAGTTAAGAATCACAAAAACAATACAATATACCGTTTGATATATAAGAAAACAATGGTAAAAGTTTTAATGATTTTTTTACCAGCTGTAACTTAATGTAATTTTATTATTACTGTTTTGAACCCCTTTGTCCGGCTATGTCGAATAACAAAGAAAAAGACTTGAATCACAAACAAAAATTCCATTAAATTCCATATAATTATACAGAAACGGGGCTGAGAAGACAAGATACATCTTTTTTACCTTTCTTTTTTCTTCTTCTTTTTTTATCTTTTTATTTTTTCAATTAAAAACTTTTTGTTTTTTTTTAAATTTAAAATAAATATGTAAAAATCATGAACTTTTACCATTTAATGCTACTTTTAACAACTTGACGCATTATATATGATTTTTAATAAAACAAATAATTATTAATATTATTCGAAATTGAAATATGTTTTGCCTAAATTTAAAATCTGAATGTAAAAATTGAACACAGAAAATTATAAATTTTCCTCGGCCATGTCTGTCGGCTGTCCAATCGCTGAATGAACACGCTGGCCGAAACACCCGAGAATCCCGTGCTCATAGAAGAGCCCCACCTATTTCAAAAGGTCCAAACGAACCAGGGGAAATAATTTTCTTCCAAACGCAGAAAATAAAATTTTCACAGCGGGCACACATATCAAATAAAATACCTCTACCCTGTACTACTGATAACTGTTTTCAATGCACTAAATGCACTACTTTTTAATGTTTGTTTGTCTAATTTCATCATTATCCATAAACAAAGTCAATAAATGATTGAAGCACTGTCAGTGGGCAACCAAAAGCAAACAAATGGTTTGGTATTATAATAAATACTGTAGTTACAACTGTAGTAGCTACTTTCTACATGAAAAGTCGTTAAATGGTCATAAAGCCGTTTTTGTTTACTTTATGGTAACGTCTCTTGTAATGTCAACAAGACTTAGTTCTTTTCATAAAGCGTTATTGTATAAAGCCTTATAATATAAAATCTAAAAATGTATACATTTGTATTATATAAAAGGAAATTATATTGATTCGTATCATATACATTAGCATTAAATAAAGTCGAATTATATAAAGTTATATAATATTAAGCCGTATTACAATAATATACTGCTGTATTATATACATTTGTTATAAAGCCGTTTTATATGAAGCTGTTTTATATAAAGCCGATAAATATAAAACCAAATATGATCAAGTCGTATTATATAAAATCGTATTAAAAAAAAGCTTACTATATCGTCATATTTTATTAAGTCGTATAACTAATATGTAAGGTCATTATAAATAAAGCTATTTATATGAAGCCGTAATATATAAAACTGTATTATATAAAGCTGTATAATATAAAGCTATATCATATTAAATAGTATTGCTAGTTTATAAAACTGTTTTTAGTCATAAAATATAATGTCGTTTTAAGCTGTATTACTATAAAGCCATATAAAATAAAGCCGCAATATATAATGCCATTTAATATGAAGTCATATTATATAAGTCATATTATATAAAACCCTATATATAAAGCTGTGCTATATAAAGCCGTATATCATAATTCACTTTAAAGCCGTATCAGGTAAAGCCGTATTTTATCAAGCCATTTTATATTCAGTCATATTATACATGTATAGAATTCTATAGTTTTAAATGAACTTTGATACGTAGCATGAGCTTTTTACTTAGCCTTAAAAAATCACAAAGCAGTGTTTCATTCTTAGATTTATCGATGCGATAAAAAAAAACAACAGGTGACCGTATACGAAAACCTGTCCCGGAAGCTTGGGGTGTCTTCAAAGCCTGCTTATGTATTTACACAGGAAAGAGAACTTCGTTTTTTTTTGTTTTTTTTTTAATATTTGGCAGGTTCTGCGTCTCGCAAAACAGTATTTCGGTTATTTTCGGACATTGACAAAGTGTTACGTGGCCTGACAATATCAGTATCCTAAAACTGGGCCAACCATTTCTGGAACTTTGATCGACCTCTATGACGCCAGGCCCCTATATACCAAAATCGTTAAAAATGGTAATGACATACCATATTATCATTTATTTTCGTGGGAGACTAATTTTCGTCGATTGTGTGGATTAATATATCCGGGAATATCAATCCGCATGGAAACTTCATTTCAAAAGGTAGACCTCGCGTTTTCTAAAACACGGTCATGTAGATTTTTGTATCATAGAAATTGGCATAATAACAGATTGCACGAAATTTAATGTCAACAAAAAATAACGGTTTTACAATATCTCCATTGTGTTTTGTGCTTACTACATTTAGGAATTTCGGGACTGGTTGGCCCAATGTCAGGATAATGTGAATGGGTGTGGTATCATGCCACTTGTGTTCAGGGTCTATAGCACCAAGTTACAATCGTGTGTAAACCCAAAATGTTTTCATGCCACGTGGTAGTTTGGGGGTTAATTCGATGACAAACACACACGAGGCATAATGTGCGATAATGATAGGTTTGCTAAATATTGAATAATATTCACAATTAAAAAGAGAACACTTTCTTTTGAAACTGAGTGTATGTGTCGATCTCCAATTACTGAACTACTAGTTTTTCAGGGGAACGGTAAACCGGCAAACAAGCAACAGTCGTGAAGGGTCTTACCACATGAATATTCATGAACATATGCATGACTTGATGAATATCAATTTACATACCACTAAATATTATAAGAAAATCAATTGATTTTCCTTTGTTGTGCGAACTGTGAAGACCCTGCCCTGTTTACCAAAGCACCAATATGATTCTATATGAGGTAAAGGGTTAAGCACTTTGAACAAGGAGTTACGAGAGAAATTATCCGACTTTCGGATGTCACAAGAGGTACATGGGCGGAACCACATACCTTCCACAAGCCAGCTGAAAGACTTCCTCGAGAACTTTGAAGGACAAAGCAGAGACTCGAACCATAGCGTTATTTTATTTACTATGCTTTGTGTTGTTCATTTAACATACATGTCAAAATATCAAAAAAATATATTCTTTGTAATAATAAATCGAAAGTCAGCCAACAATTTCAAAAATACTGTTGAAATGTTATTATTACACTAGATTAAATAGTGTCTTTTTATTCAAACCATTCATACTATCATCAATATTAAATATTAACTTCGCGATTAATCCAATATTCATCTTACCGGTTGGTTCCGGTTGCCGAGTGGTTGTATCGTCAGCCACGTAACCGGGAAGCCGGTGTTCGATCCCAACCCCGATATATTAATGTTGTAAAAAGAGCAGATGCCGGTGTAATATACGGCCTTGCTTGACGCTCATCATACATAGGAAGTTCTGGGATATGCTTGCTCAGTGTCAAAATGATGACTTTTTTGATTATTCAAGGGCGCTATGGTCCACTGGTAATGTGCCCGACTGCGGACCCGAAGGTTGTGGGTTCGAACCCCGTTGGGGGCAAGGGTTTTCATGTACTTCCCAGGCGCAAAGTACTGGTTCAACCCAGAAACTGTAGGAAGGGATTAGTATAAGTTGCAAGAACTTGTTTTCCAATCAACGTAAATAAATTTAAGATAGATTTATGAGTGAAATATTGCAGATGAGGGAAAACCGTTTTATAATACATTCAGGAACAGACCATAGTTGAATGCAGCAATAATGTGTGTATTTCATTGGCATAAGCTTTATTGCACTGCTTTATAATAGGGCTAAAAAATAAAATTGTTTGTTTCCACTAAAATCTCCGAAAAATAGGATTGGTTGGTCGGCTAAACTTTTTTTATTTTAACTTTTTTTTTCTCCATTTTTACCTTACCTTCCTAGAGGAATTGACGAAAAACAGCGTATTGCAACCGTTATAACCAGAATGCTACAAAAAGTTTAGGGTCGGTACAAAAAAATAGGGTCGGTCGGGTTAGTTGAAACAAGTAACTTTTTTTTTCATTTCACCTAGATATCAGCTACTCTTAATGAATAAATAGGGGAGACTACCACTTAGTATTTTTGAGAGCCTCAGATTCAGAGTTATAGTTCGTTTTCCGCGACATGCATGTACAACTTAACACAGAGTAGTTTTATCTCCTATAGAGTACTTGTATAAAGAAGAATAAACAGGAGGAATAGCTCAGTGGAAGAGTGTCCGCTTAGCATTCGGAATGTCAGGGTTCATAACCCAGCCGGGGCACTTTCCTCCGGTGACTGCGTCAAACCAAAGACACATAAATTGGTACCAAATACACTCTTGCTTGGCACACAGGAAAATAAGGTCGCTTTGGGAACCCAGTTCTTTTTTACCGAGAAACTTGCACTCGTGTGTCGGTGCTACATACCGGGCACCAAGGGGTCTGCTCGCAAAATGAGCTAGGCTATCGCACATTTACTCCCTTGTATCAAAGCACTGTCTCTTCCGATGTCATCTCTTCAGAATCCCACCTTTGGTTTATCTTTGACCGCAAGGTCCAAAATATGGCCAAATTAAGTAATCAGAAATGACTTGATTACATGATAATAGAAGAAGAAGAAGAAAAGTATGCATGTTATCAAATAATTTAGAGAACAAGATTAAGATTACCAAATTTTGAAATGATTTTCAGTAAATTGTGTCTGTTTCCCTAACATTTTTACTTTTGTCACCATATTTCTGGTCAGCGCTTTGATTTATGTTAGAACAAATTTAACCACAGTTTGTTCTGTACCTATCAAAGGTAACGAGTATAAAGCCGAAACTAATTCCGATCGGTCGGCCCTCGGGTCTCTGTGACCATATGCAGATAGATACAAGACCTATTCATACATCAAAGTCAAGATTGTTTGTGTTCAATCACGTGATAAGATCCTGACAGCAGACGATTGCGGTGTAGGGGTACAAATTTGCAGTCTGTCACACCTTAGACAGGTATCGAACTGTAAAATTAACGGGCCGTTACCACCCGGGGGCTTTTGAACCCCCTTTCCCCGGATATCTTAATAAGATGCATATCTCACACGTAATATCACACGACATTTGCAACCCTGCAGGTGAAATTCCAGGACCGGTGTATAATTGGGTCAAAATCGATAAATTATCCCAAACAAGACTAGTTGTTAACTGTGCCGTCCCACCACGTCAACATTTATCATAAAAGAATGAAAAACACCATAAAAATTTTCATATTTACATACCCGGAATCTTTAGTTGTATTGTTGTATTTTGTATCGGGGTTTACCGTCACTGCGATAGTATTTCAATCATATAGCGACGTCCAGCTAATTACAGGTGGAGGAAGACCCCGAGTACACAGAGGCACCCGGGTAGAACCACCGACCTACCGCAAGCCAGCTGGAAGGCTTCCTCATATGAAAAATCCGAAGTCCCTACGGGGATTCGAACCCACAGCGGTGAGGGGCTGAGAGATTTGTAGTCCACGACTGTAACCGCTCGGCTACGGCGGCCCCAAGGAATCTTTAGTGAGTACTGATAAGTAAGTTTGAAAAAGAAAATCGCTTTCAAACGTTCAGATCTTCAAAACGTTTACTTTATACCCTCGTATTGTAAAGAACATGGAAGAAAGACGAGGTTCTTGTGTCAAAATCGAAATGTGTGACTATGAAAAGAGTGCATACAGAACCTGTAATGAAATCTTTCTCCGATTACAGGAGTGAAGAGGAGATTTTGTTGGATTTCAGAGCTTCTGTTATCTGTAGGGTTAAACTAACATCACGGACAGATATGTATCCCCGTGTGAATTCGAGCACACATAATTAGACAGGACTCGACTTGAAGTATTGTGGATCGATTTCGAGCATTGTCATTTTCATATCTATCAATTTTGTCAATAATATTTAACCATTTGTCATAGGACGCTGTGTTATCAAATATCTTGCAAATGCACTGTTATTTGTCGTGAAATTAAAGCTGAAAACATGCACCTAATTCTTTGATACCCATTGTATGTCTTCAAATTGGTAAAACTAGTTATTAAAATTATATTGTCAACATAAATAGATAGGCCTACTGCGGTGTTACGGTTTAATGATGAATGCGTCAAAATGCGAATCACTTTCACACAAAAATGCAAGTAAAATGCTTCATATTAACTTTTGTTTTTGAAACTTTTCATTACAATTTTCTAACTATGCGTGGTGACCTCTGGATTTAAAGACACTCAACTTCAGACTAATCCATAGTACATCTGTTCTCTATCTTCCCATAATAAGCAGCAAAGTTTATATATTTTACACTCTCAAGGACGCATTTGAAGTATCTGTTTCAAGTTTATTGACATCGCGAAGATTAAAGCAGTATCAACCTGGATCTCTGTTGACAGAAGATAATCTTATCTGGGTTACAAACGGACCGATGTATATAGTATACACTAACTACATACTGTTAGAGGCTGTTACTCGACACTCACATAAATCACGCGGCTAGTAACAAAACACAGACCGAGATGTAAAGTATTAAGTGAGGATGTAGCGATACACAAACCTCTCAACTCACTATTTCACATGTCGCAGAAGGACTCTATGGCTAAACACGTTCATTTTAGAATATTTGAAATTGTTATTTTATGCTTTGTTGAGGGTTTGAATATATTCATCACTCATGAATGATATAAACTATCACACACCGTAGAGGATAATATGCTGTCATTTTCATGACGTTGAAGTTCCCTGTATGCCTGTTTTAAAGATATGTTGCGTTGACAAAGCCGGGTTTAAAACATAATAAATGACGTCAAATTCATAAAAAAATGACGTAACCTCGTATAATTGGGCACTACATGTGTTAAAAGATAGCTCGTATATGCAATGGATAGTTCGAGCTTTCGTAGGATCCGCGCTCGCGTTTGACAGTTTCTTGTCTGGGGCATAACTTTCTTACTACGTGTGATATGCAAATTAAACTTTTACATGGATAGCGGTCATTGTGGAGAAGTGCAGTGATCAAGAAACATTACTCTAATGACCATACTTTTAGAGTTACGTAGTCCGGGCCGGCAAGAGCCGGCACAGTTCCTTATACGGTTTTTTAATTGCTGAACAGCGTTGTGCGTTTCTCCGCGCCTGTCTTTACATGATGTAATTTTGTATAGGATGAGATTTTTTTATCGTCTTTTATTGAAATTATTTATGATAATGATTAGGACAGATGCCATTATGATTAATTTCGTTTTAGGTTTTATCTGCGGAGTGTTATATTGTACTTACACAAAATCAAGTAAACATATACTTGCCGTTTTCGTACTTACTTTTTTAATGTTCAACATTTGAGTATGGGAACATATTATACCACATTATTATCTAAACTTTTTGCAGTACCATTTACCCACTACAAATGCATATCTTTGATTAAGCCCTATTGTAATTATTCTGAAAGCACCTTTAGCAGCCAGTACGAAAAACCAATAGGTGCGAACATCATTTCTGGGGACCATCTCAAAATGCAGTCTTTTTTACATGCTGGTTCCCACAGCATTTATGACTGTGTTAATTAAGTGAGGAAGAAAATACTAGTAGAGCAGCGAAACGGATATGACATCATTTCCTGCAATGATGGAGAATCACGCCAACAACAATATGACTTCCTTCGGCCCGATTCTTTGACGCATGCGTCAAAAGTTGTCTTGTACCCGTTTGTACGAGCCATAACTTCTTCTACACAAGTGATATATGCGTATGAATATTAGTATTGCGAAAGAGTGAGGAAAGAGGAGGTACAGTGAACAAGAACCATAACTTTTTTACGATACTTCCTGAGTTAAGATCTCTTTATTAATATTTTCTTGTTTTCGTGCACTTTTTTTTCGTAATAACTTCTTAAGTATTTTAGGTTCTATTGTAAAACTTCATAAGTGGACAGAGGTTGAGACGAGAAAGGGAAGTCAACAAGAGTTGTAACTCTAAGTGTATTTTGAGGAAGTTTTTCCCCGTTTTTATTTTGCATTAGCAATTTTTTGTAAGGAACATAACTTTTAAAGTATTGCAGACAAAATTGTAAAACATAACACGATAGAAGCTGATTAGAGGTAGTACAGTAAAGAAAAGTAGAAACTCTAGTGGTATTTTTGAGTCCCCTTTGTAACTTTGCATTTTTTTATTTTTTTTGTAAATACAATTGTGAAACTTTAAACTTTAAGGGGTAAATTTTCGACTAAAGATACCTTTTTTCCAAATTTTGCAATTAATAATGACTGGGAATTCTTTTCACGTTCTTTAATATAAAGAGTCCGATCTGATACTTGGCCGTCAATGGCAGGAAAACTCCTCATTAACTTGCAAATAATTAACAGTGTTTGCAACGTGCATGTTCGGTTGCTCTTTATATAAGTACTTACCAATATCATCACAAAATTAAAAGCTGGATGACAGTGAAAACCTTAATCATTGTATATGGGACACTTTGGTATAGGTCATCACAGACATGTGCAATTTGCACATTTAGAAAACACAGTGCGTATAATGAGGATGTTATCTGACATAATTTGTGTGTGTTTTTAATTGATTATACAAGAAAAGTTGGTGTACATAATCGAAGCACAAGAAGGGTGCAACTGATAAGCTGAAATCAAAATACATCTAAGAACATATGTTTGTCTGATTATTTATTGGAGATTATATATTCAATGGAAAAAATAGACAGTAGCTTGTAAACCAATCATTTTACGTCAAGCACTTTCTCGGATCGAGATCTGCCTTAAGTATCTAAACATGGTAATACATCTGCATGGTTATTGTAAAACTTCATACATGTATATGTACATTAATATATGGAAAAATAAAAGCAGGGTAGACTTCATGTTTATTTGAGGTTAATATGAATCTATTTTCTATCTGAACATGCAGATCATGATAAGCATTCAATAACACTGTCAGGGCGCTGGAAAAATCGAACATGCTGTCTTCTAACAGCTCTTGTTCATTATATTTTAATATAAATTGTAAGATCGTATATAAGTTCGAACGTGTCACAGAACGTTTCTATCACCATTTTTGAAATAGAGCTTGATTTTTCAAAAAAAAAAAAAAAAAAAATCCTCAGTGTATATTAAATGACCCCCTCAACACCCTATGTTGTTGTTGTTATTTTAAATATACACTGTGTATTCACTCCAACCTATATTTCGATTTTAATTGAGTTTACATAACGATTTTCTTTCTTTTTTTATCTATCGTTCATTTTCTTTATTTACCTATCTGTCTATTTACTTTTCACTTCAAAACGCGCCCCTGTATTGACGATAGAGCACGAACATATATCAATGATGGGCTAGTTAAATCGTTAAAATCGATTCCATTTTTAAACTCAAATAAGTTCCAGCCGAAATTGTTATCAAATATTTGATCGTTTATAGCTTGCGATAACCGTGTTTGCCTTCCATGTTTTTTTATTGTGTTCAAACCAATGCATTATGCACTCGCGTACTATTGACGAAACTTGAGACGAGATAAAGGCCACACGTGCAAACCTACGGATTCTTTAATTGAGATAGATGTTTTGAAGTGCCTACCCGCAGATAAGGAAGTGATTACGGGTAGTAACACTGGTTTGCTTGTTGGCTGTGATATATGTCTAGTTTTTGTCTTTTTTACAGTCGTCCTTAGCCATATAATAAGAATAGCACGTTAAAACCACTCCGTCCCTGACTCCTGTATATAGGCAACGGTTGTTAAACAGCTATTGTTGTTTATTTGGATACCCTTTACAATTCCATTTTCCACAGTTTTCCAATTTGATATTGTTTTTGAATTATGTATTAATATTTTTCATCAAAATCAGTGTTTATAATGATTCTGCTATAACAATATTATTCATAATACCATTTATATAACAGACATATGTTGAAGATATTTTGTTGTTGTTGTTGTTGTTGTTGTATTGGGGTTTACCGTCGCTGCGATGGTATTTCAATTATATAGCGACGTCCAGCTAATTACAGGTGGTACCCAGGTAGAACCACCGACCTACCGCAAGCCAGCTGGAAGGCTTCCTCACATGAAAAATCCGAAGTCCCTACCGGGATTCGAACCTACAGCGGTGAGGGGCTGAGAGATTTGTAGTCCACGACTGTAACCGCTCGGCCACGGCGGCCCCTGAAGATATTTTGAATAATTTTCAACATCATTTAGTTAGTGATATGAACCATTTTCTTTTCACTTTTAATACCTGCAAATTGTATTATATTATTGTTAACAGGACCCTGTAGAAGAATGACACTTCCAAATATGTTATCCTCAAAAAATAAAGATAGTGTTATTGTTGTTATTATTGTTGTTTTAAGTTCGAATCCCGGCAGGGCCAGCCGGAATGTATATGTGATGAAGACTTCTAGCTGGCTTGTGGTAGGTCTGCGGTTCTGTCCGTGTGCCTCTGTATACCCAGGATCTTTATGCACCCGTAATTAGCTGCACGTCGCTAAGTGAAAGCAATACTATCATAGCGAATGACAAAAGAATAACTTTAAAAGTAATCATAAAATACTAAATGAATACTTTAGTATGTTTATTTAATAATACACACACGCGTGCGGCTTTTGATTCATAAAGTTTGTGCAACAATTGCTTAGTTTCAACGGCACGTGACCTACCGTGCACACGTGCTGATCCGATAATCATGGTCTCTTGCCTATGTTTATTCTGTATTTTTCCTTCGCATCCTCTCCAAAATACAATAATCGTTGTACTGATTATTTATTCTTGACGAGTATTAACTTGACATTGAAACAATTTATTGCTTCATGCATATGCAGTCTATATTAACCCTTGCATTACTGTAAGACGTGTTAATGACAGCAAATCATTTGCTTTTAAAAGATTGCTTTAAATAGCATTGTTAGCCGGTAATATATTACGTATTACTACAAAGTCATTATTTTTCGAGCATCAATCTCGTTGACTATATATTATTAGCAATTCCGTCTATAATAAAGTGTATCAACAAAAATTAGGCGAATCAGCAGGAATTCTCTAGTTATCTGAACTCAAAAAGCGTATATTACCTCGCTTATCTCCCATGTTTTTTGTATGGTTTTCGGGACAGCAGCAGGTGATCGTTTTAAGACGGAATTACCCGAGGATTTCCGATTGTCTCCTGACTGACAAAAACTCCATGAAGAATCTCGACTCCTCTATTTGGCCAAGGATAAACCCGTTCATAATTAAATATCAATATATTAAGTTCATAACTGATATCTATATTTATTTTACGGCCCCCATCCCACCGGTGGTGGAGGTGTATGTGTGTGTGTTGGGGGGGATTATCGTAAATATATATGACATTGACAAACTTCGCTGTTGATATCAAGGTAGATAGAGTAACATCACCTCAAATACTATCATAGAGCGAATCCGGGGTTAACGAGTTTGATATCCGCTGTATGGCGAAACGTTTTCGATTCATTTCCAGGTGCAAAGTACTGATCCAATGAAGGGACCTTCAAGAGTATTAGCATTTTTTTCCCCGAAAAATGTGTTTTCACATCGATATTAAAGAAATAAACATTTTGAAGTTTAACCTTTTACCCCATGAATATTCACTCTACAGATTTATAAATTGGTTCATATCAAATTATTGAAAATTTAATGGTGTATGCAAAAATAAAAAAAAATCCATATTCTTTGCTTCTCTCTGTGCTGTGCTGTTCTCTTTGTCTTTGTAAAAATACATTTTCTCAATGTACAAATTTCAAGAATGTTTTCATTTTTACAAACACAAATGTAAAAGAAATTCGAGAAAAAAAGCACAATTTTTTTTTTGAAAATTTCTGGACCACGACTTCAATGAACAAAAAAAAACCACCATTATTTAGATGATTATTTCAAGCATACCATCGTAAGTTTTAGACAAGTAAATAAAACAATATAATAGCGAATATGCAAGAGGATTTGTAGGAGTAGACCGCAATAGTACGGATTTTCTTTTTTCCTTTTTTACTTCAATTGTTGACACTTACTTACTTACTTACTTACTTACTTATTTACTTACGTGAGTCAGTCAGTCAGCAAATTAATAAATAAATAAGTGAATAAATGAATACAGTAGTAAAAAATAAATAGAGCGTCGTTATAATGTAACTGAAGGCGAAAAAAATGCTGTTTCAGGAACTTGTTTTCTAAAGCACAGGATGTTATACACAAAATAAAATAAAAAATATTAACGTTTAATGTAAAACATATTGCATATCATTCCTATCATTTTCGTATCAAGTGTCCCAGTTTTTAAGATGAGCGACACCCCTACCTCCTCCTCCTGCCGATCCACACCTGACAAGTTGACAACTAGCGCGTTTACCCCATACGATACGTTAAACCCCCTCACTGTACGTACATACCTCAGAGAGTAGGTCTATCTGTATGCTTCAACCGCATAGATCATAACCCCTCGTGACACACGGCAACCGGGGGCGCCGGACCTGCATGTCATTTTCATTAAATTCGTGTCCGTGTTTTCATTCTCTGGACTGCCGTTAATTAGAGTGTGTGTTAATTGGAATTTACATCTTTGTTCACCTGTATTCATCTCATAGGTAAGCATTTGCTGTTTCTAGTTTACTTATGCACATGTATTCTACACCGGTTTTAACAGAGTAAATATTAATCTGAAAATGGGTATTCTGCTACAAACGTTGCATGACACTCACGTAACTGTAGTTAATTAGTGAACGTAGAAAGGAAATACTTGGTGCTGGCAGTGTGATATGATTGGATCTTTAACGAGGGATGACAGCGAAACTAGGTTAAGTGCTTATTTATTTATATTCTTTTAGCCTAGTATCGCTCTCATCCCTCGATATATGGTTTAGGACAAAATCATAGGGTTCTTTACATCTATTGCAAATGCAAGCAAATGTAAACTTTGCTAAACCACACCAGACAGTTTATAAAGAACGTTAACTTTTTTTTTAAAAAAAAAGACAATTAAAGGGCTGATAGCAGATGTGACGCCCCTTCCAATTTAAACCATGTCAGTTAATATTGTCGTCCTCAAAAGAATTGAATTATAGCAGTAGTTGTGCCATATGCCATGTGTGCGTAAAAAGGAAGACGGAGATGATTTGAGTCACGTCATATGACGTTAATTGTTCCCTCTAAGTGCAATTAACATGCAGCAAATAACTCACTTGAGCATTTCCAGTAGTTTGTGAAAACAAGTATCCATAGGGTCAAGGTCAAATATGCTTACTATATGTTTTTTTTATTATAAATCATTGTGGGTATTCAAATTGGAGATTTAGTAGTAATTTTTTACGTAGGATACCGTGCAATTTTGGATCCTTATCAATACAGCGATCTCTACACGGTGTGACACGCAGAGTTTGGCATGTAAACATTATCAACACTGTCATTACCCTTTGGGGACAATTACGCCTTAGGGTTCAAAATTGATCTTTATCAAAGGAAATACTGTCCGAGACGCCAAAAATAATGCCTCCCTACCTACAACCCCGCCAGCAACAACATTAACAACAACAAAAAGGGAAGAGAAATTAATGTCAACTGTTCTAAAGACCCTATTTTCCTGAATTGAATAATGACGAAAATAACGATTTTTTATGAGCGGAAAAATTTAGATATTCCGAAGATGGCGGAAACGAAGTGTTCGGGTTATCGGG
The DNA here is from genome assembly GCA_021229015.1 of Solen grandis. Taxonomy (NCBI): domain Eukaryota; kingdom Metazoa; phylum Mollusca; class Bivalvia; order Adapedonta; family Solenidae; genus Solen; species Solen grandis. The sequence continues at coordinate 45,125,615 of CM037780.1, read as the reverse complement.
AGTCTCGGAATATCGAGAATAACGTGTCGTTATCACAGCCGTCTGTTTCTCTATCACTGGTGTACTTCAATTTAGGCACCCTAGACATTAACCTGCACAATATTTAGAGAAATGGTTTTTCTAAATGTCGAAATATGCATTAAAACGTGCATTTTTTTTCCGGCCCAGGCATGCAGGAAAACGCATTTACGCACATTTTAGACACAAATATGATACTTAGCGCTCCTAGTAGGCTATGAATGTGCTGTATGCTATATTATGTCGAATAAACGATGTTATGTTAATGTTATGTTTTCCTTAGTAATACTTCTTTTTCTTAAAGAAAAAAATACCAAGAAATAATGGAATGTGTTTCTAATATTCATAAGCATTACCGCATGCTATCATAATTGTTCCTCACGAAAATTATTTATTATAGTTTACAGTATATAAGTATACATTAGTAAATATCACATTAAAATTGAGGTGATGTATAATGGGTTTATAGTTTTGAAAGATTGTTAATTATCTCCCTTTAAACTGGTAGGCCGTTCAAGAGAGGTGATCGCTGACACAGGTCGAAATGTATAGTGAATAATCATACTGGTTCCTGTGTGGACTTCCGCTGTACAGCAGAAGTCCACACAGGGAACCAGTAAATGTTTGACTCACGGTGGGGGACAGTAAATCATCAAGATATTGAACACGTCAGGTACAGATAGGGTATTTATGGCCCTAGTACACACGAGATTGTGCAGCTAGTCTGATGTATCTCTTAAGTGGACCGGCCGACCTGAGAAAAGTTGAAGGGCGTGACATATGTACATGAGCTCACACCTGTATTAGCGGTCAGTTCTGTTTAACGACTAACCTCTAGACAAAGGCCAGTGACTGGATTCCCAGCATTGAATGTGTACAAAACTTAACCTCTGAATAGCAACTACCTCCAAACAAAATGACACTTTTCATCGAGTGGCCACAGGATTTACTGAAGCCGAACATTAATTTACGGATATTAGTACTTAGAAGTCAACCTGTGTTTAACGGCCAATTCTATCTTCTTACTATACACGTAGCTCCCAATCAGCAGCTGTCTGAGTCAAGCGGACACAATCTCATGATCCCCTCACTGACCTAAGACATGCTGTTTAGATTTTATTATCATCACGGTTATTGGGAAACAATAGTTTCTAGTTTGGACCAGTATTTAGCCCCTGGGTCCTGTCCTTAAAGCGTTTCCAACCCATTACTTTCAAATCAGAAGTTATGCACGCTACCACTGGGCCATGGCGTTTGTTTTTTATATGATCTTTATAAAAAAGATAAGAGTAGAAATATGAGTAGACCTATACATATAATTAAGTTGAATGCCAATAGTGTTAATTGACTAAGGATCGGATGGTCGGGAAGTCGATCCCCACTGTGTGTTTTACAAGGCGCAAAGTACTGGTCCAACCCATAAGCTATCTAGATTCTGATGTATTGATTTGCAATTATTCAACATGATCTTTGTTGCGACAGGATACAGTATCTCAAATACTTAAGATATATTGCTCAAAAATCCACTTTCCGGCATCCAAATAAATCCAAGACGTACTATTTTTGACAACGCAAGAGAAATACCTAGCCATTTTTTGTGTTAAAAATACGGAGGGGCATAGTAGTTTTCTATGAAAATACAATATCAAGATTTTTTTTCTCTAAATGTCACAGACTGACAGCCTAATATGGAATACAGCCGTTAAACTTGGTTCATACTATAACACATTACTCCCGGGGACGTGTAAACAGCTGTCAAACGCTTTGCTTACTTGAAATATTAATGTCAGGATAATGAACTTATTTTATTCATGTAATTGTTTTGGTACATGCTGTGTGAGCGACATTGCATATTGCTAACGATAAACCACCTCCAGATGTCTAGTAGAGACCATTTCAATAGAAGTTCGGCAATACTTGGTATAATTCGCTGATTTAGACTGACCAATCAGTGACTGGGGAAAAATCTCGAGTGTATATTTATTTCCCATTTAGCAATGTGTGGAATTTTACTCAAGTATGCAGATAAGGTGTTCTAGAAGTGCTCATTGATTTACATAGGTTTACGTCTCATTTCGGAGTGAAATAGTTTTTTAACGTAACAGTTTCGCCTCCTAGTCTATAAATAGATTTAAATCGGTCAATGGAAGAAGAAAATGGTCGCGTATTGCAGATGGTCGCTTAAAACAGGTTGGCTGATTTGTACACGATTGGCCTGACTGGCTCAAATTCCATCAATTCTACTTAAATCAGAGTTTTGGTTTTGCTTGGTACTCAGCATATTGTATACAGGGAAGTTGGCCTGGTGTCAGGATAATGTGACTAGGTGTGGTATTATGCCACATGTCTACGACGTGATGCTCTTTATCTGAAATCTGCATACAATGGAAATACTGTCGATGAGACGTTAAACCCAACAAACACGTATAAAACATATTTACTCGTTACTGTATCATTTACTAAGAGCCAAGTGGTGTGGATTAATATCATAGCAGACTTGTATATATATATATATCTAGCCACCCAAAAGTTGAATTTGGCAAGACTAGCTGTAGTATTCTTGTCTCTGTCATGTGGTCATAAGGTGTGGTAACGCGCTTAGCTTCTCAACAATGACTCCCGGGTTCGATTCTTGGTCAGTACAAGAAGGGTACAGCCATCGCCCGTTAAGTCACGTGACTTTTCTCCGGTTTCCTCCTACATTAATGACCAGATACGGCGCCACCTGAGCCATCGAGGTTGACTTTTACAAATTGTGATAACTAATTTCGTAAATTCGTATTTCGATATAAAATAAATAAAGTTTAATTTTTAGTCATAGGGTGATACCCATTTTAACGCGATTTCAAAAATTGGTTATAATTTATTATAATATAAACGATATGATGCGTTGTGCTCTTATGCTCATAAAAAAGGGGTCAAAGATATAACAAAATTCCACGAACTTTTGAAATACCCCTCGTTTAATCGTAATAATATGTACATGTATATGTATTTTGGCTACTTGAATTTTTAAAAAAAATTTAAATCTTAGATTAAATATCGGTAATCTTGAAGTCAAATAAAACGTTAATCTGGCCACTCCAATGCTTTACGTTAATTCAAGTGCTCAGATTTTTTTTTTTAAGTGAGGATTTGTTGGTACTGCTCAGGCGTCTCCATCAACTACCTGTAATAAGCTTGACTTGCCGTTCAAAAAATAGTTTACCAATGCATTATTATATTGGTGTACATATAGAATCTGATAAACAGTTTCATCCTTTATCTATTATGTTAACATCTACTTTAAACAGTCCAGGAAATGTGTTTGTCGATGCAAGTTCTTTCACCTGGCGGATTTAACCGAGAAAACATCTTTCTCCTTTAAAAGGGATACTTTATCTGTTTAACAAATTATTACTTTATCTGGTATCATCAGTGTACATAGAAAGATGAAAACCACAAAGGAAACCATTAATCAATAATACTTTCACAATCATATTGTTCTAGAATATGCCCTTCGGTGAAATGTTTTTACAGGAATGAAACAAGAAATGACTGTGTTTTTTCGCCCCAGGGTCACCATTGTACGTGATAAGGATTCCATTGTATACCTTTTTTGTAACAGGATTGACCAAAACTGAACAAATCACAAGTCACTGTTGCCATGAAAATGAACATTCCAGTTGAAGGTGCTGGTATCTTGAAAAGAAAAATCCTTACCACGTGTGTTAGGGCATCATGTGACTCAAGTAACTATGACAACTGAAGCAGTTTCACGTTAAGGAAATTAAAATAACGTCCCTTAAGTTTAAAATAAAAAAAAATATTCTGCTGTCTTCTTACACTTACAATGCTTACCTTTACCTAAACCATCGTCCCCAGTGGCCGAGTGGTTAGAACGTCCGCCTCGAGAACGTGAGGTCGTTGGTTCGATCCCAAGTCGTACCAAAGTCGTAAAAAAAGTACTGTTATAGCTCCCTTGTTTGGCGCTAAGCATATAAGGGTAGTTGCAGGGTTGGTTGGCTCAGTGTCAGGATAATGTGACTGGGTGTGGTATCATGTCACATGTGATATTGCCGCGTGGCATATCTGTCTCAAGTAGACATCGTCTCCAAATGACTTCAAATACTGTTGGCGGGACGTTAAACTCAATAAACGAACAAATAATAATAGGTTACCGGTATTTTCAATAATTTCATTTATATATTTCATTTTATCAGTAAATATCTACCGTAATGAATGTGAGATGATGTAATTTTTTTTTATTTTATAACGTTACTTTAAGAAGCCATTGTGATTATAGATTATGGTTATGTCATAATTAAGCAATGTATTATTGTATCTATTTATTTGTAAACTGTGCAATGTTGTTAGCTGTCAATTTTTATCATGTATGCCACTGACATATGTATATTACACAAATAAGAGTTAATTGAATGTATAGAAATTAAAAGTTCTTTTATTAAGGAGTTTATCGTTTTTCGAAGTGGATTTTTTCCTACATATGGATAAGGAAGCGTGAGATTATAAGAGTATATATGGGTAGATACCGAAATAAATTCGTGCGACTAAAGAAAGATACGAGGATGGATTATTTTCCATGATTTATAGAAACCCGATCTGTCTCATGTTTTCTTTATAACAAACAAAACAACAGTTGAATCAAGCCTTGAGAAACACTATCCTCAGTTCAGCCCGGGGTTAAGCTGGACGTCGTCTGTGGTCATACGCGTTGCCATGGTGATAACGTTAAAAGTGCCCGAGGGTGTGGAGAGGAATGTCAGACTGTCGTATGAGGGTCCTGTTTATGGGTCAGATCCCACTAAATTATCTTATTTCAGTGACAGGACACATGCTACGATTTGCAAGGCATTATTATGTATCCATTCACAAATTTTCATCAACCCCTTTTTCTTTCAGACGCTTAATAATCTCCCACCTCGAAGCGATTAGAGGTTTTATAAGAATGGCTTTCGTCTGTCCGTCTTCCGTCTGTCCGTACTACACTTTCCTGCCCGCTTTTTATCTATTAAACCCTTTAAGTGATTTTTATTTAATTTTGGTAAAATGTTCACCTTAGTAAAAGGATGTGCAGAACCCATATGTCCCAACCTTCTCGGCTCAAGGTCAATGTCACAATTGAAGGTCAATAGCCTGACCCTTTGATTTCATGCCCACTCTTTTAGACCATATTTGTAACACATCACATTTATAACAGACATTTTATGTACGTAATAACATTTGTAACAGGTAAAATATTTTACAGTTGCGTTTGCCCGAAATGGGGGTCGACATTCGAAGCATATATGTAACGGATAACAAATCATATATGTAACACCTGTTACAAATGTGTAACGGAACACATATGTGACATATTTTGTGACGAATGTGTTTGATGATGATGGTGATGGTAACAATTCCTTTAAAAGGGACAATGATAACACCACCACCATTAACAAACAACACCACTATCGCCACCACATCTGCTACAACTACTGCTGCTGTTTCGTCTGTTGTTGCTACTGTTACTGCTGTCGATCCCTGTTTCTACCGTTCTTTGATCTAGTTTTTCTCTTCTCAAACTTTTATTGCGTTGGTGATGATAATTTGTTAGGTGTAACTGCAGTTTGTGTTATACAGACTATCCTGTGTGAGAGCTACAATACCTTTAATTGTAGAAAGTGTATATCTTTATTAATGTACATAGCTGATGTTACCTGTATTTGAGTTTGGATTACATTACAATAACATTGGAACGCTTTCAAATAATGTAAACAGCATACCCGGAAGCTGTAGTATCAGTCGTAACATTGCACATCTACTTTTGGTTCTGAATTCATTGAATTCCGACTAATAAAAGTTTCTAAGTATTCACACTGACAGACAGTTGGGAGGACGTATCGATGACTATATATAACGTATCGATGACTATATATGACGTATCGATGACTATATATGACGTATCGATGACTATATATGACGTATCGATGACTAAATATGCGCTAACTGATTTTGAATGTAAAGAAGAAAAATATTATATCAATCTATTTGCATGTGTTCTGTTTAGTGAGGATGTAGTGTGATGCATGTATATGTAAACACCGCATGTTTATCTTGCTACCATAATATAAAATGCCAATACTATAATATGTTGATATAACATAAATATGAATGTATGAGAATGAACAACAAATTTCAGATTAATAAAGACATTCCAGAAAACGACTATATTATATATTGTTAGTTATATGGAATGTATAAAACAAATATATCAAAGTTAAACTGTTACAATGAAAATAAATATGTTTAAAGCCACGAAAACGTTAACAAAGACCTATTGTTTACCTTTCCCATAACAGTAGAAAACGTATTATGACGATACATTTAGGAGCTGTAAATAAACTGGCCAGTGAAACTTAATATAGAAGCAAAAAAAATGAAATAAAACATAAACTTTCAATTATTGCGAATTGAACCCAGGGCCTCTTGTAAGTAGACCAACACTTAGCCGACTGCGCAACAGAGGATTTTTCGGCGTAGCTGTATAATTTCGATTTCAACTCGCATCTTAAACCAATCAAATGTACGCTAACAGCGGTAAATAATTCTAAGCTGAATAAAAGGACTCCTGTTATTGGTTAACGCAGACTATAAAATTACTGTAAATAAGGGGTGCAGCTTGTATATATCATTCAGCTTGGTGTTATTACTTTTTGATGTAAACATGAAAGTGATTTCAGTAAGTTAAATACAATCCTTTTCCATCAATTGAGGAATGCTACTTTGTGAAAATGATTTAAAACAACAAAAAAAATCCACCGTGTTAAACCCCTTAATTCCAAAACAACTAATAACGCTTTTATATCATAATTGTCATATGCAATAATGATATGAAAAAATATCAAACAAGCCTATTTACAGATATAATTTTTTGTATTACCGTCTATAAATAAGTATATTTCATAGAAAAAATACTGAACTATTTCTAGAGCGTAAATTTGTTGTGCGTCGGTCTTTCGCGCGCTTTTCCTGGGAATGTTCTAGAAGACTGGAAATTTCGTTTTCTTTCATCCTACGCCGAATATCTTTTTTAAAGATATTTCTTGTTTTTAACTAATGTACGATAAAGTTTACTTATACATTGCAACTAAGGACTGAGTCAACTTTTCTAAAATTAATAAACGCCATCTACTTAGCAAAAATCTACTCATAAATGTTTACTTTTTTAACTGGGATGTTTTCATGTTTAAATAGGAAGAATAAATTGTTCACGGTCTGCAAATTGACAATCATGTAGGAAGATATGCACCCTCCCTGATATTGCCTTTTTATGATTGAATATCTTAAAATATTATATCAACCAATGAAACGGGTGTTTTTCCATTGCTTATGGTTGTTAATAGTTGATAACCAAGATTTTATTGATTCAAGAATTTGGTCAAAATCCATTTTACATGTGCTTACACGATTTTTTATTTCGCACGACGCCCGTCTCAATCCACAAGTCGTTTAAACGAAACCCTACTAGTTAAAGTAGGGATATGAAGGTAAATTTAAGCTATTAATGAACTTTTTACCCAAATTGATATTTTTCCTCACCGTTTTTTTTTTTTTTTTTTTTTTTTTTTAATAAATATTTTTTTTTTTACGAAATAAAAAAACGCGAATTGCATTTTGTAGAGAGAGAGAGAGAGAGAGAGAGTGAGAGAGGGGGGGGGGAGACTAGAAAAAAGAAGAAGATATGTGTCGCACAAGAAAATCATATTGTGAAATGCCAAGCAAGAAACTGTTGTCTTCATATCATTCACACCCTATCTTAATTACGTGGAGGAAAAAAATCTGCATGACGAAACAGTAAAGGTGTAAACGAGCAGATGCTATTTGTGTTTGTGCATTTAGGCGCATTGTGGGACATTGTCTGTGCATTAATGCCCTTTGATGTACATATACAATTACGATAGAGAGTATATGACTCTAAGAGGGCGCCGTGGTTCGGTGGTAACGTACATGACTGCGGATCGGAAGGTTGTGGGTTCGTATCCAATGGGGTAAGGAACTTATTTGCATGGTTTTTCAAGGCGCAAAGTACTGGGCCAGCCCAGGAACTGTGGAGAGTGACAACTATAAACTGTTTGTTTCCAAATCGATGTAAAAAGATTAATTAAAGTTTCCTGTCCAGCACATGGTTAACGCCCAAACCCGTCGGTTTAACATTCATGTACGCTGTCATGAACAAGACCACTAGACAACGGCGCCTGCATTAGATATCAAACACATGCAAAAAGATACTTTGATAAGAGGGAGACAAGCGTTTATATGTATAAACTATAAATGTTTGAGAATATCTTAATAAAGTAGGGTGAACAACAAAATGTCATATACAAAAAAGGACTGTTTACATGGTAACACATGCATTACAATCACATGTATACTTTTAAATTCATCATGCTGTGTTGGAACGGACTTTGGGGTCCGACCCCTAGTGTGTTACGATTTTTAGGTGCAGAATTGGACCCCAAGATGCTTTGCATTTGCTGCATTACTACTTCCGATAGAATGAAATCGAACGCACTTAGGCGTCAGAACTTGACCATAATGTTTATGAAATAGCATACATTTGAATGAAAGGAAGAAGTTTCAATGAGTTTTTTTTACCAGTTAATTTGCTGAAATAAAATGACTTAAGGAGTATTATGGGAACTTTTAGACTAATTTTACAATTTGACATGACTAAAACAGACGTCTGTTTCTCGTTCGGCAGCTGAATGCTATTTTCTTAGACTGAACTACTACAGATATTTGGAAATATAGAGACGTCACTCAAACGTATTTACCATAATAATAATAATCATCATCATCATATCATCATCATCATCACCAGATTATGAGTAATTATACAACTGATGAAAAAGCAGACATAAACGTGACAGATGTCGCTTGCTTTACATGTTCTAGCTATGAACAAAACTAAAGTGTATCAAATACAAGCATGTGTATAGATATTGCATTTTGCTTCTGAAATTATGCCATTGAAATGTTGGAGTTTTCTTTCTGAACATGAATCATATTTACCCTCACAACTTCTCCGGCGTAGTAATACATAATTACATGCTGCTTAGAAGTCTAAAAAAGAAAACTTTTGACGTAAATGTCAAAACATCGGGCATATATTGTTGATGGGGTGCGGGAAAAAACCGTTTCAATCTGCTTTATTCTATTTTCACTTGTTTCAACAATTAAGGCAGTAATACACGGAGAACTAGCATGTAAAAAAGATTGCATTTTGAGATGGTCCCTATTATGGTAGCATATTTCTACCAGCCACTTATCCACTTAGATATGTTGAAACTTTTCTGAAAAAAAAAATGTCACTTATTCAATTAGTATCTGGCAAGTAGAAAACTTTCATGTTATCCTCTTAGGTATCTGAACAGGAAAAATCTGCCTGTTAGTGCCCACTACTGCCAATCATATATTCACTTAACCCTTTCCCTCATATAGACTCATTTTGACGCCCTCAATAGGTACCACATAAAGCCTGATCTGCAGAAAACCACAGTTAGACCTTACCAAATTTAATTGTAAAATCCTCATTACCAGACCACTGAGGAGCAGCGAACAGCATAAAACCTGATCAGCCTGCGAGTAACTCGCAGGCTGATCTGGTTTTATGCTGTTCGCATAGGTCTTTTCATTGTATCCTCTATGAGGGAAATGGTTAAGATAACTGGATATCTCGCCTTTTTTCAAGTTAGTTAAATTATGTGGATAACAGGCAGTTTTTCACATAATTATATGGAAAAAAGCATAATATCTAGTTAACATAAGTGAATATGTGATTGGCAGTTGTGGGCACTTACAGACAGTTTAGTCCTGTTATGATACCTAAGTATACTTGAAAATTTTCTACTTGCCAGATTATAACTGAATATGTGACAATTATTCAGAAAACTTTCGACATAGCTAAGTGGATAATGACTGGCAGAAATATACCACCATACCCTATAACTATTGGTTTTCGTCCTGGTTGATGAAGGTGATTTCAGCATAATTACAACGGGACTAAATCGAAAATCTACTTACCTTCTCTCTCTATATATATATACAAAAATAAATAAATAAAATGCATGTAAAATAATAATGTGGTTTTATCTGTTATATATGGTGGCATATTTCTGCCAGCCACTTATCCACTTAGCTATGTCGAAACTTTTCTGAAAAAGTGTCACATATTCAGTTATTATCTAGCAAGAAGAAAATTTTCAAGTTTTCCACTTAGATATCTTAACAGGGATAAACTGTCCGTTAGTGCCCACTACTGCCAATCACATATTCACTTAGGTTAACTGGATATCACACTTTTTTCCAGATAATTATATGAAAAAATGCCTGTTATCCACATGATTTAACTGAATAACTTGAAAAAAGGCGAGATATCTACTTATCTTAAGTGAATATATAGCTGGCAGTAGTGGGCACTAACAGGCAGTTTTGTCCTTTTATGATACCTAAGAGGATAACACAAAAGTTTTCTACTTGCCAGATAATAACTGAATATGTGACAATTTTTCAGAAAAGTTTCGACATAGCTAAGTGGATAAGTGACTGGCAGAAATATGCCATCATAGTTATACAACCTGTGTTCCCATTCTCGATTTTTGATATTATCGTTAGCGTAATTACTTGATTTTGTGTAAGTACAATATATCACTCAGCAGATCAAACCTGAAACGCTATACTAAATTTTGAATATCGGAAAACATAATGACATCTGTCATAATCATTATCCTAGACAATTTCAATAGAATACAAAAGACATTTATATGTGAACATTTTTTCCTTTACAAAATTACATCATGTAAAGACAGGAATGGAGAAACGCAAAATACTGATAAGCAGTTAAAGAACGTTCCAGAAACCGTGCCGACTGTTGTCAGCCCGGAATAATAAAGTGTAGTGACGGTGACGTGCTGTTCTTGTATTATAATGGTTATAAATAAGGGGTACAAATGTAATATACATAGCTGATAATGAAGACGATGACCATGACAAACACGATTAAACGATAATGAGAAGAAGTGGGTTACGACCATGATCATGAAATCCTTCATTAGGAAAATGTTCGTAACGGTCGATCATCCATGTCAATGATTCAGTCGATGTTGGACCCCAAAGTGCGTTAGTATGGTACTTATCAACGCACTTTTGGGTCCATATTCGAAACTGACACCAAAGTTCGTTAGACCGACCGCACTTTGAGGTCGGACCCCAAAATGCGGGACGCACTTTGGGGTCAGGCCCCGTAGCGCGTGGGGCCCCAAAGTGCGTTCCCACAATGCTGCAACTATTGCTTATTCGATTACATTTTATATACTGACATCACTATAAAACCTCAAGATTAGTAAGTAATTAAATATCTCTGTTGCGACCTGGGATTGCCATCTTCATTATACTCGGGAGTGCTAAATATCAAATCCCGTTTCTGTCTGTCTAGCAAACTTGAGCACGGTAGATTTATCATTCAAGTTAACAAAACAAGGGCACATTTACAGTGAACACAAACTCAAGCATTGTGGAAGAAATGTAAAATAAAGCGTAAAATGAGATGAATTTCTACAGAGTAATCAGAGGGAAGAGAACCAGACATTAAATACTCGGGGGCAATCGTGTTACTCCGCCTATCCCCGGAATCTTCCGTATGGTTTTCGTAGAGAATCGCTAATGTTGTCAGAGTGTACTCGTCGGATGTCTATAATGTGGATGAAACTTTCTGTTTATGTCATGTAGAAAGGTTTCATTCTGCCTCACAGCAAAAAAAAAAAAAAAAACGCCTTTATACAGTACTGCAGACATTTCACTCCGCAAGCAGACGGAAATTACGAAGATTCACGAGCGCTCCGCCGAATACCAATATCACCAAACCGCCTAACGTCTGAATCGTAGCGATTCTTGAACTGTGAAAAGGGATACACAAATGTGAGAGGTGGACAAGAGAATGTTTCATGAAAACAACCCAAACATATGTCGGAAATGTTTTCTGATAACATATGACGACAGAAGTGTTCTCGATCGATTGCTATCTTATTATACACATTCATTCAAAGTTTACACCAGTCTTTTATAGTCTGTCCGTTACATGAAATATGAAACCTATGTCTGAAAGGGTGTACATATATATCTGATAAAGTGATAAAGTATGAGACACTTATGCTCGCTGCATGTAATGCATTTGAAACCAATCAAATAGCAATCAATAATATTTCTATTAGTGCATGTACTAGATATAGCCAGAAGTTTCTACATCAATGCAAAATGTTTGCTGAAAATGTATCGTCTTGATGTAGATCTACTATCCAACAAAATCCCTTAAAAAACGGCACTTAATATGTTTGATTCACGTAGAGCATCTCTCTGACGTCATACGACTTAGTTGATCTATATATTTTTGTTAACGTGTTTTGAGTAAATAATAAAACATAGTTATTGTAGGAATTCAGAGAGAGGGAGAGAGAGAGAGAGAGAGAGAGGGGCTCACATAGAGAGAGCGATATTGACATCCTAAAAACACCTCTAAGGAATATAAAGCAATATTAGCTCAGTTTCAAGTATAGCTCTAAATATTTTTGCTCTATAATATAATCTAAGTTTCTATCCACACGTTGTAACATTTGTCTAGCAGTTGTACACATCTTTCTTTGTAGAGTTACTTAACAATTTATATACAAATTAATATACATATATACATACATATTGTAAGATAGTCAGTAGGACAGAAGGGGGATTCCCCGACCTACTGTTTTCTATGTGACAGGGAAAATAACTTTTAAACTTATAAAAAAATGAAGCAATTTCAATTTTTCTATAAAGATTAAATGATTAACCATCTGAAAATTTGTCCGAAGAGATATATCTTACTTTTTTTGTATTTTTGTTTGT
>CM037780.1:45062579-45112579 GCA_021229015.1 Solen grandis | reverse complement strand
TTGTTTTGTTTTTTGTTGATGTTGTTCTTGTTGTTAGTGTTTTGGGGAGGGGGGGGGGGGCATTGCCAGCAGAGTTCTTCAGGAATCATTTTATAAAGTTCTGTTTTCACCCTAGAGCTTATCCATGCCACGTTTCATCAGATTTTCTTCTTCTAAGTGGACTAAATTCGAAGCAATTTATTGTCGTCTGATGCCGACGTTTGGGAGTGATCACAATGTAAAGCCGTATCGACAAAAGGTCATAACTTCTCTAAAACACATTACTTTTACGTACCTTCGTAATTTGAATAAATAAAGGTATTTAAGTCAAATGACAGACTTTTGTATTTTTAAGAAGTAGGGACCTACATCAAGTTAATGAAATAATTAAGGGAACACCCAGGAACATGATGATCTAACTAGTCACTTATCCAATCTGGGAAGGTTCACACACTATTGAGTGATCAAAGTTGGTTAGAACTATAATTTCATTTTCATTAGGTAGATCATATGCATGCATGTTTTTTGTGTTTTTTGTTTGTTGTTTTTTTAGCTCACCTGAGCACAAAGTGCTCAAGGTGAGCTATTGTGATCGCCCTGTGTCCGGCGTCCGTCGTCGTGCGTCGTGCGTCGTCAACAATTTTCTTTAAACGACATCTTCTCTGAAACCGCTGAACAGAATTTGATGAAACTTGGCAGGAATGTTCCTTGGGTAAGGCTCTACAAAAGTTGCTAAAATAAAGTTGATCCATGAAGAACTCTGGTTGCCATGGCAACGGAAAGAAAAATAATTTGAAAATCATCTCCTCCAAAACTACTCGCCAGATTTCAAAATAATTTGGTACAGATGTTCCTTGGGTGACCCTCTACCAAAGTTACTAAAATTATTTGGATCTGCCAAAAAACATGGCCGCCAGGGGCGGGGCTAATTTGCCTTATATGTATATAGTGAAATCTTTAAACGACATCTCTCTGAAACAGCTGCACAGAATATGATCAAATATTGCAGGAATTATCCTTGGGTGACCATCTACCAAAGTTGCTGGAATTATTTGGATCCGCCAAAAAACATGGCTGCCAGGGGCGGGGCAAATTTGCCTTATATGTATATAGTGAAATCTTTAAACGACATCTTCTCTGAAACAGCTGCACAGAATATGATCAAATTTTGCAGGAATTATCCTTGGGTGACCATCTACCAAAGTTGCTAAAATTATGTGGATCCGCCAAAAAACATGGCTGCCATGGGCGGGGCTAATTTGCCTTATATGTATATAGTGAAATCTTTAAACGACATCTCCTCTGAAACAGCTTCACAGAATTTGATCAAATTTTGCAGGGATGATCCTTGGGTGACCATCTACCAAAGTTGCTAAAATAATTTGGATCTGCCAAAAAACATGGCTGCCAGGGGCGGGGCTAATTTGCCTTATATTTATATTGTGAAATCTTTAAACGACATCTCCTCTGAAACAGCTGCACAGAATATGATCAAATTTTGCAGAAATTATCCTTGGGTGACCATCTACCAAAGTTGCTAAAATTATTTGGATCCGCCAAAAAACATGGTTGCCAGGGGCGGGGCTAATTTGCCTTATATGTATATAGTGAAATCTTTAAACGACATCTTCTCTGAAACAGCTGCACAGAATATGATCAAATTTTGCAGGAATTATCCTTGGGTGACCATCTACCAAAGTTGCTAAAATTATTTGGATCCGCCAAAAAACATGGCTGCCATGGGCGGGGCTAATTTGCCTTATATGTATATAGTGAAATCTTTAAACGACATGTATTTGTATAAGCATTTGAAAAGTCCATTATGTAATTCTGTCTCAGCTTATTTATGGTTAGGGATTTAGACACAAAGTAGGAATCTTGATTAATATAGCAGCATTTTAATTTATTTCCAGATCCAAGTTAAGAGCACCTGCTGCTAAAAGGTCAAACTGTAAAGATGGCTGACAGTCCAATGCTGGGAAATGACAAATCAGCACAACCAGTTCCTTTCAAGACGCGCACAGAATCTGTTAGTGTATTGTTTCATTATCCATCTCTCATAATTGGTTAGCCTCTTAATGGAGGCAATTTTTATGGCTATAAGACCTTAAACCAAGTTTCATAATGAGATATGTCTGACCAGTGGTTTCCAAGTTATGCACTTTTATTTAAAAAAAGTGATATAATTCTGGTGTTGATAGCATCCTTGGGATATTTAACTTGGTAAAATATTATGCTTTTGCAGTACCGTGGCTGCATGGTAGTCAGGTGAGATCTTGTGATGTTTCTGATCACATAAAAACTACATCAGTTTAATCCTCTCTAAACTAAATCATACACTTAAATTACACTTACATTTATCTTTTGTGCATGTTCAAGGGGATTGCAGTTAGATAAACGTATAGCTACAAAATTTTCTGTATGAGCCACAAAGGTTTGAATTATTGTAAGCATGGTGACTGTAACAGGAAAGGGGGACACTTTGTTTTGGTCAGCTTTGTGAAATTGCGTTTCCTCTCAGATATTGTGGAGAAAGCATAATCTCTAGCATCAATTAAAAGTAGCTTCCAAGTCAGTTTCAACTTTTATAATGAAATGGTATTTAAATAAACAAAGAATCTAACATCACTGATGAGTGATATAGAAAACAAAATTTGAATTTTATTCTCTGCATAGTAAAAAGTAGCAAAATTCTTAGGAAAGTTTTATAAAAATCAGTGCTTTTTTAGCTCACTTTAGCTCAAGGTGAGCTATTGTGACAGATGAATAACTGGCGTCCGTCGTCAATATTTAACTTAAAACAACATCTCCTCCTTAACCATTGGGTCAATTTTTAAGAAACTTCACAGGAATGTTCCTTGGGTGAAGTTCTTTCATAGTTGTTCAAAGAATTTGATTCTATACAGAGCTCTGGTTGCCATGGCAACAGAAAGAAAAAACATATGAAAATTTTGAAAATCTTCACCTCCAAAACTACTGGCAAGGTTTCAAAGTTACTTGGCACAGATGTTCCTTGGGTCACTAACAAGATTGTTCAAATTATTTTGATCCGGTGAAAAACATGGCCACAAGGGGGCAGAGTCCGTTTTCCTTATATGTATATAGTAAAAACTTCAAATATCTTCTCCTCCAAAAGTACTTGCTGGATTTCAAAGTTATATGGCACAGATGTTCCTTAGGTCTATCTCTACCAAGATTGTTCAAATTATTTTGATCCATTGAAAAACATGGCTCCCAGGGCGCAGAGCGCGTTTTCCTTATAAGTATATAGTAAAAACTTTGAATATCTTCTCCTCCCAATAGTACTGGCTGGATTTCAAAGTTATTTGGCATAGATGTTCCTTATGTTATCCTCTACAAAGATTGTTCAAATTATTTTGATCTGTTGAAAAACATGGCCGCCAGGGGGAGGAGCCCGTTTTCCTTATATGAGTTTAGTACAAATTTGAAAAATCTTCTTGGCCAAAAGTACTGGTTGGATTCCAAAGTTTTTTGGCACAGATGTTCCTTAGATCACTCTCTATCAAGATTGTTCAAATTATTTCAATCTGTGAAAAACATGGCGGCCATGGGGCGGAGCCCGTTTTCCTTATAAAATCTATAGTACAAATTTGAAAATTCTTCTTGTCCTAAAGTATTCACTTGATTTATGGCTGGCAGAGCGCAGAGCCCATTTCCCACAATATCATAAGATATTTGCTGTTTCTTTTCCTCCCACTAATACCTAGTTCTCAGGTGAGCAACCCAGGGCCATCATGGCCCTCTTGTTAACAATTTTATGAGAATATGATCACATAGCAAGACATATATTTGAATAATCACTTGGGTAAGACATTGGAAGAATATTGATAGAAATGTCCATAAGAGGTTAAGGTATCAAGCTGAATTTCATATGTGCAAGGAAATACATTATACATTATTTTTAAAATTATCAATCAATCTATAAATAGAGACTGTGACGTCACAAGCTTACACTAGTTCAGATTGATTATCGAAAAAAAACTTTCTAATTTGTCCTCTCCTACAATGAAATGCTCCAGAAATCAATGCGACTAAGTTTTCTGCCTTTTCGGTTTACATCAGATACCTAGAACAATTAAGATAATCCACCCATCATTAAACTGTGATCATTGTCCACCAAGTGATCATAAGAATGTAATAGTTAATGCAAGCCATTATAGACTTTCTGAAAAAAAATTGCCTATAACTCTAAGTCAGTGGCTGCTTGCATCTGCACCGAAGTCTTGTTAAGCATTTGAAGGACCGTTATTTTAATTTAATACTGGGTATATTACCTAAAGGTAGCAAGGTAAGACCCCGGTGTCTCTTTCATTTTACTCGTTTGCAAAGGTTTAACGTCCCATTAACACTATTTCGTGTTCTACTCGTGGCTCCACTGCTATATCCCACCATAGTACCATGATATCACACCCAGTCATTTATCCAACAACTCTTGGAATCTTATTTTCTGAACGCCAAGCACAGGGGAGGTATTTATTTATTCCAGTGTAATTTTATCGTATCCTGGTATTGAACCCATAACACTGGGACTGGCCCTCTCGCAGTTTTTAAATATGTTCTATGCATATACATGTATATACGAGTATATTATGATATTATGTATCCCCTGTGTAATGGTTTCGCACCATACAAACATGTTAATTAATGAAACTTTCTTACGCTGTGTAGGTCTATAGTAAATCTCACTTGCCGAATAATTAATTAGACACTACCTAGGATGATACAATAACGCACTTAACGCGGGCGATATCTATATGCAGTGTGTTTCAGGAATGTCTAGTACGCGAAGCTCTTCGGATACATTACGGAAGGTTCCGAAGAGCTACAGTCATAAAAAAAGTAATAGGGTATGCCTCGTTCAGCGTTGATTTACTTGAAGTGTCGTCGGCTCGATTCCCCGGTCAAAGTCATTAAACCTTATAAGGGCTTATATATGAAAATCTAGCAATTTGAAGAAAGAAAGGAAAGCGAGCACAGGGTTGGTTGCCCCAGATTCGGATGACGTAATAACACGAAATTTTCAGGACTTTTAACACATACTAACCTACGGCATTCGTGCGAATTTGAAGTTCATACATCAAATTGCCGATTTTTTATGAATTTATTTAAAATAATTATTGCTTTAATATCCATGACGTCATAATCACGTGACTAAACAAATATTCCTTGCAGCATGCACCACTTCACTTTAAAGTATGTCAAGTGTGAGAAATTAATTAGGATTGACTCAAAATTCATGAAGCATTTCGTTAGAAGGAGCATTTGAAAGTGCACTTTTTATTTGTGCGCAATAACTCAATTGATTCGACCCCGACTGCTTGGCGTCCAGAACATTAGAAAAGTTTTATGGATGTATGGTACCATGACACTTGTCTAAGACGCGATATCGCAGTTAGGAAATAATTATATAGACCATTTCATTCCGAAATGAGACATAAACCTACGTAAATCATATAACTAATCTGCATGCTGGTGTATAATTTCACACTTTGTTCAATGGGAAATGAACATACGCTTGAATATTTTTTCTCCTGTCACTGACTGGTCAATTTAAATTAGCAATTTACATTGGTCAATTTAAATCAGCGAATCATACCGGGTATTACCGATCCTGTGAAATGTTCTACATGTATACCTATCTTATATAAGCAAAGTCCGCATATAAATGAAACATTAGACCCAAACTTTCAAATAAAAAAGCAAACATGGACTATATTATTATTCATAGAATATTTCATATGCTTTTAAACCAGATTAACGAAAATATATAGTGCCAGAATTTAAACTATGTATTTGCGTAATCAATAAATGATAGATTTTGAGATTTGTAAGTTTCGTCCAAAGGGGTTTGTCACGAAAAGGCGAGGTGGAAGGAGGGTCATATATTTCTATATATACTATAAGGGGTTTGGCACAAAAAGGGAGGTCATAAATAACTATAAATAACACTTTTTTTTATAATATTAATAATATGTACAATGATGTATGAACCCCTCCCTCTTTTTTTGTGCCTTTGTCTTTTGTATTTTTCAGACTTTGTTGTCTTATTTTAGGACAGAATGGAGCACAGACGGACGATCGGGGTATGTCGGATTGTGGTCGTGGTGCTGTGTGTCGTCATAATCGCACTTATTGTGGCACTGGCTGTCGTGGTCAAAAGTCTGAAACAAGAGATCCAGGATGCCAGACCGGTCAGCTGTCCTGCAAACTCCGAGTCTATCAATCTGGAACCGCCGGAAATCCTTCCTCCATTCCATGATCTCACGCCCCTAGAGATCAGAGGAGTCAAAGATTATTTGTATAGCCAGCAGGATTTGAATCTCGTTAAGCCTTCCGAAATCATGTGTAACAAAAGCTATATATTTACAATGGAGATTCATGTGCCAAATAAACAGCAAACTCTTAATTTTCTGGATATGGGCAAACCCCAGCCGGAGAGAGAGGCAAAAGTAATTATATTCAGGGGAGATAAACATGAACCTTATGTCGAGGAGTATATTGTTGGACCTCTTCCCTATCCGATTCGTAAGAAAAATCACGTGACCTTTCCCTTCCGGTATCGGCCGCTGACTTCACCGGAAATAGTTGGCGCCGCAATGACCATTAAATATTGGGTTGATAAAAAAGTTGGGTTTATATTAGAAGAAAGTTATGGTGGGAAGTTAAACGACTGTGGTGACAAGTGTATTGATATTGCTCTTATAACCCCCGTTTCCCCGGCAACTAGCAAAGAGCCAAGGGCTAGGAAGATGTGGTTTTGGTTAGGGCCCCGGGTAGAATTCCCAACCGTTCATCCATATGACTTCAGGG
The DNA here is from genome assembly GCA_021229015.1 of Solen grandis. Lineage (NCBI taxonomy): Eukaryota > Metazoa > Mollusca > Bivalvia > Adapedonta > Solenidae > Solen > Solen grandis. The sequence continues at coordinate 45,105,769 of CM037780.1, read as the reverse complement.
TTCTGGTTGACCTCACCAGTAATAGATTCGAAGAATACAGCATAACCAGTGTTACATACGGTGGAGACACATTCACTTCTTTAGACGATCTTGCAGAAAATTACAAATTTGGTGCTGTTACAAAAACCAAAATTCCATTCCCAGAGAAGAATAAGGACCTATACTCTTCTATGAACCGACGAGGAACCCTTTTTCCTGAGAAACCACTGCCGCCTCCCGTCGAATATGAACCTAGTGGCAAAAGGTACTCGATAAATGGACGCCATATTACCTACATGCTATGGGATTTTGATGTCCGAATGTCCACCATATCTGGACCTCAGTTGTTTGACATTCGTTTCAATGGCAAAAGAATTGTTTATGAATTGAGTTTACAAGAGATTGCCGTCATGTATTCTGCGCACAACCCAGCTGTCAGATTCGCTGATTACGTGGACAGTGTGGCGCTGATTGGCTCAAGATCTCGGTCTCTTGTGCCTGGCGCCGATTGCCCAAAGCATTCAACATTTCTTGGTGTAGACCATGTCTTCGAATACAGTGATGATCCTGTTAATTACGGTAGATCTTTTTGTGTGTTCGAACATAATACCGGACGACCACTGCGTCGCCATCTTTCCAGCGGACTCGACCAAGACAGATTTTATGAAGGAATGGCCGACATAGTTTTGACTGTTAGAACAATAGCTACAGTTATGAATTACGATTACATCTTTGATTTTATTTTCCATCAAAATGGCGCCGTTGAAGTAAAAGCTGTATCTACTGGGTATATCGTGACGTCATTCAGATTCCCTATCGAAGATAAATACGGATTCGCTCTTCGTGATCACGTGACCGGAAATCTACATCACCACATGTTTCATTACAAAGTAGATATGGATATCAATGGAAGGGAAAATCGTTTTGAGACTTTAAACATAGTTCCAACCGAGGTAGATAACTCCAAATGGTCTACGGAACCTCTTGCACGTTATTCACAGACAAAATTCGAACGCACACAAGTAAAAACAGAGATGGATGCCGCCAAGAAATTCAACTTTAGTACCCCTTCTTACATGACCTTTTACAACAATGATCACAAGTCAAGTAGTGGCGTCCCTAGAGCGTACCGCCTGTGGAACAAAGGAATGTCCAAACAGGTGAGAATACGCATTTTAAAAAGTAGATTGAATGACATCAAAGAAGAAATATTAGTCGTAAATACTGTAAAATTCTTATTTTACGTTGACAGTTAATTTCATGCAATCGCATACTTGTTGACTCATGATCTAAACACACGACGCCTACTAAATGATACGTTTCCATGGCGATTAATTCGAGGATGTAATAGACGTGAATTAGTTCAGCTCGAAAATTAATGATTGTACAGTAAAGTCTTTGACAAATTCTTTCTTTTATAATGGACGTTTCCTCAGGCTAAAAGCAAATAAATAAAATATTTTAATTATCATTGAGTATACCACCTACTTACAAAATTATTCACTGCAATTTCTGTATCGCAAAATCTTCATTTTACGATGACATTCTGTTTCGTTGGTGAATTTATTAATGGATTCGTGTTTTGTAAAGATGTAAGAACTAAAAAAAAAGAATTGTTTTTCGTTAAAAATAGGATAAGCGCCCTCCCACTCAAAAATTATAATAAAGATACTGACTTCTTATAATAATAGTTTTCATGATCTTATAAGTTTACAGAACGTTGATTTATGATCAGGTTTTGCATAAAAGAATACGAGTTTTAATCTCACTCGGCTAGCCCTAAAGCTATAAAACCTAGACCCATTGGATTCTTTAACTGCAAATAACCCAGTAATAGCAGTTTTTAAACACACACACACACACACAATGTGTAAGTATTTCAATATCAAAACATCTGTTTTTCAAACCTTATGTCCAATCAGTATTAAAATGTGTATCTTTGATGCATAATCAACAACGCCAAACCAATTTTCGAGGACAGCCCCTGGAAACCGAAAATAAATTTAATTCTGGCACGAGCCACAACTTAAGTCGGACTAAATACTAAGTCAAAAAACTTCACTCAAACAAAACCACAACACTAACAGCATACCGGGGCCTCCGTGGCCGAGAGGGTTAAGTCGCTGTATTTAACACTCACTAAGCCCCTCACCGCACGGGTACGAATCCCGGCAGTGTCATTCAGATTTTCATGTGAGGAAGCCTTCCAGTTGGCTTGCTGTAGGTCGGTGGTTCTACCCGGATGCCTCCGTACATTCGGGGCCTTCCTCCACCTGTAATTAGCTGGACGTCGCTATATGACTGAAATACTGTCGAAGCGACGGTAAACTCAAATAGTCAAGACTTACAGCATACCACTAACGCACTGCTGACACCTGCTTTTACAGCTGTTCCCGGAGAACAAGGGCCAGGAGAAGTCTGTGTCTTGGGCCCGGTACCAGGTAGCCGTGACGAAGTACAAGGAGACGGAGACCCGTAGCAGCTCGATGTACGCTATTTGGGATGCTGAGGATCCAATCGTCAACTTCCAGTCCTTCATCGATGATAATGAAGTCATTACGGATGAGGTAACACCGCGATCATTTGTCTGTCTGTTATTATATTTTCATATCAGAGTTTACCTGTGCATTGCGTTTCACTAATTTTTTGCGAAGAATCAAAGACATTTTAAATTGTATAAGCACGTTTTTTTTGTTTGTGTGTGTGTGTGTGTGGTGCGTGTGTGTGTGTGTGTGTGTGTTTTAATGTATATTGCTCTCTGTGTACTTTAATTCATTTATTTGAATCAATGAAAGATAAAAATTATGTCTGTGATTTTCTCTACACACTTTACAAGATTTATTAACAACCTATTACATTCTATGTTTCCAGGACCAGGTTGCCTGGGTAACAATGGGTGTACACCACATTCCCCACATGGAGGACTTACCGACCACGCCCACCGTGGGTTTAGAACTCGACTTTTTCCTCTTGCCGTACAATTACTTTGACGAAGACCCGGCTCTCGGTTCCTCTGACGCGATAAGGATCGAACCCAGTGGAAAAAGTGTGAAAATTAATCGGTACGGACGGGATGATAATCCACAATGTCTTCCAAGGACATATGCCGACACGTCGCGGAATCCCGGAATATTGTTTGATACATTATAATCGCTTTTAGACCTTAATGAATGTTTATGATTACTGCTACAGTATACAGTTGGGTAAAGCCAGGAGAGAGGCAGTTCTTAAGGAAGATTTCTGAGACATGAGTTATATGATGTTTAGGACTGGTAAACGATTTGTGGTCGAAAGGTAGCTAATATTTTTACAACGGTAATTATCAAAAACTGTATTATTAATTATAATAAGAAATTAAATTAATTTTAAAATATTATTTGTTCATTTTATATCATTATCGTTCATTGTTATCACTTTCAAAAGTATTTGAATATTGACAAAACGCGATTGAGTAATTCACCAAACGTTAGACATCATCACGGATTTAAGTGAATATTTCAATATTTTTTTGTTATTATAATTTCATTTTCATAATGGAGTGCTCAACATAATACGTCACGTGTTCCATGATCCATGTGACCTATGCTATCAGAATCATTTTAATATCCCAGATTTTAACGGAGTTTTTGTTATACATTAATTTAAAAAAAAATGACTTTTTGATAATTTTATATTGAGTATTTATGACTATCCACTCATCATTTTACAAAATACGTGGTAAACTTTGCATAATTATTCAAGGGATTATCCACCCTAGACTAAAGAACATCCGTTAAAACAGTAATCTCCGTGAACCCACTGCGAATAACTAATACCGGGAAAATTTCTAGAGCATGTCAGGAACATTCTAATATTACATAAAATATCTCGTATACATATTACATAAACATGTATGCATGTCTATCAAAATTAACTCAACGTCTGATGTTCTCTGGAGACAATGTACTATGTATATAAGTCTAATATATGTTCTGTAACCAATAGTCAAACCCACTTCTCCTCGCCTTAAGTCAAAGTTGGAACACTTAGAGTACATGTAACAGGCAAACGTTAATGTTATACGTAGTCGTATAATTATCACAAGGTGTCAACTCCACACATAAAATTGGAGACCATTATATCTCTAAACTGTATCAACAATTAATTTTAAGTCAGCTATTTTATTTGAGACTTCATTGATTGTTTCTTCATATGTTTAAGAATCAAAGCACATAATGCGCTGAGACACTGTCGGTAGGATATACCGTACATGCTGAACTAGCTAAACATGTAACTCCAGCATTTAATCAGGGTACATGATAGATAGAGGCAAAGGTAATGTGACGCCATATGAGTATAGAAGAAAGTCAGCTGAACTCGCCCTTCGTTTTATGATAAACTCGCCGGCAGTCTCTCAGTACCTTGACCACATTGATCTGTTTCATCCATTAGCTAAGGAGGTCATGACCTTACTTACCTAATGTAAACAATCGCATTGTATTGATATGCAACTGAGAGCTTAGGGATACAAAACGGTTAAATCGACTGTGGTAATTATGCAAATGAACGACGTTTGCTTTTTAAGACTGGTGGTATATTACATGCAAGGGAGATAATTCAATTTTATTTTGTTGAATTATAGATATAAAGTTGTCTCCCTTAAAAAGTTCCATCCGAAATGATGTTGATCAGATATAAGAATGTGTTTTTTGTCATTAAACAGTAAACACATTTTATACTGTGTAAATATGTACATATAATACCATGCTTTGTGAAGATGTAAATGTGTGCATTGAATGGTTAAAATGATTGTGAAAATGGCAGCTGTCATAGACTATGCATGATCCGCTTACACATCACGTGATGCATCTGATGTCAGTATTAATTTGTATGCCAAATAAAAGTCAAATTTCCATATCCATCATGTTGCTTAATCCATCCATACTCCATAGTGTTTCCACTATCCTTTTCAGTACAGTAAGACAATTACCCATATCAGTGCTGGATTCAGGAGTTCAGGTTAGGGGCAAACTCCGCCGCAGTAGTAACATCCCCTTACAGTTGTCGATAACCACTGCCACCACAAGTATAGGACGGATTCAATTTTATCACTTTTGCTTTGAGTTTTGAATATATCATATCAGTTTCGTTATATTTCACAAAAATAAGATTCATTTTTATGAGAAAAGTAAAAAATAAAATCAAATAACATTGATTTATATAATTATGAGTGATGGTCACATGGTTTCAACTATCATCACGTGACTTGTGTGGTGGCAGTGGTTAAAGTAGCGTAGCGTGACGTAGCCGGTGCGCGGAGTTTGGGTTAGGGGGTGAGGGTGGGATGTGTGAGTGTTGGGGGGGGGGGGGGGGTGCTATATTAGAAAGAAAATACAGGCAGTAACAATGCAATGAAAGATACAAAGTAACTATTTAAAATACATATTATAACAAAACTTCACAATTCCAGGAAAAAAATACTGACTTTTTATTTATTATTATTATTATTTTTTATTTTTTTGGTGCTAGAATTGTGAAATTTGTTCTAAATGTGTTTTAAGTAGTTACTTTGTATCATTCATTTGGGGTGTAGCAGGGGACTAGGGTATAAGAGCGCCCCCCCCCCCCCCCCCCCCCGTGCCCCCGGAGGGGTGGGGTAGGGGCGGTGTCCCACGCCGGTAGCCTATGGTACTTTTATGAAATTGACTCATAAAAACAACTCCTTTTACAGCTCAAGACGAGTAAACAATTAGATATTTTTGCTGGTGCAATCTGAGGCCATCTACATGTGTTCACTTGAATGCAAAATAGTCTGACAGTCTAGCAAAATTAAATTCGAAAACCAGGGCAAAATAATGCTGAATCCAATCTCTTGTATTCCGTAAGGAGATTTTTACAGCGTATGTGTAAGCTGAACCGTAAGTTTTGAACCGTGTTACTTCGCCCCCCTCCACGGGATTCTCCATATGATTTTCGGAAAGAATTGCTGATGACGCCAAAGTGTACTCTATTCTTGGCAAAATTTGACCTCTATCCCGCAACCACTGAAATGCACATGATTGGCCTAAAATTAGAACCGTAATCGTTCACACATGGCGGAAAACATGGCACACTGACGGAGTGTAAGGAAAATGTGTGAATCGTGTACTGTGCAGGAATGCAAAATTGTGTGTTGGACAAGAAGATGTCAATAGGGAATATCCAGAACTCACATAAATGTTTTTTCCGTGTAGGTACAAGCAAGGTGTTCATTTTATTGTTGCTAAAAAGCATGCAGCACAACAATAATTCTATTACAAGGTTAAGCCTACCAAAAGTTCATTTCTAAATAAAATCTATGAAGTATGGAGTGAAAGCTGTTTTTCAGCAGTATAACCTTAGAAGAGGATAAATTGTATTGGTTTATTTATGGTTGCACATTTCTCGGTGTCAAACTTTCTTAAGTTCATTTTATTTCTTTAAATCATGGAAGCACAGGAAATGAAGCCGTGGCCGAGCGGTTCCAGTCGTGGACTACAAATCTCTCAGCCCCTCACCGCTGTGGGTTCGAATCCCAGTAGGGACTTCGGATTTTTCATGTGAGGAAGCCTTCCAGCTGGCTTGCGGTAGGTTGGTGGTTCTACCCGGGTACCTCTGTGTACTCGGGGTCTTCCTCAACCTGTAATTAGTTGGACGTCGCTATATGATTGAAATACTATCGCAGCGACGGTAAACCCCAATACAACAACAACAACAATTTAAGATGGAAACGTACTTTCTTTACCGGGACAACACGAAGCCGTAATTTAAACCTTCGCGCACCTGCTAGACTGACACCCACTATTCGCCACTGATTCGCTGTAGACTTAACAGAAAACCAGCACGTCATCAAAAAAGCTAAAATGGCGGATAAATGGCGGACTTTGATATCACGTGACTCCAGACTGGATCCCGTCTCATCGTAAGAATCATGAAGCACACATAATACTGAGCAGGCAAACATCTCATCAGGTGCTCATCTTATATCCTGCAAGCAGTGAGGAACGACTATAGATGTTCCTTCCAATGGGAAGTAACACTTATTCTTTGCGGGCCTTTGTTCATTTGTAATGGTAAAAAACTGTTTGTCCCTACATTGAACTGTTTTAAGATGTGTATGACATAGTCACTCACATTTTAGTCCTAATTTTTCAATTTTGTATGAATGATCGAACGATTGAACAAAATTCTACAATACAGGTATGCTGAGATTCAGCTTAAGTGTTGAAAACTCAATTTTGATTAAAAAAAAATAAACATCTAATGGACACAATAATTGTGTTTGGCATAAAAGCAGAGAAGAACTTATTTACTCTACGATGCTGCGTAACTGTCACTTTACCATGCGGAGGAATATATTTTCTTTATATACAAAGGTGGCTCGTAGGGGAATTTGGATTGTAGATGTTCAGGTTTCCGTCATTTAGTGGTGTTACAATGATCCATATAGAAACTCAGAAAGCTTAAATTCCGATACAAATCCGTGTAACTTACTAATAATAACCTCATCACATCAAGCCAACGACCTCAGATACCTCCAGAGGTTATTTTATGCACTATAGAATGGCCGATACCAGTATATTTCTATCCGAAATTGCTTATGAGCGAGCCACTGATATTTGCATCTATGAATAGAGACTGTGCCGTCGCTCGGTTATACAAGATACTGAGAGTTCAAATCAAAGCGTTGATAGCGCTGAGAGAGAACAGTATTGTCGCATTTCTTTTGTTTATTAAAGTAAATTTAATAAACGGATGTCAAATTTTCAAGAAATTGACAAAAAACCGCTTTAACTTTGCGTTAACAAGGTCATTACAATAAATTAAAGATGAACGCACCATTTGTTTCAACGGACTGTTAACAATTAGCACATCGCCACTGTTACTCTCCCAATTTCTATAGCCTACAATTTATAACTGACTTGATTTGACTATTTGCGTTTACCGTCGCTTCGACAGTATTTCAGTCATATAGCGACGTCCAGCTAATTACAGGTGGAGGAAGACCCCGAATGCACAGAGGCATTCGGGTAGAACCACCGACCTACCGCAAGCAAGCTGGAAGGCTTCCTCAAATGAAAATCCGAACGACCCTGCCGGGATTCGAACCGACGCGGTGAGGGGCTGGGGGAGTGTTAAAGTCAGGACAGTTTGTATTGTATTGTATTGTATTGTATTGGGGTTTACCGTCGCTGCGATAGGGACAGTTTATAAGATTTATATCAAATATGCATATCTAAATAAAAAGGAAACAAATCTAAAACAGCAATCGTTCATAGTTTTAATAAAAGTTTGGTATCTGGCAAAAACTAAGTTACCCTGCCTATCTGCAGCTCGTCAAACCCTTTTCCACTTGAGACACACACAACTTCAGTGCCTTCAGCGCTGTGATTGTTTGTATTCCGGAGTAGGTCTAATGTAAAAAATCCGAACATTGTCGGAAATAGATTGAGATAACAATTGACGTCAGAAGTGGTATCGGTAACTATATCCTGTTACAAACATATATCCAACAGTGACTGATTGACCTGCTAAAAAGTCTGCGTGTGATGAAAAAAAAAAAGAAGAAATTTGCAGAAAATCGCCGATGCCTTGACACGGTGGATAAACAGCGTTCTTTTCTTTGATATCGTTAACACATTTGGAAAGTGATTTCAACTCACTTCAGGTAAAGATTTTGAATGATATCTCCGTTACTACCAACGTTTTTCATCTCGTAATGTCTTTCGTACTCCAGTGGGCCTATGCAAACTCTTTCAAAGAGTGTACATGTTTCTTATTGCCATGGCAAGCTAAAGAAAATTTCTGTTGGAATTTAGTTCCAGTATTCATGGTCTTTTATCATATATGAAAGAAAGTACATTTAATCCGTTTAACCTTCCTTCATAGAAAAACGTGTACAAGTAATAAATGGCTGACAAATGGCGATTAGTGCACGGGAATTAGACATAATGGTGGGTATATGTTTGCTTTGAGTGGATATGAAAAAGTGATACAATTTTAACATTTTTATTAGCGCGTAGCGAAAGTGCAAATGTAAAAACTGTATCACTTTGAGATGAGGTATATTCCATATCCTCACAAAACAAATTTTCTTTTTATTTTATGCTAACTGCTGCTACAATTCAGGCCCGGATTCACCGGAGGTGGGGGGGGGGGGCTTAGGGACTTAATTTATTTCCGAGAAATTCAATTTATTTTGTTAAATATTTTCCCGGATCTATATATATTGGTTTAACTGGTTGTGGGTTCAAGCCCCGGCTACCGTCCCCGGTGGCCGAGTGGTTAGAGCATCCGCCTCGGGAGCGGGAGGTCGTGGGTTTGATCCCCGGCCGCGACATACCAAAGTCGTAAAAAATGGTACTGTTATAGGTCCCTTGCTTGGCGCTCAGCATATAAGGGTAGTTGCAGGACTGGTTGGCCCGGTGTCAGGATAATGTGACTGCTTGTAGTATCATGCCACATGTCTACGGTTTAATATTACAGCGTGGCAGCCTATAGTTGTCTCAAGTAGACATCGTCTCCAAATGACTGAAATACTGTCGGTGGGACGTTAAACCCAACAAACAAACAAGCCCCCGACCATGGTTCTGTAGAAAATTTTACGGAAGATGGGAGTCTAGTACTGAGGCCCCGTTTCACTTAACTTCCTATAAACAAATATGATCTTAGTCCTAAGTCTTTTGTTCTTCACAGTGTCTACTAATTTCTTATTTTCATAATAAAACATGAAGAGAGATGACCCAATTTATTGCATTATACAAACACTTTTTGTCAAGAAAATTTCACTAGAAAAATACCATTTTTACATCTGTGAATTTTCGTTGCGAAGATTTATTTCGTACGAAGTTTAGTGAAACGGGCCCCTGGCCCTTCCGAAGAATGATGGTTGGGTTAACTGCCCGCCTGATACAAAGGTACTCGGTACGTTGCTGCCCATAAAAAAAAAAATTCCATCACCTTATATATAATAAGAAGGTAGGTAACTTCGTCCACTGAAAACGTACATCATGTCGTTTCAATTGCCGCAACTCCTTTGAAAATTGGTGGATTTTCATGAAATATGTCTTATTTTGCGTGGAAAGGATGAATTAAGACAGCCAAGTACCAAAAACACCCCCCTTGCCAAAGGAATCACGCTACAACAGTTCGCAAAGTCGAAAACGCGTTTGGTCGGAAGAGATCAAACCGACGGAATCTCGCCAATCTCTCCCGTGTAAACTAAAGAAAAACTAAAGCTACAATATCTACATTTTATTTTATTTCTTCCTTCTCAAACTTTTAAATTGCTTATGATTGAAATATTAACTATCATATTATTTTGAAATGTACAAAACACATGTGCTAATGGAATCATGTCATTGTTAGCTCGACTATTCGAAGAATATAAGAGCTATTGTAGTCACCCTGGCGTCGGCGTCGGCGTTGGCGTTGCAGCTTTTGGTTAAAGTTTTGCGTGCAAGTTACTATCAGCCTTATATCTCAATAACCATTTATGGTATTGACTTGAAAGTTTATAAATATGTTCAGGGGCATCAGACAACCAATGTAGATAACTCTTGACTGAATATGATATGAATTATGGCCCCTTTTTAACTTAGAAATTTTGGTTAAAGTTTTGCATGCAATAGAAAATTTGGTTAAAGTTTTGTAACCATTCATGGTTTTGACTTGAAAGTTTATGGATATGTTTAGGGGCATCATACAACCAAGGTAGATAACTCTTGATGGAATATATTACAAATTATGGCACCTTTTTAACTTAGAAATTTTGGTTAAAGTTTTGCATGTAAGATACTCTCATGCTTATATCTCAGTATCAAGCTTGCGATTGATTTGAAACATCTTTTATATGTTTAGGGGTATCATACTTTCATGGTAGATAACTCTTGATAGAATATGTTACAAATTTTTGCCCCTTTTTAACTTAGAAATTTTTGTTAAAGTTTTCATGAAGTACTTTCATGCTATATCTCAGTATCCAGGCATGGGATTGATTTGAAACATCTTTAATACATCAAGGGTATCATACTTCCATGTTAGATAACTCTTGATGGAATATGTTACAAATTATTGCCCTTTTTAACTTAGAAATTTTGGTTAAAGTTTTGCATAAGAGGTACTTTGATGCTTATATCTCAGAGTCCAGGCATGGAATTGATTTGAAACATCTTTAATATGTTTAGGGGTATCATACTATAAAGGAAGATAGCACTTGATGGAATAAATTAAAAATTATGACCCCCTTTTACTTAGAATTTTGGTTAAATTTTTGCATTCAAGCTACTATCCAGCTTATATCTCAGAAATTGCTTGTGGAATTGACTAGAAAGTTATGGAGTGTCTTCATGGGCATCAGAAAACAGGAGGATAACTTTTGGACTGATGCAAATTATGGCCCTTTCCTAACTTGGATTTTTGGTTAAAGTTTTGCATGCACAGTGTTATTGTGCTTATGTCTCATTAACTAGGCATGGGATTGATTTTAGACTTCATAAATATATTAAGGGGAATCAGACTATCAAGGTATATCATTTTTGACTATTATTATGTACAGGGAATGTGAAGGGCACGAATTTAAATGGATTTCATTTGATTTACCAACAAGCATTTTGAATAGTCGAGCGTGCTGTCCTCTGACAGCTCTTGTTGTTGAATGTGTTTAGAGAGGGGATGAGAGAGAGTGAGGGGGAGAGAGAGAGAGAGAGAGAGAGAGAGATTCAAAAACTGACACAAGCAATCGATAAATCGCGTAAAACTGATATCTTTCAGGACTTATTGTTTTATTCTATTCTAAATAATATTAATTTAACCTTTAATCAACTATCCCCACTGATCATCAATCACCGTTGATAATTGTATAAACGTATTTATTATTTTATATCAATCCACATGTTGTTACATCTTGTAATCTGTGAATGCGAATAAAAGATATGTTCTGTTCTGTTTAGGACATAATGGAGAACAGACGGACGATCGGGGTATGTCGGATTGTGGTTGTGGTCCTGTGTGTAGTCATAATCGCACTTATTGTGGCACTGGCTGTCGTGGTCAAAAGTCTGAAACAAGAGATCCAGGATGCCAGACCGGTCAGCTGTCCTGCAAACTCCGAGTCTATCAATCTAGAACCGCCGGAAATCCTTCCTCCATTCCATGATCTCACGCCCCTAGAGATCAGAGGAGTCAAAGATTATTTGTATAGCCAGCAGGATTTGAATCTCGTTAAGCCTTCCGAAATCATGTGTAACAAAAGCTATATATTTACAATGGAAATTCATGTGCCAAATAAACAACAGACTCTTAATTTTCTGGATATGGACAAAGCCCAGCCGGAGAGAGAGGCGAAAGTAATTATTTTCAGGGGAGATAAACCCGAACCTTGCGTCGAGGAGTATATTGTTGGACCTCTTCCCAATCCAATTTATAAGAAGAATCACGTGACCTTTCCCTTCCGGTATCGGCCGCTGACTGTACCGGAACTTATTGGCGCCTCAATGTCCATTAAATATTGGGTTGATAAAAAAGTTGGGTTTATATTAGAAGAAAGTTATGGTGGGAAGATAAACGACTGTGGTGACAAGTGTATTGATATTGCTCTTATAACCCCCGTTTCCCCGGCAACGACTCCTGACCATCGGACAAGGAAGATGTGGTTTTGGTTTGGCCCACGGGTAGAGTTCCCAACCCTTCATCCATATGACTTCCGGGTTCTGGTTGACCTCACAAGTAATAGATATGAAGAATACAGCATAACCAGTGTTACATACGGTGGAGACATATTCTCTTCTTTAGACGATCTTGCAGAAAATTACACACTTGGTGCTGTTTCTAAAACCAAAATCCCATTTCCCGAGAAAAATAAGAACCTTTATTCTTCGATGAACCGACGAGGAACACCTTTTCCTGAAAAACCACTGCCGCCCCCCGTCGAATATGAACCTAGTGGTAAAAGATACTCGATAAATGGACGCCATATTTCCTACATGCTGTGGGATTTTGATGTCCGAATGTCCACTATTTCTGGACCTCAATTGTTTGACATTCGTTTCAATGGCAAAAGAATTGTTTATGAATTAAGCTTACAAGAAATTGCTGTTTTTTATTCTGCGCACAACCCAGGCGCCAGATTCGCTGACTATGCGGACAGTATATCTCTTATTGGCTCAAAATCAAGGTCTCTCGTACCTGGCGCCGATTGCCCTAAACATTCAACATTTCTTGGCGCAAACCATGTCTTTGAATACAGTGATGACCCTATCCGTTATGACAGAGCTTTTTGTGTTTTTGAACATAATACCGGACGACCACTGCGTCGCCATCTTTCCAGCGGAATCGACCAAGACAGATTTTATGAAGGAATGGCCGACATAGTTCTGACTGTTAGAACAATACCGACAGTTTATAATTATGATTACATATTAGATTTTATTTTCCATCAAAATGGCGCCGTTGAAGTAAAAGCTGTCTCCACTGGATATATTATGACGTCATACAGATTTCCTATCGAAGATGAATACGGATTCACTCTTCGTGATCACGTGACCGGAAATTTGCATCACCACATGTTTAATTTCAAAGTAGATATGGATATTAATGGAAGGAAAAATCGTTTTGAGATTTTAAATATAGTTCCAACCGAGGTAGATAACTCCAAATGGTCTACGGAACCTCTTGCACGTTATTCGCAGACAAAATTCAAACGTACACAGTTGAAAACAGAGATGGATGCCGCCATTAAATTCAACTTTAGTGTCCCTTCGTACATGACCTTTTACAACAATGATCACAAGTCAAGTAACGGTGCCCCTAGAGCGTACCGCCTTTGGAACAAAGGGATGTCCAAACAGGTGAGAATTTTAATATACTGTAAAATCATTATTTTTTTTACATTTAATTTCGTGGTATCTGTAATAAAATCTCTTTCGTTTTAAACATATTTGTTTATTCATTGGTCAAGGAAACATTAAGTCTTCTAATTAAGCAGTCTTTCTTTGGGATTAGTTTTCGTAGATAAAACCATCAAAGAAATCAACGAAAATTAGTCCACCATAACATTTGGTGATTATTAATCAATGAAAGAGGCGAGATGAACCTAAAGTTAATATTTGCGAACAAAATCATCCACAAAATTAACGATAAACACGTACAATTTTTAGCTCGACTATTCGAAGAATATGAGAGCTATTGTAGTCGCCCTTGCGTCTGCGTCGGCGTTGCAGCTTTTGGTTAAAGTTTTGCATGCAAGTAAATATCAACCTTATATCTCAATAACCATTTATGGTGTTGACTTGAAAGTTGATAAATATGTTCAGGGGCATCAGACAACCATGGTAGATAACTCTTGACTGAATTTATATAAATTATGGCCCCTTTTTAACTTAGAAGTTTTGGTTAAAGTTTTGTATGCAATAGAAATTTTGGTTAAAGTTTTGCACGCAAGCTACTATCCAGCTTGTATCTCAATAACCATTCATGGTTTTGACTTGAAAGTTTATGAATATGTTTAGGGGCATCATACAACCAAGGTAGATAACTTTTGATGGAATATGTCACAACTTATGGCCCCTCTTTTAACTTAGTATTTTGGTTAATTTTTTGCATTCAAGCTACAATCCAGCTTATATCTCAGAAAGTGTTTATGGAATTGACTAGAAAATTAAGAAGTGTATTCAGGGGCATCAGAAAACCAAGGAGGATAAATTTTGGACTGAATTTTATGCAAATTATGGCCCTTTTCTAACTTGGATTTTTGGTTAAAGTTTTGCATGCACAGTGTTATTTTGCTTAAGTCTCGGTAACTAGACATGGGATTAATTTCTGACTCCATAGAAATATTTAGGGGTATCAGACTATCATTTTTGACTATTATTATATACAGGGTATGTGAAGGGCAAGAATTGAAATAGATTTCATTTGATTTACCAACAAGAATTTTGAATAGTCGAGCGTGCTGTCCTCTGACAGTTCTTGTTTTAATTAGTCCCCTACCGGCTTCGCCGAAGGGGACTACAGGTTTGCACTCGGACGGAGTCCGTCAGTCACACACATGTTTTCCGGACTTTTTTTCAAAACGCTTGCAGATATTCATCTAATTTTTGGTGTGTGAGTCTACCACCTTGACTTACATATCAAGCTTGAGTTTCGTTCCGGTAAACTGATTTTTGACGAAATCACGGCCCTTGGAATTAGAAAATTTCGTTAAAATAGCAGTTTTCCGGATTTTTTTTTCTAAACGCTTGCAGATATTCATCTAATATTTGGTGTGTTGTGTGTGTGTTGGGGGGTCTTATTTTTCCATTTGCCGGTAGGGGACTTAGTATTGCCTAAGCAAAACGTTCATAATACATACTTGTTTTTATGGAAATAATTTTCATGAAAGGGTTAGTTTTAAGCTCACTCGGTTTAATCATAAATCTATTAAGTCTAGACCCAAAAGGAAATGACCCAATAATATCAGTTTAAGAATGTATATATTAAACAGATTCCCCATAGTCTTCGACTTCTTTGACATCTCGTGTATATTATCCCATAGATTGTATTAATATTTATTAAAATTTTCTTTTATGTTAATTACGAACTTAAATACTTGCCCATCTTATTCGAACTTGCAACCTCCAGTTCCTAAGTAAAGAAACGTGTTCATTGCTACTGAACCACATGAACGTAACACTAACACTCGTGTTTCCCTTTTTTCATTAGCTGTTCCCGGAGAACAAGGGCCAGGAGAGGTCCGTGTCCTGGGCCCGGTACCAGGTAGCCGTTACTAAGTACAAGGAGAATGAGACCCGCAGCAGTTCCGTGTACGCCACTTGGGACGGTGAGGACCCCATCGTCAACTTCCAGTCCTTCATCGACGACAATGAAGTCATTACGGATGAGGTATGATTACACCCGTGGGACTACATTACTTTCCGTGTGTGTGTGTGTGTGTGTGTGTGTGTGTGTGTGTGTGTGTGCTTCTCTGCTTAGCACCACATTTCACGTTTCACTAGTCCCATCAATGAGCTGCTCGGCGCGTCACTGGTTGCCATAGCGCCAGACCGAAATAGAACGCTTTTGCAAATTACAGACACAAATGTGGTGACATGTAAGTATTGCTCGTCAAATTTGACTTTTAATTTGACCTCTTATTTTCATACTTCACGGGGACGTATTAATTACCTCGTACTTTCATTTTCGGCTATTGATGGTGATAAATTATGTATTCAAAAAAGTAGTTCCCAAACTTTTATTGTTGAACAGTCTAATTTTCAAATTCCGCTTGAAACCTCTGTAATATATATCCACACCGCTTGAAATTTCACCACCAATCTACAAATCTAAAACCCAATTTTTGAGAATTAAACAAACACATTTTATTATAAAAAAAAATACAAACAAAAAAATAAAAATATTCATATAATTTCCAAACCATTTAAATTCTTTCAATACTGTAGTGTAAAATATAGAGTTACATTTCCAGTGGCAGCGTGAAATTGTGATTTAATCATTTTTGAATTTTGATTTTAACCTTCGTGGACTTATTAATAAATTGACCTTATTATCAAAAACATGATTTTTTTTAGATTCCTTTATAATTATACCATTGTCCATTTTAGTACAAAAATAATACTTTAATACTTTTAAAGAATAAAAAAATGGTTGAATATATTATTGGTGCTTAGGCAAACTTCGAGTATTTTAGATATAACCAGAGAGAAATATGCAACATGATCGGGACTTAAAACTGGAACTCCTTTTACTGGACAAGTGCTCTTCTTTTCTCACCAATAAGAGTTATCTATAGGCTTTTATGTACTCCCCTGCCATTTTGGAATTAGTCCCTGAATTTTCAGTACTGAGAATAAATAGATATGTTCCCGACGAACCCGAAAAGCAGTATACTGCTTCGGCCCCGCGTTGTGCGCCAAATGTAATCAGGCGATAAATATGTGCAGCCTCGAACAACCCGGTGCCCGTCGGTTAAAGTGCGGGTGGTCTATAAACTACCGGAACGCTCCGATCATAGCGAATATTACATACTGCTTAGCTATTGTGGTATTTTCATTATTTTAACAATCTTTTGTGTACAGTGTTTTTCCATTAGCTCAAATGTTCGACATTTGTTGATTAGCTGATATGTTTAAGTATTTTTTTTTTTTTTATTGTATTTTCTTCTAAAAGCTAAGAATCACACCCCCCCCTCTCTCTCTCTCTCTTCTCTGTCTTTCACTACATTTGTTTTCTTTATTTCATTTATTTGAATCAATTAAAATGTCTTGAATATAAAATGCCATCTCCTTGAGGTTTCAAGATTTTTTTAACATTTTGAATTGATGACAACCTATTACATTCTTTGTTTCCAGGACCAGGTTGCCTGGGTAACAATGGGTGTACACCACATTCCTCACATGGAGGACTTACCGACCACGCCTACCGTGGGTTTAGAACTTGACTTCTTCCTCTTGCCGTACAATTACTTTGACGAAGATCCGGCTCTCGGTTCTTCCGATGCGATAAGGATCGAACCCAGTGGAAAAGGTGTGAAAATTAATCGGTACGGACGGGAAGACAATCCACAATGCCTTCCAAGGACATATGACGACACGTCGCGGAATCCCGGAATGTTGTTTGATACATTATAATCGCTTTTGGACCTTAATGAATGTTTATGATTACTGCTACAGTACACAGTTGGACGAAGCCAGGAGAGAGGCATTTTTTTAGGAAGATTTCTATGACTTAAGTCATATGATGTTTAAGACTTGTAAACAATTTGTGGTCGAAAGGTAGCTAATATTAGTAGAAATGGTTATTATTAAAACTATATTTTTTACCATAATAAGAAATTATAATTAATTTAAAATTCATCAGTATTGTTATTATTTTTATTATTATGTTTATTTTTATCATTATCTTTCATTGCTATCACTTTCAAAAGTATTTGAATATTGATAAAAACGATTGAGTAATTGAGAAAATGCTAGCCCATCATCACGGATTTAGTGAGTTTTTCATATTTTTTTTATTATTATTTCATTATTATAATTGAGTGCTCAACATAATAAGTCACATGTTCCTTGATCCATGTGACCTATGTTATAAGAAAAGTGTGTCCAGGACAAAAATTCTCCATTTCAATTTACCCCATTATAACAGAATCATTTTAGTATCCCAGATTTTAAATGAGCTTTTGTTACACATTAATTAAAAAAATGATTATTTGATAATTTTAAAATTGAGTTTTTAAGACTATCCTCTCATCATTTTCAATTTACAATTTTGCATGTCTATCAAACATTAACTCAACGTCTGATGTTCTCTGAAGACAATGTACTATGTATATGAGTCTAAATAAATATATGTTCTGTAACCAATGGCCCAACCCACCTCTCCTCAACTAAAGTCAAAGTTGGATCACTTGAATGAACGTTGTTGTTATATATGGTGGTATATTTATCACAAGGCTTCAACTTAACACATAAAATTAGAGACCATAATATCTTTAAACTGTATTAGCAATTAATTTTAAATCAACCATTCGCTCAGCGTTTCATTATAAACACGCCGGCAGTCTCTCAGTGCATTGACCACTTTGATTTGTTTCATTCAATCATAAAATACATACCTAAGGAGGTTATGACTTATTTACCTGATGTAAACAATCGCATTGCATCGATACGCAACTGAGAGCGTAGGGATACAAAACGGTGACTGAAAATGGCTGTGGAAATTATGCAAATCAACGATTAGACTTGGTAAGAAACGGGAATCTGACATCATTTAACAAAGAAGGTCGTAACTTTGTACAGATGTATGAACCCATCTATATTCTGATGGTGTAACGAAACATTGTCAACAGGCAACCTCAAAGAAGAAATAACGCAAAGTGTCAACAATTTGTACATCTTTATAAATATGCTCCAATATCAACTTCCGGTTTTGGGTTTGCGATTTTGAAGCGATATGATTTGACATCAGCAGATTGCGGGAAATTTCACGTGTATTTGTTTTACGCCATCCAATCAGAATCGACAAAATTAACAAACCGGAGCAGATCTATAAAGATGTACAAATTGCTGAATTTTTGCGTTATTGCGTCGTTAAGGTTGCCTTTTGGCAATAACTCGATTATTTCACGTGTTCATTGAATATCAAACTGATCGAACTGTACATAAAACATGATGGTACCGTACATCTTTACAAAGTAACGACCTTCGTAATCAGGTAATGTCAGATTCAGTTCCTTACCATGTTCAATATACAGTACAGAGGGACAAAACATCGTAATCAACTCTTCAATGAAATTGGCATTTCTGCGGTTCTCGTGCCAGTGGATTCTCTATATGACTTTCATAAAGAATGGCGATGACGTCAGAGTGTCGTCTGTTCGCATTTTTTTCGTCGTAGCTGTATAAATATAGCCTGTCAGACGTTGCAATATTCAATAACTATATATGTATTGTATAACTGTATATATATATTGTATAAATGAATTTATATATGATATAATCAGATATACATATGTATATTGTATATAGTTGCATAAATGCATTTACATATGGTATAATCTGATATATATTGTATATATGCATATGTTTATGGTATAATTTCAAATATATATTTTATAATTGCTTATTTATGTGTTGTATAATTCCATATATATGTTCCATAACTTTTGTCTATGTATTGTATAATTTGAAATATATGTGTTTAAAGTCATATATATGTTGTATAATTTCAAATATATATATATATCAACGGTATAAACAATTTAAACATATTTAGTTATCGAATATTGCAACGTCTGACATGCCGTATATAAAATTGATTTTGACCTACTTCTTCAACCAAATGTTGGTATGCAAATGGAGCCAGAGTAAATGCAATGCTATCATTGGCTTGTATAATTTACTTTTAGGATATATAAAATGTGGGTTTATTCTTCTGTTTTGAGCTTTTGTGTACCTGTGTAACTACATGTAGTTTGTTTTGCCTTTCCTATAATTTTGTATGTGAATTTATTAAAATGGCGTTAAAATATGATTTTGCTTAATCAATTTGATTTTGTTTTTATAATAGTTTTCATTCTTATGCCCCCTGTTTTTGTCCAGCGAGTTTACCATCTTGATGAGAGAAATTTATATTACAAGAAATTGAAAAAAAGAATGTTAGTATTTATCTATCAGGTTATAATATAAACTAACATGAACTTGGTCAGATTAAAACTGATTACAGTTCATTTAGTTTTTCTGTTTCAGTGTACTTTTAATGTCTCTTAATAATCTACAACTGTTTTTATTACAGCTGTGTTCATTTAACCATAACGTCCGCAACTGTTACGTATTTGGGTCCCTGCTATGTTGGTATCACATCTTATATTTATTTCTAAAAATAATTTGTCATACTTGTCCGTTTTATGAGAATTTGTATCTTAATGTACATTTACAGGCAGTTCATATTTTTGTCAATCATATATCTGGCATTGATTTTTATTTCCGTACAATTCCACAATAGAACGATTCTTGTCTCTTCTTCATTAGACAGAAATCCCTGACTGTATTTTACTAGCATATATATATATGTCATTTCAACCTTGCAACAATCCAAACAATCGTGTTTCTCCGTCTATCTCCGGCATCCGGAACACCGATAACGACAGAGGGGTATCCGAATCCATTCCAAATAAGTCTTTGAAACTGTTTTCCCAATCATTAACAATTCAGCCTCACTAAACGAAGGCATATCTTTAGGATTAATTATTAACTAGCATGTATAACTAAAGTATTCATTTTGCATTTTATGAAACATTAGAAAAAAATATTTTAATTTAAGTGGTCGTAAAAGTTATTTTCTCACATTTCGTTTGTATAATAGAGAGAAAGGGGTGAAATTCTAGACGAAATAAGCTCATTAATTGTTATCCTCAATTATTTAATACTTTTAGGAAAACGGATGAATAGAATGAGCTGAACCTCCACTTAACTGATTGGCAATATACTTGACAATTTATTAGTACCATACGTGCACATTCTTTCAGATGTGCTAATTTCTACACTGGAAAAAAAAAAAAAATTATTTTTAGTCGACATTCTAGACCTTAATATACCGTTCATTATCTACTGTATATTAAGTTAATAGCTTCTGCTCAGCACACAATGTGCACATAGTTGTTTACCTACTTTCTAATGCCTTGGTCTGTACTCTGGCAGGTATACGAACAGTGTAGTTCAGGAATGTTCAGTGTGTGGTTAGTAGGTAAATGTGACTAAGTACTGGTGCAGCAAGAGAGTGTGTTAAATGTAAAAATGAATGCTACATGTGCATATGAATTTAAAAAAAAAACAACTAGGCAAACACTTCTTAATTGATATGTATGCTAACATCCACTTCCGACTTGAAACCACTGTATGGAAATTATGATTCTTTTATGACATTATCAAATTCCAAATCGAGGGATGAGAGCTAAACTATGCTAAGTGCTTATATATTTGTGACTGTTTGCTTCTTTTCATTGCTTTACTTTCCTTAAACAGCTTTTGCAGCAATTTTATCATTTCACCAGCATTTTGTGTATGTTGTTATTCTTTTCGACAGATTTGTACGATTCCAAATATAAATGGTACATTAAAAACAAATCTGTCAGTGAATGTTTAATGGAATACACAACGCCAGAATTCTAGACATCTCTCCCTCTCTCTCTGCTTTAATTCATTTATATGAATCAAGGAAAAAATTATAAAAAGGCATCAATTTCATTTTCATACTTCCCAAGATTTACTAAATCTCATTAACAACTTATAACTTTCTTCGATCCAAGGACCAGGTTGCCTGGGTAACGATGGGTGTACACCACATTCCCCACATGGAGGACTTACCGACCACGCCTACCGTGGGTTTAGAACTCGACTTCTTCCTCTTGCCGTACAATTACTTTGACGAAGACCCGGCTCTCGGTTCCTCTCACGCGATAAGGATCGAACCCTGTGGAAAAAGTGTGAAAATTAATCGGTACGGACGGGGAGACAATCCACAATGTCTCCCAAGGACATATGACGACACGTCGCCCAGACCTTAACAGTTGCTTGAGAGGCGGTACTTAGAGAGATTTTAATCGATCGAATCATGTGATATTAAGATACTTGTAAACGATTTGTGTTTGAAAGGAGACATGTGCAGTTTATATTAATACAACTATTATTATTGTAACTTGTATTTAAAACAAAATGATAATATAAAATGTAACATTATTATTATCAGTTGAACCTGCATTTAGCGGTCAGCCTGCATTTAGCGGTCAGTTTTAATATTACAAAACTATTGTATTTTGTTATATGTTATAGCTCCCTTGCTTGGCGCTCAGCATATAAGGGTAGTTGTAGGACTGGTTGGACCCGGTGTCAGGATAATGCGACTGTGTGTGGTATCCATGCCACATGTCTACGGTGTGACACTGCAGTGTGGGCAGCACTATATCTGTCTCAAGTAGACATCGTCTCCAAATGACTGAAATACTATCGGTGGAACATTAAACCAACCAACAAACAAACAAACAAACAAACATAAAAATGCATATATAAAGAGTTAACTCAAAGTTTGTAACTCTCTGTAATGTACTATATACCTCTTTGGAACAAATGTATGTTGTTCTGTAAACAAAGACCAAAGCTACCCCTTCTAACTTAGTCCAAAGTTCGATCTTTTGGAGCAAGTGGCAAATTAACAAACTTGTTATATATACTACAGTTTTATTTTTACCAGGAAGTGTCAGCTCCACGCATAAAGTTGAAGACCTTTAATATTTTAAGTTTCACTAACAATATGTACTGTATAATTCATTTATCATGAGTCTTTAATGAGTATTTTTTTATTTGTTTAGTTTTTGTTAAATTGACCTGTTCAAATGATTGTGAAAATGACAGCTGTTACTGACTATACATGTACTTGTAATTTGTTGTTAGTATTAATATGTGAAATAAAAAAAAAATCAGAATTCCATTCCCAGCATGTTGTGTGAATAGCGTTCCCAGTGGTCCTTCTCTCTAAAGAATATCCTTTTATCTCAATTTTGAATGCATTAAAATGGTGATATTCAGAGATATTTTCCTATTCCGGACACAAACTCAACAAGACCTGGTGGTATTATGGACGCTTTTTCTTTCGGACTTTTTTCATCAAAAGTAGGTTAAAGGTCCAGGTCAAGGTACAGGTCAAGGTCAAGGTCAACTGCATAATGGAGAGTTTTTTTCACTTAAGCAAGTCTCCAAATTTTGAAGCAATCCATTGAAGCACATAGAATTTATAACAAATTGACCAAAAGGTAAATCCGTCTAGATACCATTATTTTTATAAGCAGTAGGTCAAAGGTCAAGGTCCATCCACTTAAGCAACTGTCCAAATATTGAAGCAACCCAATGAAGGGCATTGAAGTTGAAGGAGATTAAAAAATAAATTTATTAAAAAGGTCAACCTGAGCCGACGCCCGAAGGCGCCCTACGACCACTCAGACATCATCAATTTAAAAGACGGTATATTTCGTTGAAAACCCCGTCCAGTAATAATCAATGAAAAGTAGTATATAGGAGCTAGTGTTTTCTTATTAAATTTTCGTGGAAGTACCTGCGATAATTCAGCTGAGGATAAGTTTTATGACGAAATGACTACAATTGAAGGTTCGATTCATGTACTTAAGCTGTATATAATAACAATCAGTCCAAGGGAACAAGTGAATATGACCGTTTAAAAGAGATGGCCGTTAGATAAAGATTAAACAAAAAACAAAATGCTAGTTTGGTAAAATCAAAACTGACCGCTAAATGCAGGTCGACCGCTTAACACAAGTGACCGCTAATACAGGTTCAACTGAATATACATTGAACAGGTAGCCTGCAGAAAAATATGGCGTCAAAATGACATGATTTTGTTTAATCAATTTGATGTATAGGTTTTGTTGTTGTTTTTATTGTTGCTATTGTTGTTGTTTTTTAATAGTTTTTATCCTTATGTTCCCTGTTTTTGACCAGCGAGTATACCGTTTTGGTGAGAAAAAAAATAAAAGTAGAGGAAACGTGATTTAATGTTTAAACCCTTCTCGTCCCATTTCATCTGACTGGTCACTTCTGTTTTACTGTATAATAGAAACTCAATTAATGTTTTGGGTGAGCTTTTCAGTGTTCATAATGTACAGACTCGTGTACAGGAATATGTACGTACACCAGTGCTACAATTCATCAGAAAAAAGTAACAATGCAAAATGCAGGACCTGTTTGCAAGCCGATATGACAAGCATAATGCTACATTAACTGAGATATATATATCTAAAGTGGAAATCATTTGTCTCTTGACCTTCGAAATGGTATTATCTTCCGGGGATACGTTTATAAGAATATTTTCTACTCTACACATCAGCATTCAGGACCAACCAAGACTATACTGTATATGCAAAATAGCCAGGAACTTGCGAGCACGGGAGGGGGGAAAGAGATCTGGTGCGATCGCCACAGTCCTCCAAGGGTTGGGTACCTCAAAAATGATTGGCTACTGTCTTAAAACGTGTTGAAAAACAGAAGCCGATCAAAAACCGTCGGCCCGTGGTCGTATTGGCCGTCCCTTTATATATTTCTATATGAAGCAGTATTTTTTTTAAAGTCTAGTGCATTATTCTCTCCCCATGACTCTTTTCCTTTACTCAGGGGAGGCAACTTTAATCAAAAGAAATGTAGGAGTTATCTCCTTTACAGATTATTGTCACACTGCTCCAAAAAATACTAAATATTGAATAGAAAAGAATCTGCGTTTTGTCAAGAGCAACTAAAAGGAAAGAAAAAAGGCTAAATAAATAGTTAGACAAAATAAATAAAACTGCATTAACTGGTAGATCTAGTAGTTACAAGGTATTTCTACATGTACTTCTACTGTTTACAGGTCGCCTGTAATAAATTGAAGGTTGCGCCAGGTGGCATTCATAGGCAGATGAAACCTGCTTGAGGAGACATAGTCAGTACATAAGGGATGCGGATGCAATAAAGGATGCAATACTTCGGCTCTTTCCGAATAGACCCCTTGGTTCTTAAACGTACCCGGTGTAAAGCACTGATACACGCGAAGCCCCTTTTATCATCGTCTGGATGAATAAGCGCTGGGCCTAAGGTTAGGTTGGAGATGAACGTTCCAAGCTTCGACCAGAATTTGAACCCTGGATTCGCAGTCCACGCCGCCCTTTCGCCTTTTGTTTATATGCTTGTGTGAAAAAAAAGTTGTCTTTCAACATACTGGTGAAACCGGTGCACTTAAATATCACGGTTTATCTGTTTGTAAAACTACATGTAAGTATCAACTATAGATATAACAGCGGCGTATTTTTGGTTCAGTTCTATTTGAAATTATAATTTAATTATTCGCCCCATGCAACTTCGAGTCCCTGGGTTCATGTTGTTTTATATACATATAGTGCGTGAATTATGACATTTATTCAAAATTACGACTGACTAAATCAAATGACATATTTTGATAGAAATATTACATAGACATACAAAATCACCACACCAATACACGAAAAGACTTACGTCCAACAGTTTGTTCAATTAATTGGATGGATGGACTGACGGACGAACGGACAGACAGATAGAACATCTTAATAGTTAAGTGTTATCATTTTATCTGTATCCGTTGAAGTACTGATACAAAATGACGTTCGGTCTTGATTTTTTTTATTTGATAACACACACACACACACACACACACACACTCAGGCATATGTAGATCTGACATTCGCGGATTCGAATCCCCATTAAAGGCAAGATATTTTCAAGTATGCCCTTCCCCAGTTGTAAAGTAGCCTACTGCGTGGTTCGATTAAGACAGCATGATCAAGATGGATTAGTGTAAGCTGTAAGAGTCGAATACTTCCGAAGCGGAAGTCATTTCTACAGCACGTGACACCCGAGGTCAACGTGCAGAATGTAAAGTCACAACAAAGACAGACTTCGACCGGTCACGTGATGCGAACGGTCAAACTTGCTTCACAACATACCATATGATAACGCAGGCTGTATCCTTTAACTGCCTTTCGTCTGATATATGCAGATAGTGAAACGTACGGGATTTATAGACATAGACGTGCACTTTAATTTAAAATAAAAACAAAATGGCGGAGCAAGAAGCACAGGCAACAGAAGGGAAGAAGAGGAATGTTCTGATAGCGATGGATGGAAGTAAACACGCGTTGTATGCACTTGAATGTAAGTAAGAATCACTTTGATTGGTCAGTTTGGGATTAGATGAAGGGTAGGATTCTATTTTCTAGATAAATGTCTTAAGGTAATCTATCAATTATTAAATAATAATCATGATCCTTCAAATGCTTAAAAAGAAAAGCATCCATTGACTTGGAGATATAGGCCATTTTCCTGAAAATTTATAAATGCTTGCATCTACTATAAATTCCCCATGATCACATGATGGACCATGATCATAATTAAAAGATAGATGGATTATACTGATAAATTCTACCTGACTTTGAAGTCACCCTAAACTTGATGAAACGCTTGATTTTGTCAAATACATGTAGATTGATGTATTTTGTACATGGTCTACTTGGGAAAATAGAGAGTTATTTTATTGAAATTAATCGCAGATAAATTTGAAGAACAGCCACAAATAGTAGCTAAGGATAACTTCTAAATGAAACAAGAGGCATGATACAAGACTATTTTCCATATCTTTAGAATGAGCCTACCTGGCCTGGGGCTCCCTTATATACTAAGCTCCATAAAAGGGAGAAATGCCAGTTACCATATTTAATGTATTTAACAACCTTGTTATAATGCAGTTGGTGATCGAACCCACGACCTCCCGTTTAAGGGTTGAACGCTCTAACCACATTGACACCGGCAGACTAGTACTTGGGCAAAGTACCCTCAGCGGTTACTTCCCCTGATCCGTACAGCAAATGCCGAAGAATGAAGGGGAAATAACTGCGAGGTTCTTGGGCAGCCAAGAAGTGATAAAAACTGGAAAATTCCTCAATAGTTAATCTAGTGACTGATACCACTAGCTATCTCTCAGCTATCTCGACACATTTTACAAGATTAAACCGTGCGGAACTTTTTCAAATTATAGAGTCGATGTCACTGCGTTTGGCCGCTATTTCATAGTTCCTTGGTCCGTCGTCCGCGTCCGGTCATTTTTTTTATCCGTGAGGTGCTATTCTATACTGCCGTGAAAACATACGTGAAACCGAACAAATTGGTCGCGAAGAATGCGCCAGCGGACTTAAATATCATCACCTATAGATGCAAAAAGCATTGTTTCTTTAACAGTATGATTTTCTATTAATGTGTTGATTCAATACTGGAATGCTTAAACCCATTACATTTTACTGTCAAACTGTCGTTGTCGGACCTTTGTTTGCAAACAGAGTTCATTTAACAGTTCGAGCTAAAAATTAAATAATAAGCTAATGCACCTCATAGGTCATAGATGATTAACATGTTACTAGCTTATTTGCTGACTTTGAGCGAGGCAGTTGCATCCGCGATCTGTCGATCCGTGTGCGTGAATTTCGCTCGCCGAGCGAAACGTCACGGACACTGACGCGGACACGGGCACAAAGGGGACGTATAGAAAAGACTTGGCTTGACTATTTGAGTTTACCGTCGCTTCGACAGTATTTCAGTCATATAGCGACGTCCAGCTAATTACAGGTGGAGGAAGACCCCGAATGCACGGAGGCATCCGGGTAGAACCACCGACTTACCGCAAACCAGCTGGAAGGCTTCCTCACATGAAAATCCGACATTCGGAACACCTCGCCCTTTTCCTAGCGAAAAAAGACTCGGAGGTAAGCGTATGAATACTTCCCGATTTGAGAAGTTTTGTGATACGGTTCGAGGTTATAGGGCAATAAAATAGATCCAACTTAAATGAAGGATATTTTCTTTAATCAAGCAAATTATGAATAAATAAACGTACATTAAACAAAATTAGCTCTTTCAGTTGTAAACACAAATGATTTTAACTCCTATTACACACAGAAGAATATTCAAAGAAATATGTAAACAAATACACGTTAGTTGATGTAAACATGTTCGAAGAAGATCTAGAATTTGCGAGGAAAGCAGTTGGTTTAGGTTGTGCTTTCCGTGTAAAACAGATTGAGGCATTGTCATCATTATATGAGGGTCATGATACGATCGCTGTACTTCCTACGGGCTATGGAAAAAGTGTCATCTTTCAAACATTACCCTACCTGATGCAGAGGAAATTCCAGCTCGACAAGCCTATGATTGTAGTTGTTGTGGCACCTTTGAATGCTATTATGCAGGACCAGGTATAGCATATGTTTAATAAAATTTTATACTGTATGTATACAATCATATTCATTAAATCATTAGCAAGAAATTGCATTGGGGATCGAACCTGTGACAGTACGTGTCCTGGGATCTAAACACTGAGCAATGCGGTTGCGTTCGGTATTTACACTACGGTAGCGCAGTAGGTTGATAGTAGCCTCCATTTGTGAGAGGCATTATGTTCAATCCCAGGCATTGACATACCAAAGTCATATAAATGGTAGTGGTATCACTCCCTTGCTTACTCTCAGCATATTTGGTTAGTTTTTGGTTGGCCCAGTACTGGTACCAGGTAAGGTGTTCACAAAATGCTATCATAGTGATGGAGTGAAAGCAGCACTTTAAGAAGACACCAACTTAAAGTAACTGAAAGATTGTTGGCGGTGTGATAAACCCAAGAAAAAAAAAAGAACAAATAATTCAGTAGATCTAGCAGTACAAGATATTAATGATGTCAAAACTTTTGATTTACACATTTTCATATTGATTTTGACCATAAAGTAAGGGACAAGTAACCACCAGACACAGTCCAGAGCTCTAACCTCTGAGCTAAGCAGGCCAACATATTTTCCTTCTATAAATATAGCAAGTAAACAAATTTTTGATCAAATACCATTATGCAAGTATACCGGTATTTGATTAATTTTCTTATAGGTTTCAAGTCTGTCCTCCAAAGGAATCCCTGCATGTTATATCGACTTAGCTGGAGTTTGTGGATCAACATACATAGAAGAGTGAGTGAAAAAATATGGAATTTTAATAAATAAATAAATTTTATAGATTCAACAGTTTATTTCAAGATCAAAGGAGCATTATACTCAAGAGAACATAAATATAAAAATGATCAGTCATGCCAGTTACACAAATAATATTAAAGCCAATGGTAAAGTTGATGGACATATATTTCATTAGATGGTAAAAAGCTTATTTGTTCATGAGCTTGTTATATTCAGAGTTCTAGATATCTTCATCACAAACAAATAATTAAGAAATTAAAGAAAGGTGTGAAATAGAAAACCAATCTATTTATGTGCTTAGTTATTTTTGACTTCCATGTTTACAAATAGTTTAACCCAATACTTGTTTGGAAAACTACAAATTGGGTGATACTACAGTACTAGAGGCTGTTAGTGGAAGTGGGGGTTCTGTGGGATCCCCGCTCCCAATTAAATAAAATAAAAAAAATCAAATATGACCATAAGATCTCGGTGTAATTTCCTGGTTTGCATTTTTGTTTTCATTTATGTCAAGAATGCCTCATTTCATATGGGGATTTGATCAGTTGTTTGAAAATATATTTGCAGTTTAAAAAATCAAATTTGTATCAACAACTTTGATCTCAAATCTTTATCGTGCTGTTAAAGTTGTTGACGCTGTATGGTTAAACCTTAGCCTCATGAATAGTCATGTATAAATTCATGACATGTTGAGTATTAAATAAATTGTATAGAAAACGCTGTATTTTTATGTGCTGGTCAGACTGTCAGTTACTTTGAGCAAAAAGTGGAGATCCCTATACAGGAGCTGTGTGATCAGGGCCTCCTCTGATTGTTAATGCGTCAAAATAAGTCTATATGAAGAAAGAGATAAAATGGTTTGATAACAAAATTATTAGTCATACTCTTCCAAAGAGCAATAATTAAATTGTATAGGAGACATTGTTTATATATGGACATCCATTGCTTATTCACCTTTTTCATTACAGAAGCAATGAAAATGAAGAAGTACCTGCAGTGGTGACAAATGTAAATTTAGAGGACATACAAAATGGAAAATTCTGCTTGATTTATGCCCATCCTGAAACATTGGTTGACAATAAAATCATCGGAAAAATGCTGCGAACAAAACTTTTCAAGGAGCGGGTCTGCTGCACAGTAGTAGATGAAGTGCATATGATTACAGAATGGTAAATAAAATATCTGTAGTGTACAATCATTGATTCTTATCATACTAAAAAGTCAGAAAAAAAAACTCAGTCAAGATTTTTAGAATCTTTTTGGAAGACTACTGACTAGAACTATTTGAGTTTACTGTCGGTTCGACAGTATATCAGTCATATAGTGACGTCCAGCTAATTACAGGTGGAGGAAGACCCCAAATGCAAAGAGGCATCCAAGTAGAACCACCAACCTACTGCAAGCCAGCTGGAAGGCTTTCTCACATGAAAATCCAAATGACCCTGCTGGGATTCGAACCCACACGGTGAGGGGCTGAGTGAGTGTTAATGTCTTTTTGGAAGAGAAACAACTCAAAACTTGACTAATATTGAGGTCCATATACCTTTTATAGTCTTACTGACCAGTCCATAAACTTGCATATCGGCCTCATTTCCATGTATTGTATGTTAAATAATTAACTATTACAGAATCTTACAAAGAAATGAATTGTCAAAAGAAAAAAGTCACTGTAACATTAAAAAGGTTAGCTTCAAAGTAATTCTTAAAGCAACCTGGACATAGTAATGTGTATGTGCCCATCATATTTATTTAAAAACATTGCATCACCTCCAAGCAAATCAGTGTACTGTTTATGACTGTTGTATACACATAGTGTACATTCCGCCTGCACAGTTTGACGCTTCAAGTAGCTAAATATATGAAAACTCTTGCAATGCATTTGATTCTCCCAACTTAAAGCAGTTCTTTCATAGATAATCAGTGGAAATAAAAATGTTTCTACTCTCCCTCATTAATGTTGGTGATTTTTGTTTCCTGATAAACAAAATCTGCTGTGTTGGTCCCATTGCATGAAAAAACACTATTTTATGTAAACACACACATCAGGAATATTGGATATACAGTCCAGTCAATGAAACAAGAAAATGTAACTGCTTATCAGAGATGGTTGTTAGATAAAGGTTAAATAAATAACAAAATGCTAGTTTGGTAAAGTTAAAACTGACCGCTTAATGCAGGTTGACCGCTTAACACAGGTGACTGCAAATACAGGTTCAACTGAATACAGAATATGCTATGCCCAAAGCAGGTGCTTGCAGTACAGTGTGTCACTTTCCGCAACATTGTATGTTCACCTGTTCAGAACTGCAAACTTAAGTGTAACATATAAAGTCAGTGTGATCAGTCATGATATCCAACAACAATAGAATTTCTGATATAGGTTCAATCCCATTTAGAACACTATTGCCTATGATGGAGGATCATCGTCATTCTTACAATCACACAATGCTACATCGGGTGACTATTTGTCTGTAGATGGGTATTAAAGGCAATACATGCAATTAAAAATCCAATTCTTAGTCAATAATTATCTGTAAACAAACTACTTTAAAGACATAACAAACAGCCTTATGGAGAGCAGCATGTTCACATATAATCTACTGAGCAGAAATAATATTTGAATCTATCTTTCTTAAGTAAAAATTAGAGAAAATGTGTTGTTTTAAATGTCGCTTTGTTCTCGCAGGGGCAGTGATTTCAGGAAATCTTTCCAAAAACTTGGCGAGCTGACCACCATTTACCCTGGCAGACCCCATCTTGCAATGACAGCCACGGCTACACCTTCTGCGCTGGAAACTTTGACACAAAGCTTGCAATTTGAAGATGTTCATTTTATAATAGCAAACCCCGATAGGCCAAATATTTACATCGAAGTCCGAGAGCGACTCCCAAATATCAGAAAATATGAAAAGCAGGAGAAAATTTTAGAACCCCTTGTTGCTGAATTGAAAGAGAAATTATTAGATTTTCCAGTAACAGTAGTGTATTGTGACAATTTGGAAGCAGTTGGCTATGCCTATCAGTACATCTCATATGAACTTGGAGATTTACAATATATTCCAATTGAAGAAAAGATACCCGAAAATAGAATTTTTGCACAATACCACAAAGAGTACACAGATAAAATGAAAAGTCATATAATATCTCAATTGAAGAAATGTAATCCCAAAGTTCGCCTTGTATTAGCCACAGTTGCATTAGGCATGGGACTCAATTCACCATCAATCGTTCGAATTATTCACACAAGGCCACCAACAACACTTGAAAAGTACATGCAAGAAATTGGTCGTGCTGGGAGGGCTGGCCAGATGGCAACTGCAATTGTATACTTCAATAACAGTGACATAGCTCAAAATCGCAAGGGTCTCGATTCCGAAGTCAGTGAATTTGTGAAAAACAAGTCAACCTGTTTGCGGAGACACCTGATGAAATATTTTGGGTTTGATGACATTGAATTCCGTGGTTCAGCACAGGATTGTTGTTCCAACTGCAGGAACTGTAATAAAAATACATGTGAATAATGTCAATCCTCATCATTGTCATCATCACCATCATCGTCATCACATTCGACAGGAAGATTTCTTTGCAGTCTTTGACAAATGGACATGATGTGTATATGAAAATTGTTTTGTTTGTCAAATAAATCCGAATAAACACTGTTTGGAATTTGGGAGTAGTGTTTCAAGTTCCGTCCAGGGGTGTAGTTGAATGGTTTCACTGTTTGGAGTTCCTCTAGTATCTGATGAAGGTCTTCATCATCAGACCTCTTTTTGTGTGTTGTCGCAATCCTTTTTTGTTTGATTTGTTCATCCAGATTATCAACAATATCGTTGAGAACAGGAGCAGCCTTACAAATGTTCACAATAGATGTTTCTGTTTTATTTGATCCAAGTACCTTAATAAGTTCTTTTTGTTCTTTTACTTGGTTTTCCTTTTGCATATCAGTGGCCTTGTTATTTCCAATCCCACCTTTGGGATTTACAAAAGAGCTTGTGCGAACTTCCAAGGCAAGTCTTGGAGGCAGAACAATTTCAGTCTTCAATATATAGTCAATGCACTCAACAAGATATTTTGACATGTTTGAATGTGCAAAAAAGTATGGAATCATCATTTTCAAGGCTACATTCACTCTGATAATGTCACCCTCATACACAGCATCCTTCATGAATACCATTAATAGGTAATGCTGTAGAAAATAACTTGCATAGTTAAACAGGTCATCCTCCTTTTCTTTCATTATGCGGACTTGACTGCCAGCAATGTTCAGTACCACATTTTTGCCACTCAGTAATGTTGACTTTGGTATTTTTACAGTCAAATGTTGGCCTTTTGAATGCTCTAATTCAACCTTCACAGCAACAGTTTCTCCTTCGATTGGAACTCTGCACCTCTCTCCATTGATGTCTAGAGAAATCTCTTGTCGCGTCTTAGATTCCTACAATACAAATGTTTACACTGGTTAAGGTCTGTTTTGTTTTGAATTTTTAAAGTCCACAACTCTTTTACCAGATGAATAAGACATAAAAAGTGATTGATATATTAAAATTTGGGTTAGGTTTAGTTAAGTTAGAAGGGTTTTGTCCAATGTTCAACCCAATGATTTTCCAGTACTTAAGCTGGCATAAGGATCAAACCTAAAATCTCCAGGTTGTCATTGCTGGGTTTAACTTACTGGTATGCAATCTTGATAAAATTTTAACTTAACTTACTTTAAATGTAAAGACAAAGCATTGTCATGACATGCAATATTAGCACTTCCATTGTTTCATACCTCTTGAAAACTTTGAGACTGAAGCAATTCTTGTAGGATGTTGTCCATGACTGCATTGAACACAGACTCCCTTTTCTGTTTCTGTGTTTTACCAATGTTGTCTGGAACACATTCTACATGTTGTTTTGGTTCATCATCTGTGGATGCCATCTCAAAGTATCCCATGAAGAAGTGGCACAGAAGGGCTCTTCCATATAAAAGAATGAAATCTTCATGTGCCTTGAATCGACTCTTCACATTACCATTGACATTGGACCTTTGTATCAATGTCTTGATATAACCGAGACTGCCAACACTTCTTCCCGTCTGTTTTTTCCAAAATCTCTTGACCATTTTCTGAAATGAACAATTGCACCAATTTCTTTTATTTTTGTAATTGTTTTGATTTCATAAGTGTACAGGGTACATGTACTTTTTGTGTTCACAAAATCTGCATTCTTCCAAATCCTGGTACTAAGTTGATTTTAATGTCACTATAATGTGCAGGAGTCTGAGCAAAATCAATTTTAATCATTACAACATGTGGAATTAAATGCTTAAAAACATTGACACAATAGATGTTGACAAAAGATTCTGTATCTTTAAGACCCAAGAGACCACTGTTAATTTTGTTTGTGAATATCACATTGAACCATCAAATTTTGTTTATTATACATAATATTCCCTATGTATTTGGGATTAAATGCACAAACACATAATTGAATCACTATTGACTTTTAAGATAAATATGCATATGTATATGCATGTATATATCAGAGGACTCCACACAGACTTTCTTGGGAATACACCTGTACTTCGGCAGTCCAGGGGTTTGAACCGACAACCCATGGGCTGTCAGTCAGGAACTCTACTAAGATATGCAGGTCTGCTCTCCTCAAATGGGTACTTTTTACAGATAGAATTTATGTATGCAAAGGTAAATAACACATTGCATACCTCAAGAAAGTCCATCTGTGTGTGAAACATTTCCACAATTGTTGGGTAGAGACAATCTTGTCTTTCTTCAGCAGTGTGTGCTCCCATTCTCAGAGATTTGGCCCCATCAAATCTCACTCTGGTTAGTTGATCTCCACCAACAGGGATTTTCAAGGTCGCAAGTTCATCACCTGGACAATAAAAATATTCTTTTGGAATTAAAAAAAAAAGAAAGAAAAAAAAGCAGATGTCCCTCTGTAATAAAAAAATATGTTAGAGAAAGCCAGAAAAATTGAAACAATCAAAATGTCTATTGTGATGTTCACTCAGAGTGGTATTTCCAACTAGTGTCTAGTGGTAACAGGAATTTTCTTTGCAACATTGGTTTTATATTTTACCATAAAAATATACTTGATTTCAAATAGTATCTCCATCTGTGGGACTTTAAGTTCAAAATGGCACAAAGTCATTTTACAATTTTCCATAGCTCCAGGTATATACAAACTGAAACGAGCTGTCAGAGGACAGCACGCTCGACTATTCAATATGCTTGTTGGTAAATCAAGTCTATTTCAATTCTTGCCTTTACATACCCTGTATATAATTCTAGTCAAAAATGATATACCTTGATAGTCTGATACCCCTTAATATTTTCATGAAGTCTAAAATCAATACCATGCCTAGTTACTGAGACATAATCATAATAACACTGTGCATGCAAAACTGTTACCAAGTATCCATGTTAGAAAAGGGGCATAATTTGTATAAAATTCAATCCACAAGTTATCCTCCGTGGTTTTCTGATGCCCCTGAATACACTCCTTAACTTTCTAGTCAATAACATAAACAATTTCTGAGAAATAAGCTGGATAGTAGCTTGAATGCAAAACTTTAACCAAAATTTCTAAGTTAAATGGGGGCCATAATTTTTAACATATTCCATCAAGAGTTATCTACCTTGAAAGTATGATACCCCTAAACGTATCAAATCAATCGCATGCCTGGATACTGAGATATAAGCATGAGAGTACTTTGCATGCAAAACTTTAACCAAAATTTCTAAGTTAAGAAAGGGGCCATAACTTACAATATATTTTCTTCAAAAGTTATCTACCTTGAAAGTATATACCCCATTAAAGATGTTTCAAATCAATCCCATGCCTGGATACTGAGATATAAGCATGAAAGTACCAAATTTTTCAGACACGGTCTGCATATTTTGCCGTCCTTATTCGGTAATATCCCAAGGGCATCCTTGAATAATCCTGGAATGTTGCTTTCAAAGGCCTTTTTGCCGATTGTGGTGTTGAAAACAATTGTCTTACACTCACCGCATGTACAACAGACGGCCGCCATCTTTGTTCTCACTATTTACACCACGTGACCGAAAAGTAGTTCCACTATGGCTACTACTTACCTCCGAGGTTATTTCGTAGAAATGGGCGAGGTGTTCCGAATGGAAAATCCGAATGACCCTGCCGGGATTCGAACCCACGCGGTGAGGGGCTGAGTGAGTGTTAATGTCAGCGACTTTACCCTCTCGGCCACGGAGGCCCCCACGTATGGAATAGACCCAACGATTTCTTTGGTGAACTAAAAACCCCTGACATGGACGCGAACACGCATCACGGAACTATGGAGTTTACCGTCGCTACGATTATGTTGTGTGACCATTACACGTGGTATGTTCACGTGGTATTGTTACTGGAGGAGGTAGACACTAAGTAATAGTTAGAACGTATTAAGTAAATTCTTAATTATACTTAACCATTAAGATTTCACTTTATGCTCTAACTAACTTAGGACATAACCTTCATTTTGATTGGACGACATGCGCGTCACGTTACATTTCTTTCTGTGAAATGCATCTATCAGTAGTCTATTTCAATATCGTGTTACTGCGTATTATCAAGAATGGAGGCTCAATTTGATATGCACTACAAGGTGTTTCATAATATCTGTCCCCATTTTATTCAACTTTATTTTTGAAACGTCTAGTCTTTGAGCAAATTGAGTTTCATAATTATTTCTCAGATTTAATGAAGTTTTGTTTGAGATATAGAACATGTGTATTACATTTCGAAATTCTCTCACAGACAGCATTTGCCAAAAAGTCCATTTTACAGCACATGCTCCAAATGACGTATGTTCTGGGCAATGACGACAAGTCTTTGAAATTTTAAAGCACTGCAGCGCAGGTGTCTCTGTTAATGGCACAGAGTAGCATTTAGTACATCCGTTGTTTTTAGCTCACCTGAGCACAACGTGCTCATGGTGAGCTTTTGTGATCGCCTTTTGTCCGTCGTCCGTGCGTCCGTCGTCAACAATTTCTTTAAACAACATCTCCTCCTAAACTTCTCACTGGATTTTGATAAAACTTCACAGGAATGTTCATTATGGGGCCCTTTACCAAAGTTGTTAAAATTATTTTGATTGGTCAAAAATCTAGGTCACTGGAGCTAAAAATAGATTTTAAAAATGAAAATTTAAAAAATCTTCTTCTCAGAAACCACAAGGCCTAGCCTTTTGATTTTTTGTATGTAGCATGATCTTATGACTCTCTACCAAGATTGTTCAAATTATGACCCTGGGGTGAAAATTGGCCCCGCCCCAGGGGTCACTTGATTTAACATAGGCTAATATAGGAAAAACTTGAAAAATCTTCTTCTCAGAAACCACAAGGCATGGAGTTAAAATAATTGGTATGTAGCATGATCTTATGACTCTCTACCAAGATTGTTAAAATTATGACCCTAGGGTCAAAATTGGCCCCGCCCCAGGGTCACTTGATTTAACATAGGCTAATATAAGAAAAAAACTTGAAAAATCTTCTTCTCAGAAACCACAAGGCCTGGAGTTTAGATATTTGGTGTGTAGCATTGTCTAGTGGATCTCTACCAAATTTGTTCAAATCATGGCCCTGGGGTCAAAATTGGCCCCGCCCCAGGGGTCACTTGATTTAACATAGGCTAATATAGGAAAAACTTGAAAAATCTTCTTCTCAGAAACCACAAGGCCTGGGGTTTAGATATTTGGTGTGCAGCACTGTCTAGTAGATCACAACCAAGTTTATTCAAATCATGGCCCTAGGGTCAAATTTGGCCCTGTCAAGGGGTCACCTGATTTTACATAGGCTAATATAGAAAAAAAACTTGAAAAATCTTCTTCTCAGAAACCACAAGGCCTAGCCTTTTGATTTTTAATATGTAGCATGATCTTATGACTCTCTACCAAGATTGTTCAAATCATGACCCTGGAGTCAAAATTGGCCCTGCCCCAGGATCACTTGATTTTACATAGACTTATATTGGGAAAAAAACAACTAGAAAAATCTTCTTCTCAAAAACCACAAGGTCTGGAGTTTATATATTTGGTATGTAACATGGGCTAATAGACCTCTACCAAGTTTGTTCAAATCATGACCCTTGGGTCAAAATTGGCTCTGCCCCAGGGGTCACTTGATTTTACATAGCCTAATGATACCAGGTGAGCGATCCAGGGCCATCATGGCCTCTTGTTTGGTGTTGGTCTGTAAACTCTACCTTTTAGATATCCCATCAAGAAAAAATCCAGGGGCTTAAATCAGGTGGGTTTGCGGGCATTCATAATCAGTTTTAAAAGAAATAAAATTCTGGTTAAATGTTTTCTTTGACTATGCGATTACATCACCGGCTGTATGTAGGGTTGCCCCATGCAGATTCTTTATTTATACATCTCCTTCGTAATGCTGGTACAAACTTTCTTTTCAAGACATTTAAGTAGTGCCCCTGATCACTGATTCAATAGTTCGCTATAATGGCACCTGATTGCTATTAAAGATGTCAGTCAAAGCGCACAATGCGCTGAGAGACGGTGACGGGATTAACATTATAAACCCAGCGTTTCTGAAATCATTGAAGCAGTCACATGACGACAAAAACTCCACCCGTTGTTGCTACAGAGGTTCTGTTTGTAACATAATAATTCGGAGTAAAGGTCATGAACCTTTCATTCATAAAGAGCTGCATACCTAAGTAGGTCATTCCCTTTCACTAGTGCTAGCGAATTCTATCTGTTGTTTTGTATGTGTAGAAATTGACCAGGTATTTGATTATTTAAGATACTAGGATGTTTGCCTATCTATTTCAAAGTTAAGAAATGCCCTGGAAGGAACCTAACTCGCCATCATGCAAAATCTTCATGTACGTAAGATGGGTTGCTGTTCTGGTTAAGAAATGTCACGGATATTTTTTTCACGCTTAAAATTGATGCTTCCAGTGCAAAATAATGGCAAAAGAAAACATGTTAACGAACAATAACACACTAAAAGCGGTTACGGTTATGATTTAAACGTCTGTGTAACATATTCCACTCGT
Source organism: Solen grandis (assembly GCA_021229015.1). Lineage (NCBI taxonomy): Eukaryota > Metazoa > Mollusca > Bivalvia > Adapedonta > Solenidae > Solen > Solen grandis. The sequence goes on along the minus strand of CM037780.1, from coordinate 45,066,684 downwards.
ATTCGTTAGTGCAGAATCGCATTGCATGGATCCGCACTAAGCGCGGAGAGGTACAGTTAAAATTGTTGTGGGAAATATGCAAATTAGGAAGGCCTGATTTCGTTCTTCAGCATAAGACGGCTATCGCCGTCTAAAAATGTAAATGATAAAGTGGAGTTCCGTTTAGGGATTTCATTGGCTGAAAATGTAGGTTGTGTTCTAAGTACTTGTTATATGAGTTACTCAGGTAGAACGTGACCTTGTCAGGACTTGACCCTACAGCGAAGACTCTAAGTAACAGTTTGTCAGCAAATATAACCACTAAGTCGTAAGTCCCCGATTAAAAACGTGTTTGTAAAATAATCAACTCAGTTGAGTTGTAAAATAATCTCACAAAAGCACTGACTGAGAGCCCTAACTTAGCGTTAAGCATAAACTGGAAATTGTGGCTTGTAATTTGGAACCGTTAATTAATTCCCTCATCAAAGGCGGGGGGGGGGGGGGGGGGGCGATATTCGTATTAGATTAACCAAAGACACATTACATGCCAGAGTGCGTGAACTGCTGCACGTCACTGGCTTACGTCACACAATTCCATTCATAGTATTTTCGTTGATAATTTTCAAATTATAATTAAAAAAACACCTTTTAAATAAATCAGACTGAAAATAATTCCTTGCAGTAGAGAAATGATTATTTTATAATATGGTTACAATTTCCTCTGTGTTTTTTCCTTACTTTTTAAAGTTGCAATATTCAATGATCTGCGGTGTGCCTTAACAATATTTTCCACTGGCCTTTCCAGGTATTTCCTATCTCTGTTTAATTTTTTTTTCTTTCAGGGTATGTGAAAAACGTGTTCCGAGACACCGATAATGTCATCATGGCTCACTGTGCCGAGCACGTGTCCTCCGTACCTTGTGAGTTTATCGTTTGTCTGTCTGTTTCAGAGAGGGAGAGGGGGGAGGGGTGAGAGAGAATATTTTACGTAATTCATATTTCCAGTCCTTAAGTAATCTATGTGAATGACCCACGACAATAAAAACTTAAACTCGAACTATGCCCATTATTTCAATAATGATTTGAGTAAGATACTTATATTTGAGTCTTAGATCGTACTTTCGTATTTTCGAGAACACGTGACCTGCTCTATTCATAGCGCATGTCGTCTTAATTATCAGTTTTTAAAATCAATTTAAGATTTCGCGTAAATTTACATGTTTATTTTTGACCGGTGCAAAGGACGATTTTCACTTATATTTACGAGATGATTATTTACGCATGACGATGTTGAACTGAATTATTATCGTAATACTGTATTAAGTGCATTTTCGGTAGTTTTATTAGAGAAGCGATAGTGATGAATTTGTATTTTTATTGGGTTTTAAAGTCCCGCCAACAGTATTTCAGTCATTTTGAGACAACGACTACTTGAGACAGTACTGCAGTATATTACGCCGAAGACAGGAAGCATGATACCACACCCAGTCACATGTTTCTGACAACAGCCGACCAGTCCTAGGACTACCCTTATATTCTGAGCGCCAAGCAAGGAAGCTACGAGTATAACAGTACATGTACCTTTTTTTAGACTGTCCCCTGTGGCCGAGTGGTTAGAGCGTCCGCTTCGGGAGTGGGAGATCGTGGGTTCGATACCCGGCCGCGACATACCAAAGTCGTAAAAAAATGGTACTGTTATAGCTCCCTTGCTTGACACTCAGCATATAAGGGTAGTTGCAGGACTGGTTGGCCCGGTGTCAGGATAATGTGACTGTGTGTGGTATCATACCACATGTCTAGGGCGTGATACTACATTGTGGCAGCACTATATCTGTCTCAAGAAAATATTGTCTCCAAATGACTGAAATACTGTCGGCGGAACGTTAAACCCAACAAACAAACCTTTTATATGACGTTGCTATGTCGCGGCCGGTGATCGCCCTTAGGTATCTAAGTATTTCTCAACGTTAAGCAGGGTTGATTGAGCTGGGTTTTGAGTTTATGTTTGATCTGTCATGTTTTGTCAGCCACGGCGTTGATGGCGGGTAACCCGGCAATGATTCAAGGAATGATAAAAGATCACGAAGAGCACGTGCTTCAAGTCTTCCGGGACATTGACGAGGAGGCCAAACGGCTTGGAGTAAGATTTGTTTGTTTTTCTGTCTCTTTATTCTTTTCTGTATTATATAGTTTATACCGTCAAGCTTTATAGTTCAGCCGTTTCCCGATTTTTTCTCTAAATGCTGAGCTTCTTTGCATCTTTCCTAAAATTGACTTTGATTGGGAAATTTTATTATAGGCCAGAGACCTATTTAATTTCGGTACAGGCGAACCAATTCTAAGTGCAAAGAAATAAAAATATAAGGTGACAGCTGTCGCTTTGCCTGACGAATTTCTTTGGGTGGTAAAAAAAAAAAAAAAATCACGCATCACCATGTTCCTGCCATGTGACTTTTTTATAATTAACTGCCGGAAGTTATACTTAAACGTGTCGCTGTGGTGGGGATAGGGACCACGATAAGTTAAAACTCTTCTTTAGTTTTACTGATTTTAGCGAAATGGTTCCATCATTAAAGCAGCTCGTTCACAGATTTTCATTGACAAAGAATTTGATATTTAGCTATATTGTGTCTTACGTCTATCAAGACCCATTAACAGACTATGGGCAAACAGTGCAACCATCAGTGATTGTAAAAAAAACGCATTAGCGTTACGAACGGTATTTAACCTATATTTAGAATTATAAAACCTTTATTTTTACCACTCAATTGATCACCTTCACTCTTCGCGCATGCGCTTACATCATAGGCTGAAATACGAAATCGCTTCCCGGAACGTGAGAAGACGCAATGTTGTGGAACGTCTCACGAGCACGTGGTACCTCAAGCATCTCAATGGGGATACCGTATTTCATATTTAACCGATTTCCCAGAAGAAGGCATTTACAAAAAAAAAAAAAAAAAAAAAAAAAAAAAGGCGTTTTCCCATGCAATATGTGACCGTACCTAAATGCGTCTAGTTTTTAGCTCAGGATGAGCTATTGTGATCCCGGGAGTGTCCGTCGTCCGTATGTGCGTCGTGCGGCGTCAACAATTTTAGTGTTTACACTCTATCACCTTTATTTCTTTAGCAATCATCTTCAAACTTTAAAACAATGTTTATGACCATAATGTCTCGATTGAGTTCGATTATGACTGAGATCGGTCAATTAGGTCAGGAGTTATGCCCCTTTTAATATCCAAACAATGCCAGATTTCATGTTGTTTACACTCTAGCATCTTCATCTTTTGAGCAACCATCTTCAAACTTTATGGCAATGCTTATGAATATAATGTCTCGGTTGAGTTCGATTATGGCTGAGATGGGTCAATTAGGTCAGGAGTTATGCCCCTTTTAATATTAAAAAAATACCAGATTTCACGTTGTTTACACTTTAGCATCTTCATCTTTTGAGCAATCATCTTCAAACTTTATGGCAATGCTTATGACCATAATGTCTTGATTGAGTCGATTATGGCTGAGATTGGTCAATTAGGTCAGGAGTTATGCCCCTTTTAATATTAAAAGAATGCCAGATTTCACTTTGTTTACACTCTAGCATCTTCATTTTTTTAGCTCACATGAGCACAACGTGCTCAAGGTGAGCTTTTCTGATCGCCTTTTGTCCGGCGTCCGTCGTCCGTGCGTGCGTGCGTCCGGCGTCAACAATTGCTTCAAACAACATCTCCTCCTAAACGGCTTGGCCAATTTGAAAAATATTTTGCAGGAATGTTCCTTAGATGAAGCTCTACTAAAGTTGTATAAATGGTTCTGGTCCATTGCATAATTAGGTCACAGGAGCTAAAAATAGATTTTAAAAATGAAAATTTAAAAAATCTTCTTCTCTGAAACCACAAGGCCTAGCCTTTTGATTTTTGGTATGTAGCATGATCTTATGACTCTCTACCAGGATTGTACAAATTATGACCCTGGGGTCAAAATTGGCCCCGCCCCAGGGGTCACTTGATTTCACATAGGTAATATAGGAAAAACTTAAAAAATCTTCTTCTCCGAAACCACAAGGCCTAACCTTTTGATTTTTGGTATGTAGCATCATCTTATGGGCCACTACCAAGATTGTACAAAT
>CM037780.1:45037673-45062479 GCA_021229015.1 Solen grandis | reverse complement strand
TAAAGATTTTGTGAAAATAAATGTCATATGACGTCACGTGACGTCATTATATGATAATGAATTTCTAATTCTAACAAGATTATTTCTATATATTGAAATTTTCGAAGGGCAATGAAAATTTAATGCCGCATGCTTCAGATGCTGAAATTTTGATTTCAATGATTTTCAGAAGCATATGACGTCATATGACGTCACACTTGAAATTGACTACAAAAGTTTGTACACGGTCCAGAGCCATTATTTATGTGCCGATTTTCATTAAATTTTCACAGAATGTGTATATTACGTTCTTATTGTGTATACCGGTGTCCGTTTTTCAAAATTCGAAAAGTCCAAGCATCTATGGCGGATCAAAGATTCGAACCAAGCACGTCAATTTTTAAATGCTTATAAAATCGGTCCTATTTGAGATAGAAAGTTGAAATTTTGTCAGTTAGTAGGTCTCTGGGTGTCTTAAGAATTATGAGAAAATAAACGTCATTTTTTTATTGTTATTATTCTTTTCTTCTTCCTAACTAAACGCTTATTTTAATATGTTGCAATAGTCCTAGGACGATGAAATTTTTATGGGTTATTAGGCACGTGAGGAAATTTTGATTTCACCCCTACTGCATATATGTAGCCATATCTCAATAAATATCGATTTTTGTAAATATATATATGAATAAGAATTATAGCTGAATAATTGACGTTTCCAAAGATATTTAATAATTGGTTTACGCAATACAAAGTTATAAGCAAAAAAACTAAATGAAATGAAGCTAATTTTGCTGATAATATGCTGTTTTCTTGAGGTTTAACAGTCAATATCTCAGAAACGACTGAAGATAAGTTTATACATTATGCGTATAAAATGTAGCATGTTTTAAGAGCTTTCTAACGGTACCAAGTTTATTGAAATTGGACTTCATATAAGAAAGTTACATGGAAAATAAGATATTTCATAATCATGCATCATAAAAATATGGAAAAGGTCACGGGCAGGGGTCACCAAGCTTAAATACTTGCGCAACGACTTGAAAATTGATGGGCTATATCTTGATCTTGTTGTTTTTTTTGTTGTTGTTTTTTGTCGAATGTTGACTGTTTCCAAAATAAGCATTGAAGTTAATACATGTACAACAGCACAAGACAAAAATCCGTATTTGCAACACTATGTAGCTAGCGAGCAGTTTGCAAGCCTTGAAAAATTCACACGCAGCCCCACATTTTAGACCATCTAAAAACTGCATTGTTATGCTAACGATATTCATATTGCATCAGTTTGTAGGCTTGGATGTTACCTTTCAAAATATCACCATAGTTCGAAATTCCAGGAATTTATGGCAAAACTACGGAAGCCCAAACACGCCAAAATCGCTAAATACGTTTAACTACGTTACAGGTGTCGAAAGGATATAGCACTATACAAATATTCAATACTTCTTCATACTGAGGCTAAAATTAAACAAGGTTACAACTGAGCTGGAGTGATGAAATTCTATGTGTGATGAAAGTTAGAAACTTACATTTGAACATTTTTATAAATTTAATTTTCTTTTTTATAAAATAGAGGAGATAGAAAGTTGCAATTTGGACAGATTATCTATTATGTCATCTTCTTAAATTTATTATAATTACAGCACCCTATGACGTCACATGACGTCACAGCTAAAAATAGTGAAAAATGGTGTTCGCGCTCTACAGCCGTCATTTATGGTCGGATTTTCTTCAAATTTTCACAGATGGTACATCTTGAATCAAAGGTGTGCATATCCTGCCAGCTAACCGAAATTCCGAAAGACCGAAGTTCTGTGGCTGAAATAAGATTCGAACATAGGACCGAAAATTTCATTTTAGGATAAAAGAGCTTCAGGATGAGATAGAAAGTTGAAACTTACACAGTTTGCAGTTCTGCAGAATTTCTACAAATATTTTGAGTCGTGACGTCATACGACGTCATGTGACGTCATAAGCATACTTCTTAATTTTCATTTTAGGGCAATGATTTCGACATGATGCCAGTTGTTCAGGATAATGAAAATTTCAGAGTTATGACATTAAAGGATTCGCTTTTGAACAAAAGCATCTTCAGCACCCTATGACGTCATGTGACGTCACAGCTAAAAATAGTGAAAAAAAGGTGTTCGCGCTCTACAGCCGTCATTTATGGTCGGATTTTCTTCAAATTTTCACAGATGGTACATCTTGAATCAAAGGTGTGCATATCCTGCCAGCTAACCGAAATTCCGAAAGACCGAAGTTCTGTGGCTGAAATAAGATTCGAACATAGGACCGAAAATTTCATTTTAGGATAAAAGAGCTTCAGGATGAGATAGAAAGTTGAAACTTACACAGTTTGCAGTTCTGCAGAATTTCTACAAATATTTTGAGTCGTGACGTCATATGACGTCATGTGACGTCATAAGCATACTTCTTAATTTTCATTTTCGGGCAATGATTTCGACATGATGCCAGTTGTTCAGAATAATGAAAATTTCGGAGGTATGAAAGCAAAGTATGCTCTTTTGAACAAAAGCATCTTCAGCCCCCTTTGACGTCACATGACGTCAGAGCTAAAAATAGTGAAAAATGGTGTTCGCGCTCTACAGCCGTCATTTATGGTCAGATTTTCTATAAATTTTCACAGATGGTACATTTTGAAACTCAGGTGTGCATATCCTGTCAACTAACCGAACTTCCAAAAGACCGAAGTTCTGTGGCTGAAATAAGATTCGAACATAGGACCGAAAATTTCATTTTAGGATTAAAGAGCTTCAGGATGAGATAGAAAGTTGAAATTTACACAGTTTGCAGTTCTGCAGAATTTCTACATATATCTTGAGTCTTCACGTCATATGACGTCTTGTGACGTCATAAGCATACTTCTTAATTTTCATATTAGGGCAATGATTTTGACATGATGCCAGTTATTCAGAATAACGAAAGTTTCAGAGTTATGACAGTAAAGAATGCTCTTTTGAACAAAAGCATCTTTAGCACACTATTACGTCATGTGACGTCAGAGCTAAAAATAGTGAAAAATGGTGTTCACGCTCTACAGCCGCCATTTATGGTCGGATTTTCTTCAAATTTTCACAGATGGTACATCTTGAAAGTTAGGTGTGCATATCCTGTCAGCTAACCGAAATTCCGAAAGACCGAAGTTCTGTGGCTGAAGTAAGATTCGAACATAGGACCGAAAATTTCATTTTAGGATTAGAGAGCTTCAGGATAAAATAGAAAGTTGAAACTTAAACAGTTTGCAGTTCTGCAGAATTTCTACATATGTTTAGAGTTATGACGTCATATGACGTCATGTGACGTCACAGACTTATACTTAGTTCTTATCATTTGCACTAATTTCGGAATATAATGTCAATTGTTCAGCATGAACATGAAATACTACCAGAGGTGAGTCATTACATGAAACTTCTATCTCCTGCTTTTTGCATTAACACAGCTTGCAGAAAGTCCTATCATTCGTTTTCACGAATGACATCTAGTTATTTTTAACCTTGTTCTTCTTGTGGTCAAAATTAAAGACACTCGTAGGTACGACTGATTGTCATGAGCATGAAATGCAACTGTTGAATACCGCATGGCTAGGATTATATGCACGCAGTCACGAGTACACATAGTCTGATGATTACCGTTATTTTTTGTTGTTGTTAGAAAGGCATGTATCCGAAATGGTTATAAAGTTGAAACGAATAATTATGTCTAACATCATTGTGGATTAGTAGCCTTGTTTATCCTATAGTTTGAGAGCATGTTGGGATTTTTCACAACAATCAAAGCTACCCGGTATGTTGCTGCCCATTAAAAAAAATCAATAACCATATGATATAATAAGTAAACTTGAAACATTGCATTGTAGAACAATGCTGTTTAATGTACTGTATTTCATTGTTTAGTATTGGAACTATTTTTTTATTATGTAAAACTGATAAATTAATTTAAAGAAATACATGTTCTTTTTCTTCAAATTATGTTTATATTTATAAAATGTTTTAGGTCAGATGTAAAAGATGACCAGAAGCCATCGACATCCACACCCCATGGTTCTGTAAAGAGGTTGCAAGCTTTTGCACCGGTGTTAAGTGAGATAAGTGCGCCTGAAACCGACAGTTTAACGATCAGGAAATGTAAGTCTAGCTTTTATGAATTGGCTGTCAGGTAATTAGTAAATGTAAAAATTACAATCTTCATGACACTACATGAGTTTAACACCTTTTAAGGGCGTAACCTGTACTTATCAGTCCAAATAGACCCCATAAAAAACAGAAAACAACATTTATTAAAATTGTTCATTGTGTTCAGCAATCCCATTTCTTGTTCTTTTGACTGATTGAGTAGACAAGTTGAATGTAGAATGAATAGAAATCCAGGGTTTTCTTGAGTGGATGCCGGCTTGCCCGTGTTGGGTTAAAATCACCATGGGCAAGTGATTTTTCCAAGGAGATATCCTATCCAGCAAGTTAATTTTCATAAATGAAATATTTTTTTTATAGTTTTTTTTTTTTTTTTTCTACATGATATAGGGGATGAGTTGCTTTGCAAATTGTGTTTGATACATGTTAACTAACATTCATCTGAATACTACACATATTTAGTTTTAAACTTTAACAAACACTAACTTACTTAAAGATCGGATAAGCTGTTTTCACTGGGGGCAAGTAAATGTTCAATTAACTTGCCCCCTGGGCAAGTGAAAGTCAAATCCTTAAGAAAACCCCTGGAAATCTACGTCAGATATATAAAGCTAATGCTTTTATTTTATTAAAAACATAATAGATTTTATCAAGGTAATGTTGTCATTATTACTACTACTCTTTCTTCCAAAAGTTGAAGAATTAATGTGTGCTGCCCATTTACAACAACTCAAAAATATCTTTTGAAACATTGTTTGGTCAAGGTATCTTCATATCAGTTGTATCTCATGCATTTCAGTGATGTCACTGGTGTATCAGGTTTGACAGAACTTCCTTCAACAAGCTCGGAAGAACAAGGAGATGAAGGAGAAATGTGAGTAATTGAATGTGTGAAGATTTTTTTTTCATTGTTATCTTATTCATATTTGGACCATACTTTTCTGAAGTTTTTCCCCCAATTAATATGACTTAATGTTTGCTCTTCATTTTTGCACATAAGTTGTGCTATAGCTACTGTAGACTTACATTTATGTATACACATGTGCATCTGCCTCTTTTAAAATATTTGGGAGATACCTTTTACTTATCTGAAAGTAGTATATGTATTGAAATGAGTCTAACATGATTCAAAATCAAGACAAAATTGATCACTTATTCAATCTATATGATGATACATGACATTTTCAAGTTAAAAATTTCACTGTGGCAAAATGTTCTGATTGTTTGCATAATCAGAATTACTAAACAGTACTGATGTTTTTCCCTGGTGCACAATGTATAAGTGTAGAACTAGAATAAAATGTTTGTGTATCAGCATGTGGTATCATTCCACTTGCCTATGATCTGATTTGGTCTTCATCATGCCAAAGTTGTAAAAATTGACGCTTGGCAGGTATACAGGGTAGTTCCAGGACTACTTGAATTGGTATCAGGATAATTATTACCATGTGTTGTATCATGCCACATGTCTACTGCGTAATACTGCAGTGTGGCAGCACTATAATTCTGTCTTAGTAGACATTATCACATAGTCTCCAAATGACTAAAGTAATGTTTTTTTTTAATATTGTAGCTTTTTAGGAATTTGTCACATAATAATAGTGGTGAAATTCTTCCTCACTGCAGACTTATGCAGCATTCAGATGGCATGATACCATTTCCAGTATCATTCTCATGATTCCAGGACAAATGATGTATCTAATCTTATACTTTAAGTATCTAGCCAATTTTGACCTAAGTCAAAATTGTACACGTTTCTTATTCAATGACCTGGGATCAAACCTGCAAATTTTAATATCTAACCACTTATCATAACAGGTTTGGTTTACATTGTTTATTATTTAGTATGCTTTGTTAACATTTGAAATTTGAAAGCTTGTATTATCCTACCTTCTTAGGCATATCATGCTTTATGCTTGACGAGTAGATTGTGCATTAAAATTAAATTTTTTTTTTTTTTTTGGTGCTCAATAGTGTTATTATACTCAATAATATCTTTGCACAGGTGGAAAAACCCTTTTCCCTGACACAAAGCAGATCCTCACAATCAAACAAAGGGGGAGGATAATGCTTTATGCTGTAGACGATAGTAGACTTGAGGATTTGGAAGACCTTAGAAACAAGGGGATGAACGTTGTGGAGGTGGTGACAGATGCTCATTTGGGTATTGGAGCATTAATGAGTAAGTGAAGATAAATTAACCCTTGCTTCATAATGTGAAATGGGGGCTCTACTGAAATAATGCATATCCCAGTTTGTGTTTTTATCTACAGATAGGACATAAAAAGACCAAAATAAAATTTAACAACACAAAAGCCCCCCCCCCCCAAAAAAAAAAAAAAATCAGTAGGGGCCGTCTTGATGGGTCTGTTGGACAGTACAAATGTACATATATGTATTTTTAATATTGGCCTCATTATTGAACTCATATTAAGTTTGAACTTGTTTATTTCACATAAATTTGAAATTAGGTTTTTTCATTTTATATTTACACCTATTAACAGTACCTGGATTGGACCAGTACTTTGTGTCTGGGAAGGTCAGAATAACTATTCCCCAAATGGGGTTTGATTATGTGACCACTGGACAATGATGCTCTTACTGTACTTTATTACCCTTAAATTCAATAAATTCTCCTTGAAATTCAATCCCTATCACTCCTTTTACAGAGACTCCTGCTTATCAAGGGATCCAGCATTCTCATGATATATAGCATGTTCCTAAGAACCTCGGCAAGAAAATTACTAAGGTTAGTGAGAGTTTGGAACTGTTTTATGTTTCACATTTCAAATTGGGTGGTTGCAAAGCAACTTTTCATTAATGAAAGTTCACCTAGTGGGAGGTCATCTGTCTTTTTTACGGTTACTTATTTTGTCAGCTTTATTGCATGCATTCACTGATCATTATGCCTCATATCAAAAGACATTGATTATGTCTGTTTGTTACAGAACAATTTAAAATTGGCCATTTTTTTGTACATAATGGGATAAAGCTGTTGTACTAATTCGAGTGTGAGTATAATGCATTGGTTTTTGTACCATTTTTTTTGGGGGGGGGGGGAGAATATATTTTTTTATGCTAACATTATGCCCTTCTTCATACTACATGTATTACCACTGACAGAAATTGTAATACCTTTTAGGTAGCATTAAAGAAAGGAAACAGTGCCTTGCTGCCCTGGAGAAGGACATAGTAAACCACTTCTGGTTTGTGTGTAAAACAGCTGAGACTGCCAAACAATTTGTTGTAAGTACTTATATATTTTATCAACTTTTAGAATGTGGCATTGTTTGAGAAGAATAATGGTTAATTCTTATGTCATCTGCTGTAAGCAAAAGTGACACAGTCATAGAGATCTCTTTTCTGTTGTCTGTCTGTCCATTACACTTCAGCAGGTGACATATGTAATCTAAAGAATAAATTTGTTAAAATAGAAAAAAAAATGTTATTTCATTGATGTCGATGTCACTGGTGATTTGTATTGATTATAATACAGTTTCTCTCTCTTCCAAAGTAATTGTATGTATAAGTTAATTTTTATCACTGAAGTAACAAGTTCTTCTATGTATGCTTGATCTAATTAGCTCATTTTTATTTTCAAACACAGGCTATCTGGACTGGTGTGATGCACCACGTAGTGAATGAGCATGTTTGGATTACCGGTCATGGCGACCCAAACATGAACCACTGCCTTCATGGACCTTTGGAGGAGGACAGAAACAAGTCCTGGCTCCATCCAGTGAAGGATGCTGCCACTCTGAAGGACTTGGCCAAAATAACCTTTGAAAAGAGAATGCTAAATCAGATTGACAAGTATCTGAATTTCAGGTAATATAGTACACAAAAACAGTTTCCTTTTTACCTATAAAAAAGGGAAATGGAACCTTGAGGTTGAAAGGGTAGTGCAATTGTTAATTTGCCACTTTCAAAAATTAGTTTTTATGTGTTGGAACAAAAAGTGAAGACTTATCTTACACTAATGAATAATAATAATTATGTTTTCTATTCTTATAACAAAGCTTCACATAGTGAATTGGTGTTGTATAGGATTTATTTTTATTCTTCAACACTGTCCAATATCTCTACATAGATTTTCTTCTTGTTTCTTTTAGTTGTTTTATACTTTCATTTTCCTCATCTGTCACTGACAAGTACTTTGCAACTGGGAAGTTCTCCTGAGGTTTGAACCCAGGATCTTTCTAATCTGTACACCAGTGGACTTTACCTCAAGGCCACTGTTCACTTCTTTCATATTGTTCAGTCAATGAGTTGTATTTATCTCCATTAGTGATATCTCTAGTTATACATGTGTATTCATGTTGAAAATTTTTGTTGGTTTTGTTACAGAAGCACTGCAGAAAATTGGAGGGGTTTCATCAGCACATACTGATGTATTGTGCAATAAGATTTGTATACACCCCTCCAGTCTACAGAGTAAGAAATCTCTTGGCAGCCATCGACCACAACAAGCATGTCAACAGGCCCAATGCTGTTAACAAGGATGGCAACTTAAGGTAACAGAAATGATTTATTGTTTTGTGTTGCATAAGTCTAGAAGTCCGTCATCTGGATCAGCTTTTGTTTTTCAATTCACATGAGCACAACATGCTCATGGTGAGCTATTGTGACCAATGAATGTCCAGCGTCAACATTTAACTGTACGACATCTCCTCCTAAACTACTGTGCCAATTTTCATAAAACTTTACAGGAATGTTCTTGGGTGGTCCCCTTCCAAAGTTGTTCAAAGAATTGAATTCCATGTAAAAATAGTTACCATGGCAACTAAATTGGGGAAAAAAGTATGTTCCTTTGGTCACACTCTACCAAGATTGTTCATCAAACTAATTTGATCTATTGAAAAAAAATGCCGCCAGTGGGCAGGGCCTGTTTTCCTTATAAGTATAAAGTACAAATTTGAAAAATCTTCTTGTCCGTAAGTATGCATGGGATTTGTGGCTGGCAGGAGGCAGAGCCCATTTTCCATTACATGAGATATTTGATGTTTCTTTTCCTCCCATTAATACCTGGTTGTCAGGTGAGCAACTCCAGGGCAATCATGCCCCTCTTGTTGAATATGAGTGTTCTCTGGAACACATGTGTGTCACCTGCTGAAGTGTGACGAAATAGTGTGACAGACGGACAGACAGAGAGACAACAGAAAAGTGATCCCTGTGTGTCACCTCTGCTTACAGCAGGTGACACAATACCACACATGATGGGGGGGATTAATCACCTTCAGTGATTGCTCTAGTATGTCATGTTCCTTTGACTCTTTTCTTAAGCTGTCTTTAAAAAATGCCTATTACATGTACTTGACCTTAGGTTGTTAGTGAAAGTATAATGTACACATATTCCTATTGAATATTACCACCTGTTAAAATCAAACTAATTTTTTGTAGGCTGCATCGCACATGGAATAAGAAAAGTGGCAGAAGCAAGAGAAGGGATTTCATTATATACCCGAACTCTTAACTTCTGCCCTGAAACTTCGGCTGGAGGACAAGTTGGGGATGAGGCGTGGGAAGGACCTTTAGGCTGACGGCCCAAGAAGGATATCCAAACATCTGGCCCCTGTCACCTCACAGAGCACCAAAGAAATTTTTGAGCAACAAAAATCACGCTTTAAATGATGACAGACTGCTTGTGTAGTCCTCTATAAGTAGATGAAAGCATTATGCATGTTTCATAGAAACTTGCATGTGAAATTAATTTTATACCGATTGAAATTTGAGACATTCTTTTCCCAATCAAGTTTTAAATGCATTTTACTTGCACATAAAAGAGCTATTAGGAGAAACAATTATTACAAACAAAAAGGCATGCAGACCCTTGCAGTCTGAAAAGGTTTTATACTGGTTAATTTTCATCAGTGTCCTTGGTATGAAGTATGATTTTAAGACCTAAAACTACAAATTGCTTATTATCTGATCTTACTTAAAAAATTTCAACCAATAGCAAATGGCTTGTTTTGTATCTTTTTTGTATGCTGTTTATTTTGCATATAAATTTTGTATTGTATGAATACCAACTTTCTTTACTTATATATTTTTACATAATAATATAATTTTATTACATTGCTTTGTAATTTTATTTATTGTAGTCATGAAAGCATATTTACTTAGGTAACATCCCACTGACCATATCTTAGGATTTCTGTCTGCATGAAACAGATATAGTACTGTCTCATGTTGTACCCTTGCACATGTCCTGACACTTAGTCAACCATTCATGAAACTCTCTCTCTCTCTAATGGCCGCAACAGAGATGTGTTTGTACATATTTTCACATAAATTGTGTGTTCAACCTGGATCACATCAACAAGGAAAAAAAAAATGTGTGTGTTTCGGGCAACGGTCTCAAAAAAGGTAGGGTTGGGATTGATTTTTTTTTTAATCCATTCTTAACAGTGAATGAATCACAGAAAACGGCGGTCTCAAAATGGCAGTTAAAAACAACCACTATAGACAATAGGGTCAGATGGTTTATACCTAGGTAGGGTCAGCTTGCCCAAAACACAGATTTTTTTTAAGGTCCAACTGACTGTTTGACCAAAACACCAGTGCCTTACAAGCCTTTTTTTTTTAGTTCTAGGTGTTGTGATCATAAAAGATAAGTCAACAAAATATTGATTTGCATATGGTATTTAAAACATAAAACAGAGACAACACTTATATACATCACACTCGTGCTGGTATGAATCAAGTGTATTGTCCATATGGATGTGGAAACTTGTCTCTGATCCTCCACACAGCACAGGAGGGCACTGGTACTCTGTTGCCAGCTCCAAGGCGCCCATGTGCCCACAACGTATACTGAGTGTAGGCGTAAAACCTATTCGCGGAGTTTAGGTCATCGCCCTCCTCCCCAAGGTCCTCGTCCGGGAACACCAGTATGTCCCTTCGCAGCAGTCTGCCCATGGCCAAAACACCCTCATCTAATAGTAATATGAGTGTCTCGAAGCGCTGAAGAAGTAAAGAAAGAGATCACCATAGCTGCTTAGCAGATTTTTTTTTATTTTTCAGATTATGATATAATTTTGCATTTAGTTATCAAGAAAATGTCTGAGGCTACTTAGATTAAAACAATATTAGCCAAGCAAGGAACAAGCTTAACCATTTCAGCCTAAGACTATGTCATTTTCAGTCTTATTTTGATTTTTGATGACCTTAAATAAAAATAACTTGGTGAGCTGTAATGCTACTTGTCTAAGGCATTTTAAGAAGGCAGAATTGCAAAATGCCACTGAGTAGTTAAAACCAATCAAGTAATTTAATGGTTATTTTATTATACAGTTAAAACCAGTATGTAGGTGTGGATCCAGGTGGCGGGGAGAGAGATTGTTTGTTTCATTTAATGTCCCACTAAAGTTCAGTCAGTTGGAGACCAGGTCTACATGAGACAAAGTGCTGCCACACTGTAGTATCATACCCTAGACATGTGGCATGATACCACACCCAGTCAACATTATCCTGACACTGCCATCTAGTCCTGGAACTACCTTATAATTATGATGAGCAACAAACAAGGGAGCAAGACCAGGACCATTTTGACTTTGGTCTTACAATTACCGAGAATTGAACCCACAATCTCTGCTCCCCCGGCAGACTCTGTAACCACTCGGCTATCGGGGATAGTGCCAAGGAGTTTTCATAATTGTATGATCTGCCAAGCTACAAAGTACTAGTCCAATCCAGAAACCGTTGAAAGAAGGTATTAAAGTCTGTAATAATTTGTTTCCGATATGCTGAAAAGAACTATTATGCTTCTTAGATTGAGAAAGAAACTAGGAAAGTAAAACAAACAAATTCCTTACAGGTGTTCTAGAAATGCAGTTCTGCTTGTTACAGCACACCCTCTCTGCTGCAGTCGGCATATCTCTGCAACAGCCACAGACACACCAGTCAGGGGAAGGCTGGTCAGGGTTGGGATGAAATCCCCCTCCTGGTCTCTCAGAAGGCCTCATTACATGGAACAGTACCCCTGGCTCCACCTCAGATACCTTCAACAGGATAGCTACAAGTTCCTCTCGAGTGAGGGAAGCAATCTCGGTCTGAAATATAAACATAATAAAAGGATCTGTTGAAAAAAGCATTCAAAGTATTAGACCTTGAAACACAAATTTTATTACTGTTGGACATGGTCAAGGTCTTTCCTGGTTTAGTTTGATGTCTTTTATATTAAGCTCTAAATCCCAATGAATATTTAAATATATAAGTACAATTTTAAGGGAATATATATGCTGACTTACAATTCATGAAAATCAGTTTTGCCAGTATTTACATGTACATACCCTCAGGAAGTTTTGTCGAGCCTCTAAAGCCTCATGTGGTTGGATGACTGGGCTCTTTGATCTTGCTCTCCCACGTCCTCTCCCCCTTCCTCTCCCTGGGCAGCCACCAGCACGCCTCCTGGAGCCCCTTCCTCGCCCTCGAGATGTTTTGGCTGGCTGGTGTTCATAGGATGAACCAACTGAAAGATCACTGCTACTCTGCAAATGTATAACGATGCCTATATATAACCTTTACAACATGAATATTCATGCATTAATTAATCACTTAATGAATATCAATGAACTGAACTTAAAATGGTATATGGAATCATGATTTCTTTTTGGACACATGGACTATGAAAAAAACTAAGCTGCAGTATTGTATGTGCAAACAGGAAATTCTATAGGAGCTGTCTGATCTGGGTCTACTCTGTTTGCCAATGTGTCAAAGTGAGTCTATATTAAGTAAAGGGTAAGCATTTCTATTTGATCTGATAAGACTCTTATTTTATTAAGAGGACTACTCCAAATAAGAGAGGAAGAAACACATAAATACTTTGCAAATGTATGCATACAAAAAGTGAAGATCCAATAAGTTTGGGTGGATAGTCGTGTTCATTCATTTCTTGACCATGTAGAATGTAGATAACTCTTTTATTTATTTTTTTCTTCTTTCATAGAAACATGTTTTATTGTAAAATTCAAAGCCGTTTGGTGGCATGACAGAACAAAATGGCCGCTGTGATGAAAGACAAATGGTTTAGATCTGAATCTAAAATACGTTGTAGATCCCAATACTGGGTTTTACACAACGGAAGAAGAGCTCCGCACTCTTCTTTTTTGGATCTTATGCTTGCAAATTGATGGATCATGATTGCACATATTAAATGAATCGCATTACTGTATCAGTGTTGTTTAACAACAAATCCAACTTAACTATCAGTTTATATCAGAAACCGCAATCGCTGATCAGATAGGCCGTATAAACTGAGTCGCGAAAACTAGAAACTAAGACAAACAATCCAAATTCCTAAGCCGCAAGTTATATAGAAAAATTATTCCTTGGATGAATAACACATCTCATTCATTAAAGAAATATTTCAAAATAAATCAGCAATTTTATAAACAAAATAATAAGTAAAATACTCACAGATGAAGTGGACATCTTCTTCGCGTCAAGTCGAGTTCTATTTTTAGATAGCTTGTATGTATATTTATGCAAATTAGGTAGTTTCCGGAACTCACCAGAGACACACGAATCGTTGGCCGTGAAATTCCGTACTTTTTGACACGATCATGTTATAGTGGATAATCCTCAGGGATAGACGTATTTTTATGATTTTTTTTGTACCGAGGGTACATCTTAAATGGTAAATGTCCATGATTTGAAACAATCAGGAAGTTTCAATTTATTAGCGCTAAATCGCCATATCTGTAGTATTGCAACTTTAACCGACATATTTCAATACGAACTATTTTGACATTAGAACAATACATTGTCCTGTTCCTATTAGCCAGATTTATGGGCACGTGTCAAATAGCAGGCGCTGCTGGGTAACTACCACTATACAAGTCAGTCGACACACACATATTACCAAACTCCACGCAGTGATCTCCCTTGCAAACTCCACACAGTGATCTCCCTTGCGTGCGGGAAAAATAAATAATTCGTCAATAACTTGCATGCTTTCGTTGTTGTTGTTGTATTGGGGTTTACCGTCGCTGCGATAGTGTTTCAATCATATAGCGACGTCCAGCTAATTACAGGTGGAGGAAGACCCAGAGTACACAGAGGTACCCGGTTAGAACCAGTTTAAGTTACATTCTTCATGAATCCCGCTGCATTTCTTGTGGCGTGGGGGATATGCTAATACGATTGACACAACACAATTAGTATAATAATGTTCATACGTGACTGTTCTGTGACAGTTTTGTGGGATATAGAATACATATGGTGTATCACGCATTATCTTAAATGATGTTTTGGTTTTCGGAATTCATTCGAAAATCATTTCAGGCATATCAGACTGGTTACTATCAGTTTTACGGACTTCTCCCTCATCTACATCCGGTGCGCGACTATCAGAAGTGATAACATGGCATCAATAATTACAAATCAAAAACTAATTATTTGAAAGAATTGTAACGACAATATGGAATTATTTAATGATTTTTGGGAATAATATTTTTCACTGCAAACTTTCATTTTAAGGTCTACACGCGTGTCTGATTTTTGTATTAATGTGGTTTTTATAATATTTTCTTTAAATCGGGATATGATATAAAACGCCGTGTGTTTTTATTTGTTAAATTTTTAGAGGCAAAAAATGCGATTTGGTTTAAACAATATTTATTTGCCATATAATACATTTGATACATGTATACATTGTTGCGAAATAAAGCTAGAATTGGGAAAAAAGTTGATTTACAACTTATATAAATCCCTCTTCTAGGAAAAAACATTTACATAAGTACATTAGTACGCAAATAGTTATGGCAAAAATTCATAGCTCGGATATATCTTCATACTTTCATAGAGAAAAAAAGAAAGTCCATAAGTTAAGGTGGTGAGAATCTATAAATGTTAGTCAATTTATATGTTTGAGAAAAAAAAAAAAGAATTGCAGAAGAGAGATGAAAAGATTAAATCGTGATCAAATAGAATGAAAAGTCTAACTCGAGACCTCGTCACGTTGACTTTGACAAGAAAAACGATTTGTCGCTGCTATATATTTCTGAACTGTCTGAAAAATATGTTTATTTTCTTCAAAACTAAGTCGCTCATCACCGTATAAAAGATTGTTCAGTGTGGTAGGACAAGGCAAATTTTCAAAAAAGTAATGACGTTTTCGTGAATAGAAAGGACAAGTTAGAAGAAAATGTTGTACGGATTCTATCGAACCGCATCTACATAAAGGTGTTTCGGAGAGAGATCTCCTATAGAGGTCCTCATTTAGCGAGCTACATGAAAGTCTTAGTCTTGTGTGAAGAATTTGTTGTCGTCTAGTACCTACGTTAAAGAGGGGGTTTGTGCATGGAAGATGACGGTTTAGAGTGTTCTTGAATGAAATTAGCGATGTACATGATTTCACGGAATTATCAAGCGAGTTCCATTCTCGAATGCTGGACGGTAAGAAGGAGGAATTGTAAAGCTGTGTTCTACAAAGAACGGAAGGAATCATAAGTGTATTACGGAAATGGAATCTATGTGTCGGTGGTTCAGGTAACATTTTGCATAAATAGTCAGGAGCAAGATTGTTTTTCATTTTATATATCAAGAGAATTTTGTTTCTTGCGCCTTTCTTCTAAATTTTCAATGTTACAATCAGTATAGAGTTTGTTAATATTACAGTATTTAGTTGCACCGGTTATAATTCGCATTGCTTCTATCTGTACGGCCTCTAGATCAGATTTTAACTGCTGAGAACAGTTGTCCCAAATAACGTCACCATATTCAAGCAATGGACGAATGTTAGAAATATAAAAGCGATGTAGACTTTTACGACTAAGAATATATTTAAAGGATCTAAGTAGACCAATACGCTTCCATGCTTTACGGAGAGTGAAAGTAATATGCGAATTCCATTTACAATCGTTAGAAAGAATAACCCCGAGGTGCTTGTGTTCATTTACAGGTTTGAGAATCAGCTTGTCAAATTGTAAATCTGGATGTAATGGCTTTATTAATTTGCGTGAAAATGTCATTGTTTCAGTTCGAAGGATTAAAAGATACCAGCCAAGTTTTGGACCATGATAAGATATTTTCCAGGTCTTGATTGAGAGAAATGGATGCAGTAACTGGGTCCTCGACGATGATATACAGACTGGTGTCGTCAGCGAACAGCCTAACATTAGAATGTATTTTCGTGACAATATCATTAATATATAAAAGAAATTAAAGAGGGCCTAAAATTGATCCTTGGGGGACACCAGAAGAAATAGCTGACCAGTCAGAGGAGGCATTGGCAAAGACTACTCTTTGACGACGGGAAGAAAGATAAGATTTGAACCAACATAGGAGACGCTCTTGAATACCGAAATGCGAAAGTTTATAAAGGAGGCCTTTGTGCCAAACCCTATCGAATGCTTTTGAGATATCACAAAACACTGCTCTGACCTCTTTGCCCTCATCAATGGCTTTACAAATGTCGTTATAGATATACACTAACTGATTAACAGTAGAATCTCCAGGTATAAATCCTGATTGTAATTTTGTTAGCAAGTTATTAGAAACTAAGTAGTTATAGAGATGTTTATGAACGCAACGTTCCATTATTTTGCCAAGACAACTTAGCAGTGAAATAGGTCTGTAGTTTTCTGGGTTAGAAGGATCTGATTTTTTAAATATTGGTGAAACATTAGCAAGTTTCCAGGCTACAGGGAAGTATGAGGAAGTTAACAAAGAATTGAATAGTTTAGTAAGTGGTTCACAGAGAACAGATGACCCTTCTTTAATGAGACGTGGACTTACAAGGTCAGGTCCACATGCCTTTGTTGGACAGATAAGAGAAATTGCGTCAGTTACATCATTTTGTGAAATGACTATATCAAATAGTATGGAATCTGTTTGTGGAAAACTATTAGGTAAAGAATGATTTTTATCATCAATCTTGGTCTGATTGCAAAAATAGTTATTCATTAAATTTGCCTTTTCTGCATCTTCCGAAGCAGTATGGCCATTAAAGAATAAAATTGGTATTGCTTGGGTTTTATTTAAAGTAGTAAGTTTTTTTTGAATATTTAAACCAATCTGATATATTAGTATCAGCAGAATTCAATTTTTCAATGATTTTATTTGTAAAATGAGCTTTGGCCTTGCGTAATTCCCGGGTAACTTGATAACTTTTCTGTTTGAATTTATTCCACGACTCGTCGTCATTTTTCAGTTTAGCTTTACGATATAATTGTTTACGCTGGCGCATAAGGCGGCGGAGGTTTGAGTGAAACCAGGGAATATCATTTGGTCGAACAGTTACTGTTTTTGATGGAATAGTTTTATGGGCTGCTTGTAGAATTGCATTAGTAAGTGACTGTACGGACGTGTCAAGATCATCGTGTGATACAATGGTGTTAAGGTCAAAATTTCGAAGCTCTTCTCTGAATGAGTCAAAGTTTGCATCATCGTACTTCCATACTTTACGTTTAAAACAAGAAATTTTGTGTTTTTTGAATTTGAGAACCGTGACTATAGGACAGTGATATCGAGTCAAGTTCGGGACAAAGGGATCAGAAGTAAAACTCGCAACAACTTGGTCGGTCGCGTTAACAAACATAAGATCGATAAGTGAGTTAGAATTCTCTGTAAAATAAGTAGGTTCCGTTATTAATTGTTCAGCGTTATAGGAAGAGATAAGACGAGACATTTTGTTATTGTTAGGTGACAGCATGTTGGTATTAAAATCACATGCAACTAGAATAAGTCTGTTGGGATTGATGAATGCTTTATCAATACTCTCTTCTAATTTTGTCCAGTAATCATTATTTGAGTCGGGGGGTCTATAGAATCCCCCGATTAATAACTTTTTGTTGTTGTGGTTAACATCAATCCACAAGGCTTCGAGTCCCAAGATATCAAGGTCTGACCTTTGGACTGCTGATAAGCCAGATCGCACATATATGGCAACACCTCCACCAAGTCTATCAGGACGGTCTTTTCGATATGGGGGGTCAAAATTTTGAATTAAGATATCCTCATTTGGTATATATGGCGAGAGCCATGTTTCAGTAAATATTAAGATATCAAATTGTTGGGCCTCAGTTTGAAGTAGGTCAAGTTTAGGATATATACTTTGAATATTTAGATGCATAACACTGAGTCCAGAATTGATAACGTCAATGATTGAGTCAGAAAGATCTGATATAGTTGTGTTGCTGGATAATGATGTATCTGAGACAGATGGGCCTGGGTTGGGATGGATATCACCCGAAGTCGTTATTAATATCAATGAGAGGTATAACAGGACTATGCCATGGAAAATGAGAAAGGAAAGAAGGGAGAATCTACGATTGTTTCTACAAGTTGCAGATAAAAGCATTTTGTGTCGTTTATATGTAACATATGTTATGATGTTGTTGTCATTTTGTAGACAAGAGCTTACACAGAAACAATTCAATCCCGTACTATCAGTCAAACAAGAAAGTATAACAAAGACGATGAAATAGCAGCGACGATGATTCATATATTTAGGAATATGGGTATCACGACTTTGTTTCATAGATAACAATTGAAAAGCTTAATTTTTACGTCGTGAGTTTTGATTTACCCTTTAACCGTAGTCAGTTGGGTAAACGTGACGGGAGTCTCGAGCTAGTGATTTACGTAATTGTAAGAAAAAATTGAGGGAATTTGTGAGTGGACTAGACATAAATAGTAAGTTTTTCAGGGCATAAGGAGGAATATATATAAATAATGTACGCTTGAGTTTTGTAAGTGTGAATAAGTGAAACAGTAATAACTTCTGATTTGGTAAGATATTGTATAGTGCAAATTGTAGGAATACAATACAATACAAATCATCATAAACAATAACTAATTACAGTAAGGATGGGTGTAATTGAACATTTTATGAGAAAGAAAAGAAAGATAAGTCATAACATGGAAAGGAAAGTCAAGTTTGGGAGCAATGAAGGTGATTTTGTGGCAATGTACACAATCATTCGTTCAAAATTAGGTATGTTAATCACATTTTGTGTTAATTTAATTTGATTATTCATTCGTAATGATAAAACCGATTCCGCTTAATTCAAAGAGTATAATGTAGTCCGAAAATTAACAAACGTACATTTGAACAAACAAAAAGCCTATCAAACAAATACAAATATGTAAAGGTACACTATGACGTCAATTAAAAAAATGTCGAACTGGTATTGTATGTAAATGTATATAAATGAGTAAGCTCATTTCTTTATGCTCCATGCTTGGAGTCATGTGTAGATTATACACTTACTTTATAATAAAGCGAAGGTTACCAAACATACTATAACACTTCGATAAGGTAAGAATATTTGGATAGAGCAAGGAACTACCTAGCAAATCTTAAGTTTATAAACGTATTTATATATACATATATATCCCTGTGCAACGTCATACATACGTACATACATACAATACATACATACATACATACGTACCGTACCACACTATACCGTAACGCACACCCAATCGCATATACGTCAATATATAGACACAGAAAGTACATGTTTAAAAATCTCATTTTATATGCATGTATGCCTTCACAGACTGAGTGATTAAAAATGCGAATTGAACTAACAAAAATAAGAAGGGTAAAAAAAAAGGATCGGTTAGTTACTCCGAATGATGAGTGACGTATTTTCGTGTCCGCTCTTTGATTTCAAATCTATAGATGGATTTTCATAAAAATGATAAAAGTGTTTGTCATAACACAAAGGTGTGTCTCATATGTCAACCATATGCGCGTTTGAAAGGTCAATGTCACGAGAGTTGTCTTTTGTATTTATAGGCTACATTTTCGTTTCTGTTCTATAACTTCCATGTTTTGATTTTCATAAATCTTAAAAGAATTATTTTTCACAACACAAAAAAGACGCTTGAAATGTCAAGGTCACGGTATTCGTTAAAAATTGTCATTGCGGTTTAGAAGCCATGTTTCCGTGACCGCTGTATATCTTCCATATCTTTTGATGGATTTTCATAAAACTTTACAGAAGTGTTTATCATAATACAAAAGTGTATCGCGCGCATCAACCATATGCTCGTTTGAAAGGTCAAGGTCATGGGAGACGCTAGAAATTGCCTTCATTACCGTATAACGGGTTATTTTTGCGGATGTAATATTCTGCGCTTTTGCCATAAAAGTTTTTTCTACGGATTATTATTTCGTACAGAATAGCAGAAATAATTTACCCGCAGAAATAATCCGCTATACGGTACTAAGACTTCCATATCAATGGATGGATTTTCATAAACTTTACACAAACGTTTGTCAAAAGACAAAGATGTGTCCCGCACATCAACAATATGCGCGCTTGATAGGTCAAGGTCACAGGGGTTGTTGAACTTACCTATTGCATATGGATTTATGATGACGTGTATATATACGATGCATTGTTTCAAAGAATTACAGAATTATGGCCCCTTGTTGGATTTAAAAAAAAAACTGTCCGTCCGTGACAGAAATCTTGTGACGCGAGGTACTGCATTACTTCATTAATTCAGATGCAAATGTTTTTATGGTGACGTAATTTATATCCAAGGTCACTGTATTACATCTTTTGTTCTATGAGAAAGCCACATGACGGGAATATTCATTACCTTAAGTGATAATTCTTGTTAATTTTGAGTTATTGCTCTTTGCTTATGTTCATAATTATTTTTGTCTGGAGCATAATTCATGAAGTATTAAAGGTATCGTCATGAAATTTCAAAGATGGATATAATATATTGTGGCGAAGTGCACTGCACAAGAACTGTAACTCTTCTTAAATGTTTAAGTTATTTTTTTTGTTAATTGTCAAAGGGAAAAGAAGTACAATACACTAGAACACCAACTCTATTGTCCATTGTTAATGTTCATACCACATTGGAATTTATGTTGTTTACATACACATACCAATGCGGAATGCAACAATAGTATTGTACTTATCCTGTGCCAAAGCGCAGTTCGGGAATCATAACCGATTTAAAATAGTTTCTTCTTTATATCTGGCACACAATCGTAATGTTTTTTTTTCACCGGATGGGGACTCCTGTATTGCTTGCAATACCAACAAAGCCTTGTTTTTTTCAATTTGTTTTATTTGAATATACTGAGTCTGTTTAATGACTTGCTTCTGTTTATAAAAAAAAATAATAAAAAGGCCTAGAAAACATATACTAGTAGCTAATAGCAGACAATATTGACTACAAAGAAGCTACTTCAGCTGCATCAAACAGTTTAAAAAAGTATAAGAAAAACACAATTTACAGTGAACACGACAGATTACATCGGTGAAAATGGTATGACAAAAAAAAAAGAGATAATTGAACATTTAGAAATAAAATTAAATAGTCTGGGGTAATATTTTTCATTGATGTCAAAAACGTCTGATAGTAATGATAACAAACAACATGCCTACAGACATTCTTTAAAATTTGCATTACCTTTTCACTAAAGAACGTATCAAAAGATGTGATTATAATTAAGAGATAAGCAACTCTTCATTTATTTAATAAAAACAGGTCAGGTAAAAAGATATCAGATTATAAAAATAAAATTTCCTGGAATTTCTCATTCAAAATAAACTAAAAACAAGAGGGCCATGATGGCCCTGAATCGCTCACCTGATTATAAATGAGCAACATATGTTGGATACTTCATATTGACCTACTTTCTGACCCCAAATGACCTACTTTTGAACTTGTCCAAGATTTTATGGAAACAAACATTCTGACCAAGTTTCATGAAGATAGGGCCAAAAATGTGGCCTCTAAAGTGTTAAAAAGGTTTTTCTAAGATTTGACCTCATGACCTACTTTTTGACCCCACATGATCCAAATTCGAAATTTTCCAAGACGTTATAAAATCAAACATTCTGACCAAGTTTCATGAAGATTGGGCCAAAAATGTGGCCTCTAGAGTGTTAACAAGGTTTTTCTAAGATTTGACCTCGTGATCTACTTTTTGACCCCATATGACCCAAATTCGAATTTCCAAGATTTTATGGAAGAAACATTCTGACCAAGTTTCATGAAGATTTGGCCAAAAATATGGCCTCTAGAGTGTTAACAAGCCAAATTGTTGACGACGTACGACGAACGAAGGGCGATCACAAAAGCTCACCTTGAGCACGTTGTGCTCAGGTGAACTAGAAAAAAAAAATGAAGACATGCATATATTTGAAAGCAAAATTCACTAAAAGATATAAACAAAATATCTAGAGAAAGATTGTTTTAACTGATGTTTTACAAGCATGGACAAAAGTAAAATATTTATTTGAAAAGCAAAAAATAAAACGAAAGCAAAAACAGACATATGGAACAACAAAAATATAATATGTTAAACAATGCTTTCATTTATCTACGTTGGCATGAAAATGGAATAAAATACATAGAATAACCATTTGGTAACAGAACCAATCTATGTTATTTTAATAACTTATCTGTATGGCTTAAAGAAATCACGCAAAACATGTAAATATAAAAGTTGGAAAAAAAAAAAAAAAGGAATTAAAATGATATATATAATCAAAGACTAGTCTGGTACCCGACCTTACTACAGAAAGTAAAGGTCTGGCATACGTTGATACCGTTTTAACAGATATTTGGAACAATTCATGTTCCCATCAGTGGGAGTCGATTTTTACGGATGGCACGCCGTTCTGATAGTCTAAATGTTACGAGAATATACGATGTATGAAAGTGTGTGTCTTAAGTGTCTTCATAGATTCTACCCTATATATAGCAGTTAATAAAATGATGACTGCTTTGATCTTAAATTATGATAAAAAAACTTAAAGAAAATAAATAAACAAATGATACATTATGTAAATCTAGGCCTACTGTACATTAATAACTATTGACCTATCAGTTAAAAGTACACCCTTTTTTATTTTGGTTAAAGTAGCCATACAAGTGATTTGCAATTATTTACTAGATAAAAATGTTCACAGAGAAGAGTAGGAGGAAGAACGATGTTTTACACATGATCATTCTCGCATTCTCGGAGAGAGAGGGGGGGGGGGGGGGGGGGGGGGGGGGGGGGAAGAGAAACATACCGAGATAGAGAGAGATTATACAAAAATGTTCAAAACAAAACTCCATGTTTAGTTTAATTCTTTAATTAAACAAAAAACACTTCCATACAACGTATAATATCGTAACATTTAGAATATCAGAACGGCGTGTAATCGTAAAAGAAATCGACTCCCACTAATAAAACACGAATAGTTCCATCGATCTGCTAAACGGTATCAACTTGGCACAATCCTGGACAAAGATATGCCCAAATATATTTGCTTACCTTCTTTGTTTCATTGTGATCCGCCATCTTGGATTGGCCCAATGCAGGAAACCATTGAACAGCGTATGCCAGACCTTTACTCACTGTATTAAGGTCAGGTACCAGACTTATCAAAGACCTACTCGAATAAGCGTGTGAAGGAAATCTCGTTTACTCCCGGCGCGACCGCGATATTGTGAGAAAAAGTCGGTGCGCTTGTACTTTCGAATAAAGGAAATAACTATTGCACGGAGTTGTGTAAACTGATCGACAACTTTCTGGCTATTTTTATCCTTTCAGGTGTGTATGCGGCCGGGTAGCTAAGTCGGTAGAGCATTCGCGCTGGGTTCGAGTCCCGGTCAGGCTGCACATTTTTTCTCACCCTGTGACATTTATATTAAATATATTCCTGAATGCATCAATGCATTTCCTTCAAATGTATTTAATTCTATTTATCGTTGTTTTGCTAGAGCTTTACAATGAGCTCTCTTTCTGGCGCGCAACTCCGAGAATTCTCGCCGAGAATATACGATATTTCGCCGAGTAGCTTATCTCTTGGTTTAGGTCTTTGGTACATGTCAGTAAAACATACATATAGATCTATATAAGGCGTATATAGAGGCACAAACGATTCAGCATTAAGGCGTTTCCAGTATGAGGTAATGAGAATATATGCAACAAACAGTTATATATACAAGGTCAAAGTCCACGCAGTGGTTACCCCCTACCCCTTACAGTTGTAGATAAACACTGCCACCACAAGTAAAACCCAACAACATTTAGTTACATTTTTTTCCAAAATATATTCTTTTACTGCGAGTGGCATTTTCTTTAATAAATGTCAAATATCACCTTGTGGTAAAAAAAATCATTTTAAAAATATATTTGCTGTTGTATTCTTAAAGTTATAGCAGACGGAGACGCCATTTTGTTAGTTTACCATTATCACGTGATATTTGTGAGGGCATTGATTATTTTGCTGAGTGAGCGTGCAAGGGAGATCACTGCGCATTTGATACAAGGGGTGTTCCAAAAATAACGTCATTTGTTCTTTATTTTGTGGAAATCGTGATATATGTATTCAAAACAAAGACTTATGAAAAGGAGAAAGGAAACTCTTGTAAAAGCAAGTGGAAAATATTTTGTAGGCACACAACTGATAACTTAATCTTGCAATCTTTCAAAAAAAAGTATTGAAATATCGCATCTGAAAAATTAACAAAATTATTATTTTTCTGATACATGGACATATTTTCAGATTAATTTATTTTCAAAATTCTTTTTATCTGTGATTTGAATTTAGTCAGTGTAGCAGAAAAAATAACGAACATAACTTAGTTCTTTTTCGCAGGTACTTTTCTATTTTACATATATAATTTTATTACTTTACTTATTTTAATAAATACGATATATTATTATTAAATTATTTATTTGAAAATTTATTT
>CM037780.1:44987573-45037573 GCA_021229015.1 Solen grandis | reverse complement strand
TTGTTTATTTTTTAATCCGATATATATTTGGATCTAGTACTGAGGTTCCACTGGGGAAAAAATCGACTTGGAAACTCCTGATCCCCCCCCCCTATTTAAGCCAAAAAGACGGAGAAGTCCCACGAGAAATGGCACTTATAAGGCTCCGGGATTTGTCCGTTGAACGTTCACTAATGTTTTGGCTTCTGTACATTGGCCCTTTGAATCCCAATGTTCGGGAAAGCTCCGGGGACCTTCTCCGATGATCAGCGAAGGACCGAATTTGAAACATCATCGCGGGAATATCCCCGTAGATTAAGGGATCTTTCAAACCATTCCAGGTGAGTCGGGGAAAGATTATGGAGAATTTGATGGTGGAATTAAGAGCCAAAATCAAGAGGCGACTTATTTTGATTTATAAGGATGCCCCAAGCAATGTCCCTTGGCCTTTTGACCGTCTCAGTCTAAAATTAACAGAAACAAATATCAGAGTGCCCTCAACCCTTGCCGATTTTTTTTTTTTTTTTTCGAATATTCTGAGGTTCTACCAAAAGGTCGGGAATGTGTCACAGGAAGGTCGCCATCCCAGAATTCCCCCTGATACTTCGGCGAGACATCATTGAGCATCGGGGATTCCTCGATGAAAAAAAAATATTTCGCGAAAGTTCCGTGAAAGCTTCTCCGGAGCTTCGCGGATGTTTTCAATGAAAGCAATAAAATTATTTTCAGTTCAGTTCAGTTCACATTTGAATAACTGTGCAGATGTATTTGTACAGATAAAAATAACGGGGGGGGGGACTGGGACACTGGCTTAAAATATTTGATAAGTGTTTTTTGGACCCACCCCCCCCCCCCCCCCCCCCCCGTGAGTTATTGTGACCGATGAATGTCCGGTGTCCGTCGTCAACATTTAACTTAAAACGACATCTCCTCCTAAACCGCTGGGCCAATTTTAAAGAAACTTCACAGCAATGTTCCTTAGGTGAAGCCCTTTCATAGTTGTTCAGAGAATTTGATTCCATGCAGAACTCTGGTTGCCATGGCAACGGAAAGAAAAAAAACATATGAAAATTTTGAAAATCTTCTCCAAAACTACTGGCATGATTTCAAAGTTATTTGTCACAGATGTTCCTTAGGTCACTCTTTACCAAGATTGTTCAAATTATTTTACCCGTTGAAAAGCATGGCCGCCATGGGGCGGAGACCGTTTTTCTTAAACGTATATAGTAAAAACTTCAAAAATCCGCTCCTCTAAAAGTACTGGCTGGATTTCAAAGTTAATTGGCACACACGTTCCTTAGGTCACTCTCTACCAAGATTGTTCAAATTATTTTGTATATATGTATATAGTACAAATTTGAAAATTCTTGTTGTCCTAAAGTACTCACGCGATTTATGGCTGTCTGAGGGCAAAGCCCATTTTCTACAATATCATAAGATATTTGCTGTTTCTTTTCCTCCCCCTTATGCCTGGTTCTCAGATGAGCGACCAGGGGCATCATGACCCTCTTGTTTAAAAAGATATTTCATGTTTTTCCATGATTTTGTATTGATATATTAATCAGATTGATTTTTCTTTTGTTTGTCTCTTTTTTTAGTGGTAAAGCGCGCAAGAATAATGAATCCCCGGGAATCGAATCAGGCACCCTAAACATATGTTAAAAGTTAACAATAACCTGAAGAAAAGAAAAGAAATGAATATATTAGTTATTGGGAAGTGGGGATGAGGGGGGAATAAAAAAAAAAAGCTGGCTCAAATCATGTAAAGGCTCATTGTATCTTATAATTATTCAATTTTCATGAAAAAGAAAATAAAAAATAACATTTATATATTGTAGACTAATATAATAATGAAAATAATAATAAAATCTTTACTTACAGAAAATAACTTTACAAACATTGTAATTTCAACTTTTTTACAGGAGACCTTCTGAAATAAAATATCAATGTTCTATACAATGATGAATATTGAAGATGACTTTTCTGGTTACATATCATTGGAAATATTTCAAATCTCAGAGCAGAAACCCAAGACTTCGATCGAGAAAAATAAAACGTAATAATTGATACATCAATAGCAACGAATTGTACATATCTCATTTGAACTTTTACACACACACACACACACACACACACACACACACACACACATATATATATATATATATATATATATATATATATATATATATATTTCTATCAAAGTTTGTCAAACTCTTTAAATTAACTTTAAAGGCATTGCATGAAATAATGATGAACCAACATTTTAAATGACTGCACATTTGTTGCCGTTTTGATACAATCAGACAAATTATTCCATACGGAAGTGCCCGGAAATCAAACTAACACAAATGTTACATATTCTGCAAATCTACAAATATGTCCTGTTAACGCATTGAAAATGTTGATCAATTGCGCAATTTAGTATTTTAGATGGATGTCAAAATACTCTCATTGTTTACAATTTTATTGCATGTATTCCTAAAGGGGATTTGGAAAATGAATAATTTGAATTTGAAAAACCGTCGTCGGATCACAATTTGTTTATTAGCTACGTCATCAATTTATGTACTTGTGATTCGTTCACGGAGACGTGTAAACGGAATGTCTATGGAAAATGGAAAATCTGCGGAATATACAAACTAGTTATTTTTGAAAACAATTGAATGACCTTAAGTAAATGTTTCTTTTGTAATTATGCATTTCAGTAATGTCGTCAACGAATATGTACAGACTGCATCTGTAGCACACATTTTACTTTTCTGTCCGAAGAATATACACTGCTCAGGCCTGGATCCAGATTTTTTCCGCCTTTTTTTTAGTATGATGGAGATGCATTCTGAAAGGTATCTGGGGATAAAAGTGAAAGTTTTTTTTTTTTTTTTTCATTTTTTTTTTTGAAAACTTTTTGAAACTTGAAGACCATGGATCTTATGCCTATGTCCCACTGGAGAAAAATCATCGGCAATGTGGAAATACACAATTTTTTTCCTGATGGCTCCCGATGTTTGATCCAAAAAGACGATGCAGTCCCATGAGAAATGGCACTGATTAGGCATCGGATTGGTCCGTTGAACGTTTACTGTTTCGGCTTTAGTACAATGCCATGAATTATCGGGGATGGCTCCCGATGTTTGGGACTTCTCCGATGATCGGAGCTTCGCCGAATTTCAAACATCATCGGGGGAGCATCCCGGCAGATAGGGGGATGTAATGTTGAGTACATGCGAACCATCCTTGGTGCTTCGGGGGAAATTATGGAGATTAAGAGAATTTGATGGTGGAATTAAAAGACAAAATCAAGGGAAGACTTTTTGGGGTTCATAAGAATGCACTGGCCTTTTTGACCATTTCAGTCTAAGATTACCATAAACAGCAACGGGAAAAATGTCAATGCAAGCAATGCTTTTTTTGCCGTTCTCCCGATGACTCCACATGTCTCGCGACGTTTCCGAAGCTTCCCCGGGACAACGGGGAAAGCTGTTCCCGACGCCTTCCGAGGCTCATCAATTTCCATCGGGAGTACATACCCGAAGCAAAAAAAAAAAGAGAGAAAAAAAGCCAAGTGGGACTGAGCCTTAAGCTTTAAGCGAAATAATTTACCTTTTACCTGTGTAATGCCATGATATTAGATAACTGCTGTGCAATTGTATTTGACTTCAGTTGTATTTACAGGCCCAGATAAAAAATAAATAACGGTGATGGGGGTTTGGGCAGACTGGGAAACTGATATTATTGAAAGAGCATTATTCCTTTCGGTAATGATGACTAGAGTAAGAAATATTGGTTTCTTGTGAATTTTCAATTACAAACTGGCATAAAATATTTAATAAGTGTTTTCTGGACACCCCCACCCCACTCCCCCAAAGAAAAAAAAGTGACCTGTGTATACACTATCAATTAGTGATTGCATTGAAATATCATCAGTTTTGGACTCAACCTTGTAAAAGACAGTTTTGTTTAAGACTGAGAAAAAAAATCAATTTCCACTTTAAAGATAATCTGTCAAAAATCTGGAAGGGAATATGTGCTGGTATCAAGTTCGAACATTTTAATCTTGGCTGATTAGTTGTCAATCTGGAAGCAGTCTTCACACAGGGACTTCCAAGAAAAATCTTCAGGCGCACATTTTAGGATCGGGCGGTTGCAGAAGGTGTGGGTCCTATTCGCGTGTCGATTTTTTGTACATTTTTAATTTGAATTGGCAAAATTTGTTTTTTTTTCTAAATGTTTAATCATTCTTAAAATAAACAATATTAAGTAATTAGATTTTGATATTCAATATGAATTTTTTTAATATCCGTTGTATTTGAAATTTTTTCATTGCTAAATGACTGATTACATGGCTTTGATTTGAATTAGTGACATAATCAACATATACATTGTCCCAAAATATAGCAGATTAATTTTCAAATTCTCGCATTTCTTATTCATTTCAGGCTGTTCATTTTTTATAAATTTAAAATACACATAGAATATTATATTCGTAAATATTTATAAAAAAAAAGTGAAAATGTTTATATAAAGATACTATTTGTTTAGTTATTTAAGAATATTTTTTCATAAAAATAATACTTTAAAAGCTATGAAAATAGTAAAGCTGATGGCATTTAGCAACACAATCCACTTTTGATTAAGTTTAATTTACATGGCTATACATAGGTATACATCTACTCTGCAAAATACTAAGATTTTTTTTTTTTTTTGCTTATAAAAAAAACAACCTTCTTAACTTTTTCAAAAACAAAATCAGCAATGCCAATTACATTTTAATGTTCAGCTTAGTTGTCGCTTTTAGCGGCAAATTTTATGCCTATTTGTTATACCATTTCTTAAAACTGCATCTATCTAGAAAAGTTTATGGTTTAAACTTTTGGAAATTGCCTATTTTTCTTCAATTGTTAGATCGCTCGGCAGACGACATGTAAATTTCTCTCAATCAGTTAACGTGTCCGCAGTACCCTAAACACACGCTTATCATACAGTCATGGACGACTGCCGATAATTCTTTTAAGGAGATGGCCGATACTATTTTGGTCAGACCCTTTTGCTTATTTTCTAAAATCTTCAATGTTGTATCATCATTATATACGGCAATAAAATATGTCCAAACTGAACTAAGTGGAAGGGTAGAGTTCTTTTGTTATTTTGGAAAAATCAGATTGGTGGTTCACTATGGATGGTGTGCTTTTCTTGTATATCGATTTTCATAAGTCCCCATAAAAAATTATTAGAATTAACTACATCATATTTTTATATTTCAATTTTTGTACATTATATATGTTCCAGGTTCATGAAGTTAAGGTTTAAAACCACCTTGCAAATGTTAATCTGATGGTACAACATCCTTATTAGTTTATCGGGTCTCTAGTGTTTGAAATTATATTTTGTCCAAAAATATAAAGTATTCATACACGTGCACGTGCTTTCCAAATATGGATGAAACACATGGATGCTTGGCGCTCAGCATGATAAGGGTAGTTTAAGGACTGGTTGGCCCGGTGTCGGGATAATGTGATTGGGTGTGGTATCATGCCACATGTCTACAGCGTGATACTATGCAGTGTGACAGCACAACGTTACATCCGTCTCAAGTAGACATCGTCTCCAAATGACTTAAATACTGTCGGTGGGACGTTAAACATAATAAAAAATATCCTTGTATTTTAATATTTATTTTAGCATATGAGTCCGTTTGGATTGAGCTGGTAATCATCATTTTGCGAAAATATTTCATTAAAATCCCTCAAATAGCGAAGGACCGATATTTTCAAAATAATTACGTACATAGAGGGCTTTCGTTCAGTTGAGACTTCGCAGATCGATAGGAAAAGAGTTTGTTTATGGAACGTATGTGGAAATTTTAGCCGTTTTCTGTTTATTTCGTAGGAATCGACCAGAAATCGTGTTCGTATACATGAATAGAATGGACGTCGAAAACGACATGGATTGAAAATAATGGCATTTTGTGAAACTTTTCCCCATTTCTTCGCTATTTGAGGGATTTTAATGAAATTAAAAGCGTTAACGCTTAGATTGATCCTTTCAAATGGCGACCAAAAAGAGATAACCGTGATCTGGTCGTTTCTTGCAGCAGTGTTCTTGTTTGTTCAGCATGATGTTTTTGTTCTGTTGGAGATCTTATATCTTATTATAGTATATAGCCCATATAGAACATAAAAAAAGTTTGTTTCAAGCACCTGTGCACGCCTCTAATCCCACCTTTAAACGCATGCGCACAAAGGTTGTTCACATGTGCATTTTTTTTTTTTATTTTTTTTTTTTGAGGTTCAAATTGAAACCGTTTATTTACCTGTAATAGAGGACATGGGGTCGGGGCCACCCCATGTACCCTTTCAAAATACTGCATGCATTCACGAAATACATACTGTATTTTTATAGTTTACACTGATATATATTTTTATATGACAGTTTTTTTTTTCCTGAATCAATATAACATCACTTGATGCATCATGATAAATAAAATAATTTGTTCATTATTCATTATGTTCTTCCATGTTATCGTTAGAAGATAATTAAATCGTACATTTTAAGTCAACCTCTAGCTCAACTAAAACAATATACACACATTCACACACACACACACACACACACATGCCTGCATGCATATTCACTTATACATACATACATACAAAATTCACAATAACTTTTAATTTTCGCCATTCCGATTAATACCTTACGATAACGAAAAGTAAGATAGTTTGAATGGAAACTTAGGAAAGAATTAGCATTCATATTTAATTCACCAGTATTTAAAACATTATCTGATACACTTTTGCCCTATATATTGCTTATTCTGACTCTAAGTTAAACTTATATCTAAGAAAGTCACTTATAAATAATACCTTTTCTTTTCTAAATCCAAATGGTCCTGAATTGAGAATTTTAATGACGGTGTAATGCTTATCATGCTTCTTTTCTTAGTATCAAACTTAAAATTATTTCTATATTTCCAAATTGCTCATTTTGCTTCAAAGATAATCATATTACATAAGTAAATAAATTTGAGAAAAAAAATCAAGATATCCAAAACTGATATTTTTAAAAGTAATTTCGTGGTATTCCTTTTTACATGCTTCGAATACGAACTTTAAAAGTTTTCCAACAAATAATAAAATAGGTATCACACACAGACAGTTAAAGTATAAGTGACACAAAGTCTCTCTCTCTTTTCTGCAAAAAAATACATAGACCGTCGTTAGAAAGGTTCATCACGTTTGTGTTCAGTACACACGATGTTATACAAAAATTTCCATTGAAACTGTCCGGCTTTGACAGAAGATGGGGAGTGTTTGAGTGTACGATATATTCTCTGTGATTTGTATATGTTTGCTATAATTATTGCAAACATTTATTGCCTAATAAATCATGCTATGTAACATGGTGTAAATACATGTATGTATGGAATTGCCTAGAGCAGACCTTCAAGCTCGACCTCCTGTGTTAAAATGGTACGTATACACTTTATGTAAGAAATTAAACCGATGACCTATTATTAAAACAACCCGCCTCATACTGGGGTGCTGGGCTCTATGACATATCATGTTTCAATGTAAGTAATATGTTGCTCGTCCTTGTCTCGTCCTCTCACGTTACCGCCGTAGAAAATGTGTTTTCCACGCAAGTGTATTTTTTTCTGCATAATTGGATTTAAACATGTAAATATTAAAAGGATAAATAAATTATAGCGATTCTACTAATTTTGCTATTCCAATATGTACATGTATCATAAAACACTTCGATTCAAGAAATAACTGATGAAATTAATTTTCCTAACGCGGATAGCTTTAGGCAAAATTATTTTAATGTTTGTTTCTTTGCAAAATAATTGTCAGATAAATATTTCTTAATACTTAGGGTTTTATTATATTTTCAGGCAACTCCTTCCCAGATAAGGCCGTAATAGAGCAATATCAACCAGGTAGATTGTGCTTCATGTGACACGTGTCCTGCAAACACTTGCAGACGCGTGCCTAGGCTTACGCAAATACGCAGTTGCCTATACTTCGTCCAGAAAATCGAAAAATCTAAAAGTGCCAAAACTGCAATAAAAATCGATGCCTAGCCGCAAAATTTTTTCAGGGGGATCATGCCCCCGGACCCCCCTAGCAAGTATGCGTATCCCGAATTTAGCCGCAGGCACGCCCCTGACTTGGTGCTGTCAAACACTTGGTGCTGTCAAACAGTGGGTGCTGCTGTCAAACAGTGGGTGCTGTCAAACACTGGGTGCTGTCAAACACTTGGTGCTGTCAAACACTGGGTGCTGTCAAACACTTGGTGCTGTCAACCACTTGGTGCTGTCAAACAGTGGGTGCTGTCAAACAGTGGGTGCTGCTGTTAAACAGTGAGTGCTGTCAAACACTGGGTGCTGTCAAACACTTGGTGCTGTCAAACACTTGGTGCTGTCAAACAGTGGGTGCTGCTGTCAAACAGTTAGTGCTGTCAAACATTTGGTGCTGTCAAACACTGGGTGCTGTCAAACAGTGGGTGCTGCTGTCAAACAGTGGGTGCTGTCAAACACTGGGTGCTGTCAAACACTTGGTGCTGTCAAACACTGGGTGCAGTCAAACACTTGGTGCTGTCAAACAGTGGGTGCTGTCAAACACTTGGTGATGTCAAACACTGGGTACTGTCAAACACTTGGTGCTGTCAAACACTGGGTGCTGTCAAACACTGGGTGCTGTCAAACACTTGGTGATGCTGTCAAACACTGGGTGCTGCTGTCAAACACTTGGTGCTGTCAAACACTGGGTGCTGCTGTCAAACACTGGGTGCAAACACTGGGTGCTGCTGTCAAACACTGGGTGCTGCTGTCAAACACTGGGTGCTGTCAAACACTGGGTGCTGCTGTCAAACACTGGGTGCTGTCAAACACTTGGTGCTGTCAAACACTGGGTGCTGTCAAACACTTGGTGCTGTCAAACACTGGGTGCTGTATAACACTGGGTCTGTCAAACACTTGGTGCTGTCAAACACTGGTGCTGTCAAAACTGGGTGCCTGTCAAACAGGGTGCTGTCAAACACTTGGTGCTGTCAAACACTTGGTGCTGACAAACACTTGGTGCTGTCAAACAGTGGGTGCTGTCAAACAATGGGTGCTGTATAACACTGGGTGCTGCTGTCAAACACTTGGTGCTGTCAAACACTGGGTGCTGTCAAACAATGGGTGCTGTATAACACTGGGTGCTGTCAAACACTTGGTGATGTCAAACACTTGGTGCTGTCAAATACTGGGTGCTGCTGTCAAACACTGGGTGCTGATATCAAACAGTGGGTGCTGCCAAACCATGTCTGTCAAGAAATTGGTGCGTCAAATTGGTGCTGTCAAAACATTTCACACAACTATCATTTGTCAAGTGAAATGTCTTTCATTTTTTTTACATACAGAGGACAGATTACAAGATCAGACTCTAATATTATGTATTCACTGTTGACATTTTTCATTTGCTTTTTAAAGTTCAATTTGTTGGATTATTCATGATACTTCATATTATGCAGTGTCCTGGTTACATTTTGTATCGATTTTTTTCAAACGTATAGGTAATTTGATTTGTATTTTATTCCATAACTTAAGAGGACGAATTATAGGCAGAAAAGGACAAACATTTGCCATATGATTACAATTAAACCTGTGTTATGCGGACAGTCGGGGAACAAGAGACAGTGGTCGCTTAACAGAGATGACCGCTAAAATGAAGTTTAAATACCTTAAAAATGCTACAGTTTGGTAATATTAAAATTGACCGCTAAATAAAGGTTGACCGCTTAGTACAGATGACCGCTATTGCAACTGTACATGTCTTTAATTCGCATATAGCCGAACCGGTTATACGATTAATACCAATATTTGGCATATTTTAGTTCCTGACGCATATAGCGGATATTAGCAATAATCAATCTTGACTGGCAACACGCGATGTCACCAAGTTTGAAGATGATAGCTTGAGAAATGATGTTGTTATAGTGTTAACAAACTCACCAATCAATACCTGTTTTATGAAGAGATGCAGTGAAGACGAGTCTTAAGATTTCTGGTCAATAATTAAATCATTCTTATCTCATAAATCAATTTTATAACTCTTTATGGTTTAATTTTTTTCTCTCAAAAACACATACACATAAATGTAATTGTTGCGAAATAGTGAGATTGTAGTCTATTAGACAATGGACAAAAACGAAATTTATTGGACGTCCTTTTGATACAAATGCGCTTAAAAAAGTTACAGAATGAATTTAAATATGTTTAAATATGTGATGAACTTTGGTGAGATTTTGTTACTGAAATTGCCATTGTGTAAAAATATGTTCAAGCACTTGTTAAGGTTTTGCTGTTTAACTTTGACATAGATTAATCTGCATTTTGCCTTTAAATAGTTAATGTATTCTGCTGAGTAGGATCAGATTAGAATGTCAAATTATATATGGACATCGTTATCATGTTGATATTTAATTTACAGATAATTCAATTTTGGTATATAAATAGAATATATATACACATGTATTTCTGTTTTATTGTTTTTTGTTTTACGGTAACGTATTTTATATATGATGTAAATTAAAACACTTGACAGCAGAGTGTAATTAAATGTGAGTATTCGTGTTTTACAGAGATCGAAAGAAGTGTTCGGGTGCTGTTATAACATGTTTTGATATAATTTATGGGTAAAGCTCTTTATTCTTTTGCAATGTACACATCAAAATTTTGGTTTTACATGCTTGCTTTTGCGGGCCATTTAATCTATTATATATAATTTGAATCATACACCAGGCATTTATGCCACTCACCACAGTGTGACCATACCACGGCGTGGGGAAAAGCCGGTACGCCTGGTACCCGGTATCGTATAAAACATATAATAAAATGGATTACCGGTATATCGTTATGAAAGGTGTCATAGTTAGGGGGTTATAAAACATACAGATAGAAGATTTTACCAAACATTTTCACACTTACGTTTAAGATCGATACTTAATTAATGGTTGCAAAATAAAATAATGTTTTTGTAAAAATAAAATAGTGTGATTGTTGATTTGACTGACTTGAGCAGTTGTAAATTAACCTTATTTGGTAATAATATCAAAAAGTATTTGTGAATACTCAACAACTTTTAATATTTTTTCATAATTTTAAAGAAATGTCGCTAATTGATGTTTTGTCACCCGGCAAATTCATTTGTGCTTTAATAACTGTGTGCCGCTATCAGAGGTGTTAATGCTGATCAAAGAAGATTTAGATAGTTCTATTCAGTATGTCAGAAAAAATTCAGTGTGCAGATTCAATTATGTCAGATATATAATGTTCATAATTTGTCTGTTAAATTACCAAGGGTACAGCAACAACAAAATTCGTATGATTGTGGTATTTCTGCTGATGCCAATACTGTGTATATTTTTAGTATGATATACGTCAAATATGTATTTGCCTATCATTAATGCATTTTTAGTATGATATACGTCATACATATCGAACACTTGCTATTAAACTTTATGTATATGTCTGTCATGAGCTTGCCACATGCAGTTTGTTTGTACTGGACACACTTTTCTGATTGACCAGCAGGGAGTCACACACGTCGTATGGTGCTAAATAAACACCGCTACTTTATAGATATCTAAGCCAATTAGCAAAGTGAGAACACTAATTACTTACTAGCGTACTTATATATGAATAGCTTACAAGGTGGCTCAAAAAAATCAATAAATGAACAAAAATCAAAAAAAAAAATCATATAAAACAATTATTAAACAAGAGGGCCAAGATGGCCCTTGGTCGCTCACCTGAGAAAGATGATTGCTTAAGAAATAAAGATGCTTGAGTGTAAAAGTGAAATCTGGCTTTTTTTATGGTGAAATGGGCATAACTCCTAAATTTACAAGTCAATATCAGTTATAATTGAACCCGATTGTGAGATTATGGGCATAAACATTGTCTTAAAGTTTAAAAATGATTGTTAAAAAAATGAAGTTGGTAGAGAATAAACAAAGTGAAATCTTGCATTTTTTGTATTAAAAGGGGCATAACTCCTGACCAAAATGACCCATCTCAGCCACAATGGAACTCAATCGAGACATTATGGTCATTAACAATGTCATAAAGTTTGAAGATGATTGCTAAAAAAAGGAAGATGCTAGAGTGTAAACAAATTGAAATATGGCTTTTTTATATTAAAAGGGGCATAACTCCTGACCTAATTGACGGAACTCAGCCATAATCGAACTCAATCGAGACCTTATGGTCATAAGCATTGTCATAAAGTTTAAAGATGATTGCTCAAAAGATGAAGATGCTAGAGTGTAAACAAAGTGAAATATGGCATTTTTTGAATATGAAAAGGGGCATAACTCCTGACCTAATTGATGAATCTCACCCATAATCGAACTCAATCGAGACATTATGGTCATAAGCATTGCCATAAAGTTTGAAGAGGATTGCTCAAAAGATGAAGATGCTAGAGTGTAAACAACTTGAAATATGGCATTTTTTGAATATTAAAAGGGGCATAACTCCTGACCAAATGGTACGATATCAGCCATAAGCGAACTTGGCTGTGATTTTATGGTTATAAACATTGATTTAAAGTTTGAAGATAATTGCTCATGAAATGAAGATGCTAGAGTGCAAACGAATCTGGCTTTTTTGAATTTTAAAAGGGGTAACTCCTGACCTAATTTCCGATATCAGCCATAATCGAACTTGGCCGAGATTTTATGGTCATAAACATTGTTTTAAAGTTTGAAGATAATTGCTCATAAAATGAAGATGCTAGAGTGCAAACGAACAAATTGTGGACGACGGACGACGGACGGACGGACATTCATCGATCCTAAAAGCTCATCCTGAGCACACGTGCTCAGGTGAGCTAAAAAGCACGGACGGTTACATACGACAAATTGTGCGCAACAAAAAATATAATTTAAAAGATACATATAATTATCTTTAATTTTTCAATAATGTTTATATCAAACACATGTATACTCAAACATATCGTGAAATACCATATTATATTCATAATGTCTTTAAATTTAAAAATACAATTTTCAGTTTAACTTATTGGTGTAAATTATATTAATTAAAGACATACGTGATTTCATAACTGTATCAAACGTCACTGCAACTGTATCAAATGTCACTGCTACAAATTCAGTCCTAAGTGATTATAATATATACCAGATTCTATAATTCGATTATGCTTACATGCATATCTATAATAATAGGCATGTACCGATCGCTAATATACACTGATACCTATGACAGGTGGACCAATCCCAGGCTACTATATGTTTAATAAGATACCGGGTACCGGCTTTTTCCCCCCACCTGAAAGATAACATTTTGCATTGATATATGTTGACATCCTTCTCATCACCGGAAAAAACAACCTCAAAGATATAGTGTAACTACTCTGTACTGTTTATTATCATGTTATATATTCTGGCTACATTTTAGTTTAAGTGAAGTCTTTTGAGGAGTAAACTGTTACAATTCTATGTAAACTGTGCACCACTTAATGTCATATACGAAAGCGGATATTTGTTAGTTTTATTGCCAAATCATAAATTATTAAATAAAATATTTAACTGGTACAAGTATAAGCTTGTGTGTGCATATATAACAATCAGGACTGGTGGATATTAATGATGAAACAAATATCAATTTGAAGAAATCTAGTTTATTGGCAATACATAAATTCAAGACAATAATATGTTTATGTATAGACAGCATGAATATGGTGCTACAGTTTCCCATGGCTGTGAAAATTCTTCAGGCAAAAATACAGGAGAATAAAATGATACTATTACTGACAAAAATAACGAGATGATCAATTAAACAATGTTGTTTTAAAAATTACTTTGCTCAATGCATAATTCAATACAAGAAAATCGAGGATGCTCCCCGAATAAGCATTTGTTCTAAAAGGGCTATTTTGTATTACAAATTTCCCATATATCTATGTAAAATTTAAGAAAATGATAAAGTATTTTAAGGGGAGATCATTCAAACAAGAGGGCCCAGATGGACCTGACGTCGCTCTCCTGAGAAACACTGCTTTCATTTGTCGGTTCAAGTTACTTTATTATAGTACAGCCTTACTGAATACATAATCCATGAAGAAATATAGCAAGACTGCTTTAATTCTACAAACCAGTATCTCAGTATCTGTGGTCCTAATTTGAAGGGTG
Source organism: Solen grandis (assembly GCA_021229015.1). Classification (NCBI taxonomy): domain Eukaryota; kingdom Metazoa; phylum Mollusca; class Bivalvia; order Adapedonta; family Solenidae; genus Solen; species Solen grandis. The sequence goes on along the minus strand of CM037780.1, from coordinate 45,023,392 downwards.
TAGCTTAAAAAATCAAGCGTAAGTTATGTGTCATGTTCATTTAAGGTCAAAGTTCAATTCCAGATACTGTTGTTCTAATTTGAGGATCATAGCTTTAAAATTCAACAGCAGATCACAGGATCATTATCAAGGTCAAGTTTGAATTCTACTTACAAAAATGTTCTAGATGTCCAGATCCCTCTGTAAGTCTATGTAAAACAAGTGAACAGAACATTGAGCGTGGCCAATTTTTTCCACAGGGACATGAATTTAACAAACTTGGTAAAGGATCATTAGACAATTATACACACCAAATATTTAAGCTACAGGCCTTGTGGTTTCTGGTAAGATGATATTTTTTTCTACATGTCTATATAATATGGTCAATATAAAATCAAGTGACCCTTGGAGTGGGATCTATTTTGATCCTAGGGTCATGATTGGACACACTTGGTAGAGGTCCACTAGACAGTGCACACATCATATATCTAAGCTTTAGACCTTTTGGATTTGGAGAGATTTCACTTAACATTTTAACTTCCTGTGACCCAGATATGCAATGGATTGGAACCAAATGAACAACTTTGTTAGAGATTCATGTGAGGAACACCCCAGGCAAGTGTTTTTAGAGATGATGTCCAGGCATGGGTCGAGTACCGAGTTTCTGTACTTAAGTACTACTCGAGTATTTTGGACTTGGTACTTATGAGTTCTGAGTACTGAATTTGTTGCAGTACTCGAGTAGTACTCAAGTACTTGTGAGTATATACTGATTTCTGAACTAGAAAACAATATGCACATCATGTGCTAAAATAAAAATATTATGTTATAATAAAAGCGATACAATGTTTATGGCATCACTATATACATTCAGAATAAACTTTTCAGACTTTTGAATATTGTCTTCTACCAGTCAAGTAACTCAAGTTTCACAGATTGTGGGATCAAATCATCATCAACTGTTCAAATGTACTATTCAATTCAATCTCAAGGGTCAGTGTGCATAGTTAATTGAATTTCAATGTTCACATTGAAAGTAATCTAATGCAAATAGTAATACCATAATCCTTAAGGCCATAATTGGCTACAACTGTTTTGTTTTGTATGTTCATAAAAGACTATAATGTGAAGGTTTAACATATTTACTGCCTGTTATGATATATTAAATCTTACTAATAAGTGCTAGTACTGATATTTTTTCTGGCGAGTACTGGTAAAATAGTACTTGTACTCAAAATACCCGAGTACCAATATGAGTATCACATGTCTGATGATGTCATTCGAAACAAGTGTGGAAGACAGACAGTCATTGATCTTAAAAGCTCAAATGAGCAATATGTGTTCAAGTGAGCTTAAAAGTAAAAACATACATTAAAGTATAATGAATTAAATCAAACCTACTTCACAGAGTGCATTGGAAAAATTTAACAATACAATCATGGCATCCAAGGTTGCTGGCTCAAATCTCATTACCAAACATAGACACTGTTTATTTTCACATATTAAAATGATAACAATGATTAACAAAATGATATACATGATTATTAATTACAAATTACAGACAAGAGTGCCAGTGATGCCACAATATACGCCGCCACAAAATATAAAGACCAAGAGGGGTCTTTTAATTATTGCTTTTAACATTTCTGTAAGCATAACCTCATAATGAAGTCTGTAAGACCAATTAATTTAGCTGAACAGAGATAGAACCCTAAAAATGCTTCCAATATGACAGTAGGTCAAATAGCAGTATCAATTTGAATCCTTTTTTCTTTCTCCCCATAACTCTTGCAAAAATCACTGTACCAGAAAATCCTTGCCTTATGCACTTTTACCTGTTTAGAAACTTGAGTTGTGTTTTAAAGAGACCATGTTTAGAAAGGCATAACTATTGCAAATATTGATGAACATCAAAGCCCCTGCTTTGTGCATATCTACCCAGTATAGTAATGACATTGCCCAAGTTTTGAAAAGATTAGGTCAGAAACATACAAGAAATTGCATTCCCAAAGCTGAAATATCAATCAGCTAAAAAGACTAAGTTTCAGGGGACACAAATCTTGCAAAAATTAATGTACCGGAAAATCACCACTTCATGCACATCTACCCATTATAGTAATGATATTGACCAAGTTTTGAAAAGATTCATTCAGAAATGTAGGAGGAGTTGCGTTCACAAGGCTGCAATATCAATCAGCTACAGAGACTAAGTTTCAAGGGACACAAACCTTGTAAAAATCAATGAACCGGAAAATCACCACTTCATGCACATCTACCCATTATAGTAATGATATTGACCAAGTTTTGAAAAGATTCATTCAGAAATGTAGGAGGAGTTGCTTCACAAGGCTGCAATATCATTCACTACGAGACTAAGTTTCAAAGGGACACAAATCATGTAAAAATCAATGAACCGGAAAATCGCCACTTCATGCACATCTACCCATTATAGTTATGACACTGACCAAGTTTTGAAAAGATTCATTCAGAAATGTAGGAGGAGTTGCGTTCACAAGGCTGCAATATCATTCAGCTACAGAGACTAAGTTTCAAAGGGACACAAATCTTGTAAAAATCAATGAACCGGAAAATCGCCACTTCATGCACATCTACCCATTATAGTAATGACATTGACCAAGTTTTGAAAAGATTCATTCAGAAACGTAGGAGGAGTTGCGTTCACAAGATATGGACGTACGGACGGACAGACGGAGAAGATGACGCCAATATACGACCGCCTCCGGCGGCGTATAAAAAATAAATTAATTTAACCCAACACATTAAACTCCTTAACTGGCTCAACTATTCTGCCACTTTCTTGTTTACCCAAAAACTTGAACCAGATTTTCTAAATTCAAAAGGAGATCTAATAAATTCAGTCAAGATTTATCTAATTTGATTCTCTGATGCCCCTGAACTATAAGTCAAACAAATAACTGCTTGCTGAGATGTAAGGAAGAAGGTTTGTTCCATAAAATTTCTTAGTCCAAAAATGGCCATAAGTTGCACTTAATAGGTCAATTTATCTTACGTTTGCTTGAAGACCTTAGAGAAAGTATTAAATCAATAAGCATAGCTGAAAACTAAGATGTATGCATAAAAATGAATTGCATGCAAACCTGAATCAAATTTAGGTGCATGCAATTTTTAAGTACAAAAGGGGCCATAATTAACAATAAATCCTGGGAAGATTTACTTGCCGGCCTGGTGCCCAAGAAAACATTCATGAAGTTTCAATTTAATCCCATACCTGATTACAGAAATTTATGCATAGTAGTATGCTGTATGCAAACTTTAATAACTAAAATTTCTAAGTTCAAAAAGGCCCATAATGTGTATTAAACCAAGAGTTATCTAAATTTGTTGTTTAATACTCCTAAATATACTCAGTATCTTTTGGATTCATGAAATGTGTATACTAACCTTTGATCAATTTTTCTATTTGCATGCATAACTTTAATCATAAAGGCCAAGTAAAGAAGAGCTGACAGAGAACAGCAAGCTCGACTTTTCGAAATACTTGTTAGTAACTCAAATGAAATCTATTTCAATTCTTGTCCGTCACATGCTCTTTACATAATGGTTTAATAAGTCAAAAATGATCTATATTGATAGTCTGATACCCCTGAATATGTTTATGAAGTCTTAAATCAAACCCATGCCTATTTATTTAGCAAAGCTTTAACCAAAACATCCAAGTTAAAAAAGGATCATAATGTGTTATCCTCCTTGGTTTTCTGATGGCCATGAACACACTCATAAATTTTATAGTTAATACAATGAACAATTTCTGAGATATTTAAGCTGGATAGTAGCTTGCATGCAAAACTTTAATCTGCATTATATTCAGTCAAAAACTATCTGTCTCTGTAGTATGATACCCCTGAACATTTTATAGAAGTTTCAAAACAATCCCATGCCAGGTTAATGAGATATAAGCATGAAATTCCTTGCATGCAAAACATTTCTAAGGTAAAAAAGGGGGCATAATTTGCAATATATTTCAATAATATGATACCCTGAACAAGTTTTAGATGTTTCAATTCAACGCTTGGTTACTGAAATATAAGCAAGAAATTCCTAGCATTTAAAACTTTAACCAAAAAATTTCTAAATTCAAAAGGGCCATAACTTGAAATATTCCAACAAGAGTTATCTACCTCCATTGTCTGATGCCCCTTAACATGTTCATAAACTTTCAAGTCAATACCATGAATTATTATTGAGATATAAGCTGGATGGTACCTTGCATTCAAAACTTTAACCAAAATTTCTAAGTTAAAAAGGGGCCATAATTTGTAATTAATTCGGTCAAGAGTTATCTACCTTGCTGGTCTGATGCCCCTGAAGATACTCATAAACTTTTGAGTAAATACCATAAATGGTTATTGAGATATAAGGTTTATAATAACTTGCTTACAAAACTTTAACCAAAGGCTCCAATGCCGAGACAAGGGTGACTGCAATAGTCGATCTAAAAAGTGACCATAATTTGTATTAAAATAAACATGTCAATGAAGTTTCAAATGAACCTAATGCCTGGTTACTGGGATATAAGCATGAAAGTACCTAGAATGCAAATTTTTAACCAAAATTTCTAAGTTAAAAAGGGGACATATTTTCTTTTAAAATACAATCACTAGAACTCCGCGAGTTGGATGTGTCGCCTGATGATGACTTACCTGTTGATGATAAAGATGCCAGTTTGTCACTTTCTTTTAAGGATGGGGTATAAATGCGCAATGATGTTGCCATCAAACAAAGAAAGGCTTATAAAGATCAAATAAAAAATGTAAGGACAATATAACTTAAACATATTTACAAGTATAATGAAATATGATTACTTTTTTGTTGTTTAACCCTTTTCCTGATAGGAACACCAATAAAAATGACCAATGCAAACATGCTTTCAAGTTTGTAAGATTCTAATTCCCTCAACTATGCATCTCATTCTAACTTGAAATACACAAATAAAATCAATCAAAGGGGAATAACTCGAAAAATGCACAAGATAGAGTTATGGTTCTTGCACACTGCACTTCAGGTCATTGCAAGAAACATACATATCAAGTCTCAAGTCATTCAATCTGATGGTGAAAAAGTTATAATCTGGACAAGAAATGCTCTAAAAAAATCAATCAAAGAGGAATAACTCAAAAAGTGCCACAAGGTAGAGTTATGGTTCTTGTGCACTTCACGTCAATACCACAAATTGCAAACTGCAAATTCGGCTAAAAATAAAATAAAAAAGCTGCAGCAATCTTTCCATTTTTTTCTTCTTTGAATGTTTCAATGAATCTGAGAAAACCGTGATTTTTACAATAAACTAAATCTCTAAAATGAGTGTGATATATCTTTTAGTTATAGTCTAAAGTACATTTGCAAAATTTTAGAAAAAATCTATCAGTTAGAAGAAACCAACTGACACACCTTTAATATTAATCGTGCATGCAAAATTAAAACCAACCTGCACCGCAAACGCTGACGCCGAAGCATAGGTGACTGTAATACCTGTCGTAGTCTTAAATAGTTAAGCTAAGAATGGAATAATAATGATTCATCAAACAATGGCACAAATATGATATCAATACCTAGCCAAAAATATACACATAATTTAGTATTAAACAGATATACATAAGTCTGTTTCAATGATATTTATTCAGCATATTGGTCTGAAACAGTATCTCAGAACATATAATGATAATCATACAATACTAAGGTATGAAACAAACAATTAAGCATATTCAAACTTTTATAATTATAAAATACAAAGTATAATAACAATACCAGGGCACAAGAACATTTATAATCATGGTAACCATGACACATCAAGGTATGATACCAATATCTCAGCACATAAATATTTATCAACATGATCATTAACTAGACTCCTTTTGTTCTGAACAAAAGAAAGGGCTTTCTGCTAACTATGTCAAACCTGATCATACTTATTTACTTTTCTGACATACACCATCTTCAAATATTGAAGAAAATCCTTATTATAAGTATGCTTATGACGTCACACGACGTCACGACTCAAAATATTTTAAGAAATTCTGGAGAACTGCAAACTGTGTAAGTTTCAACTTTCTATCTGATCCTGAAGCTCTTTAATCCTATAATGAAATTTTCGGTCCTATGTTCGAATCTTATTTCAGCCACAGAACTTCGGTCTTTCAAAATTTCGGTTAGCTGACAGGATAGGTACACCTTAGTTTCAAGATGTACCATCTGTGAAAATTTGAAGAAAATCCGACCATAAATGGCCGTTTTAGAGCGTGAACACCATTTTTCACTATTTTTAGCTCTGACGTCACCTGACGTCATAGGGTGATGAAGTTGCTTTTGTTCAAAAGCGCATACTTTACTGTCATAACTCTGAAATTTTCATTATTCTGAACAACTGGCATCATGTCGAAATCATTGCCCTAAAATGAAAATTAAGAAGTATGCTTATGACGTCACATGACGACATATGATGTCACAACTCAAATTTTATCTAGAAATTCTGCAGAACTGCAAACTGTGTAAGTTTCAACTTTCTATCTCATCCTGAAACTCTTTAATCCTAAAATGAAATTTTCGGTCCTATGTTTGAATCTTATTTCAGCCACAGAACTTCGGTCTTTCGGAATTTCGGTTAGTTGACAGGATATGCACACCTTAGTTTCATGATGTACCATCTGTGAAAATTTGAAGAAAATCCGACCATAAATGGCCGTTTTGGAGCGTGAACACCATTTTTCACTATTTTTAGCTCTGACGTCACATGACGTCATAGGGTGCTGAAGACGCTTTTGTTCAAAAGTGCATACTTTACTGTCATAACTCTGAAATTTTCATTATTCTGAACAACTGGCATCATGTCGAAATCATTGCCCTAAAATGAAAATTAAAAAGTATGCTTATGACGTCACATGACGTCATATGACGTCACGACTCAAAATTTATTTAGAAATTCTGCAGAACTGCAAACTGTTTAAGTTTCAACTTTCTATCTCATCCTGATGCTCTTAAATCCTAAAATGAAATTTTCGGTCCCATGTTCGAATATTATTTCAGCCACAGACCTTCTGTCTTTCGGAATTTCGGTTAGTTGACAGGATATGCACACCTTAGTTTCATGATGTACCATCTGTGAAAATTTGAAGAAAATCCGACCATAAATGACGGCTGTAGAGCGCGAACACCATTTTTCACTATTTTTAGCTCTGACGTTATGTGACGTCATAGGGTGCTGAAGATGCTTTTGTTCAAAAGCGCATACTTTACTGTCATTACTCTGAAATTTTCATTATTCTGAACAACTGGCATCATGTCGAAATCATTGCCCTAAAATGAAAATTAAGAAGTATGCTTATGACGTCACTTGACGTCATATGACGTCACGACTCAAAATATATGTAGAAATTCTGCAGAATTGCAATCTGTGTAAGTTTCAACTTTCTATCTCATCCTGAAGCTCTTTAATCCTAAAATGAAATTTTCGGTCCTATGTTCGAATCTTATTTCAGCCACAGAACTTCGGTCTTTCAGAATTTTGGTTAGCTGACAGGATATGCACACCTTAGTTTCAAGATGTACCATCTGTGAAAATTTGAAGAAAATCTGACCATAAATGACGGCTGTAGAGCGCGAACACTATTTTTCACTATTTTTAGCTGTGACGTCACATGACGTCATATGAAGATGAAAATTAGTGCATTCAAAAGGGCCAAAGTCACTCTGATCACTGTTAAAATTTCATACTGCTGGCTTATCGGCAACCTGTTTTAATTTGAACCTCAAAAGGTGAAATAATAATAATAATAATAACTAGACTCCTTTTGTTCTGAACAAAAGAAAGGGCTTTCTGCTAACTATGTCAAACCTGATCATACTTATTTACTTTTCTGACATACAACATCTTCAAATATTGAAGAAAATCCTTATTATAAGTATGCTTATGACGTCACATGACGTCAAATGACGTCACGACTCAAAATATTTTAAGAAATTCTGGAGAACTGCAAACTGTGTAAGTTTCAACTTTCTATCTCATTCTGAAGCTCTTTAATCCTAAAATGAAATTTTCGGTCCTATGTTCGAATCTTATTTAAGCCACAGAACTTCGGTCTTTCAGAATTTCGGTTAGCTGACAGGATATGCACACCTTAGTTTCAAGATGTACCATCTGTGAAAATTTGAAGAAAATCCGACCATAAATGGCCGTTTTAGAGCGTAAACACCATTTTTCACTATTTTTAGCTCTAACGTTACATGACGTCATAGGGTGCTGACGATGCTTTTGTTCAAAAGCGCATACTTTACTGTCATAACTCTGAAATTTTCATTATTCTGAACAACTGGCATCATGTCGAAATCATTGCCCTAAAATGAAAATTAAGAAGTATGCTTATGACGTCACATGACGTCATATGACGTCACGACTCAAAATTTATTTAGAAATTCTGCAGAACTGCAAACTGTGTAAGTTTCAACTTTCTATCTCATCCTGAAGCTCTTTAATCGTAAAATGAAATTTTCGGTCCTATGTTCAAATCTTATTTCAGCCACAGAACTTCGGTCTTTCGGAATTTCGGTTATTTGACAGGATATGCACACCTTAGTTTCATGATGTACCATCTGTGAAAATTTGAAGAAAATCCGCTCATAAATGGCCGTTTTAGAGCGTGAACACCATTTTTCACTATTTTTAGCTCTGACGTCACATGACGTCATAGGGTGCTAAAGATGCTTTTGTTCAAAAGCGCATACTTTACTGTCATAACTCTGAAAGTTTCATTATTCTGAACAACTGGTATCAGGTCGAAATCATTGCCCTAAAATGAAAATTAATAAGTATGCTTATGACGTCACATGACGTCATATGACGTCACGACTAAAAATATATTTACAAATTCTGCAGAACTGCAAACTGTTTAAGTTTCAACTTTCTATCTCATCCTGATGCTCTTTAATCCTAAAATGAAATTTTCGATCCAATGTTCGAATCTTATTTCAGCCACAGAACTTCGGTCTTTCGGAATTTCGGTTAGTTGACAGGATATGCACACTTTAGTTTCATGATGTACCATCTGCGAAAATTTGAAGAAAATCCGACCATAAATGACGGCTGTAGAGCGCGAACACCATTTTTCACTATTTTTAGCTCTGACGTTATGTGACGTCATAGGGTGCTGAAGATCCTTTTTTTCAAAAGCGCATACTTTACTGTCATAACTCTGAACTTTTCATTATTCTGAACTACTGGCATCATGTCGAAATCATTGCCCTAAAATGAAAATCAATAAATATGCTTATGACGTCACTTGACGTCATATGACGTCACGACTAAAAATATATGTAGAAATTCTGCAGAACTGCAATCTATGTAAGTTTCAACTTTCTATCTCATCCTGAAGCTCTTTAATCCTAAAATGAAATTTTGGTCCTATGTTCGAATCTTATTTCAGCCACAGAACTTCGGTATTTCGGAATTTTGGTAAGCTGACAGGATATGCACACCTTAGTTTCAAGATGTACCATCTGTGAAAATTTGAAGAAAATCCGACCATAAATGACAGCTGTAGAGCGCGAACACCATTTTTCACTATTTTTAGCTGTGACGTCACATGACGTCATATGAAGATGAAAATTAGTGCATTCAAAAGGGCCAAAGTCACTCTGATCACTGTTAAAATTTCATGCTGCTGGCCTATTGGCAACCTGTTTTAATTTGAACCTCAAAAGGTGAAAAAATAATAATAATAATAACAATAATAAGAAAAAACATAACAAACCCAATAGGACTTTCTGCTTTAGGCAGAAAGCCCTAATAAGAAGAAAAAAAAAAAACCCAAGGTTTTTTGGAAAATAATCATGATTTCAAAGTACAAATTCCAATTTAATTAAACCGGCCATATACAAAAATCAAAATCATGAAATGCTAATGTATGATACCAATACCTCACCACATACATGACTTGATGGATATAGATCAATTTTATAATATGGTTAAGACCCAAACTGAAACTTTAGACTAAAATTTCTTTCCAGAAATCACAGGCTGGAACAGTCCAGATACTGGGTCTATGCAGGTAGCGAGGGCGACTCGTCCCTCTTTAATGATAATGCCCTTCTTCACATACACAGCCTGGTGTCTCCCTGTTATCAAAGTCCCGGCAAGGTGTGATCCAGTTGGTATCTGTTTTGAAAAAAAGATATGGACTTATTAAAGAAAGGACCAAAACTGACAAAAAAGCCCATTATGTTAAACTACTGAAGAAAAAAGTCATGCACAAGCCTGAACTATATTCAAAATTTAAAGTATGTCTAGTATATTTTCTAAATATAAAAAAGGCAACTTTAATTATCATTTTTTAAATATTTATATTATATATGGGTCCTAAAAACGACAAATGTGCATCTGATTACCTTAAATAATTCCTATGGTTTGAAATACACAGTTCAAAATCTCATTAGTGTTTTTCAACATTTAATTCACACACACTAATTTCAGAATTTACAAAATTGTCAGTATATAAACAGTGTCAGATGAGTGTGTATAATTAGGCATATCTTAATGTACTTGTTTAAGGTCATGAGTTTTTATGGAGAGTTTATCTTATTTACAAATCAGTGTTGAGGATGTTGACATGGATTGATATTCAATTTTCATTTTTTATTTCTAAGATATATATGTTATTTTCCCAAGCAATTAAGAGCTGTGATTGATTCCTGAGAAGGCACTTTGAATTACAGTGATAAATAATTTTCACGGAGGCTATAATAATGATTATCTTTAATTATTTTTACGTTGATGATCGTATATTTATAAATATGCAGTCCTAAAAATTGAGAGCCTTTATTTCAGTACTGTTTTGATATCTCACCTCCACTGTGACCAGCTGACCCATCTCAAGGTCAGCTTTTTCACAGCCAAACCCAGTCCACCATGATGGATCTCCATGCCAACCAGATACATGTGTCATTCCCGCCATGCTTGCATTGTGCTGATGTTACATCACCAATTTAAAGTTCAAGACAGCTCAGCAGAAATACATGCCTGAAAATGAATATGACCTGATTTAAGATTTAGTTATATTTTTGCATCCCATCAACAAATTCTCTTGTACAAAATACCATGGAAGTTTTCAAGTGATGTTATTTTACAAGAGATATTATTGGGATATTATGACACTTGTCTACGGCATGATATAGTATGCTTGGTTTAAATGTCTCACAAACAACATTTGAGTCATTTAGGACTTTGTCTTCATGAGACAGATATAGTACAGCCTCACAACGATATCACAGTGCAGAAAAGCAGCATGATACCACATCTGGAACTCCCTTATTTGCTGAGTATTAAGCAAGGGAAATATACCCGCACCAATTCAACGACTTCGGTACGTCGTAGCCACTGGACATGAGAGCATATAGCATAGAGGCAGAAATGTCCAAATCAGTAGGATGATATGGAAACCAAACAACCACTTTGAGCCTTGTTTTCTGGTTATTGTAATGAAAGCACCAGCAACACAGATGAAAATAACATGCAAAAATGATCTATTTCATGATGTATGTTACCTCAGATAAGATTTTTCCAGCAAACTTGCAGCTACTATAATGTTGATATGAGGGGTTATCCGAAAATATGTGGAAAATAAAGGCGTCTTTATTGTTTTATAAAAAACAAACAAACATGCAAGCGATTACCTGCACAACCTAAAAACCAGAATGAAAAGTCAATATAAATTCAGTATAAAACTTAAAATTATGTGAACCGATATCAATTTATTCATAGAGGTAAAATATTTACGTTGTTTTCTTTCTGACATCATTTCCATAAATTTACGACAAAACCATATATAAACAATAATACGGTTAAGTGAAATTGTACAAAAATGACTGACACAGCAGAGACTGAATATCTCCGCCATCAAGTTCTGCCCTGATCTTGGCAAGCTAAACCGGAGAATGCATATTCTCTCGTATTTGAATAGCACATATCTCATACAATATTACAGTGCTTGTTTGCTTGGTCTTATTTTCTACTGAAATTATTGCACTTTCAAATGAGACATATATTGTTCTGTTTCAATGCGGTATCACACTGGTGGACATTGGAATGATACCACACCCAGTGATATCATCCTGACACTTGGCCAATCAGTCCTGGAACTACACTTAAACAATGAGCACAAACTTGGGATACATACCTGAATTAGTTTTAAGGACTTTGGTATGCTGGGGACTTAACCAGTGACCCCCTGTTCTCCAGGCAGACACTCAAATCAATAAGCATCCAGGCAGTCTATTCAAAACTGAATCAGAACATGGAAATTTCTATAAACATTATAAAAGATATATACCTGAGAAATACCTGAGCACTAATATCATAATGAACAATTTTAAAACCATTCAATGCAAGAGGAAGTAACAGCCTGGAAAGGCCTATAGAACACCCCCTTTTACCATCACATAACCTCTAAGTTTGACCTAGACCTTAGAGCTACAGACCTTGCTCCTGTGCCTGCTTACTGTCTTATCATGCTGCACAACTGTGCTATTTTATTTCAAAATATCTCAATGCATGACAAAGTTATAGTCCAGAAAAAGTAAATTAACGTACTCCCGCCAACAGAATTTGCCAAATAAATGACAAGATTTTCCATTTTGAAACCTGGTTAACAAGTAACTGGTGATACACACAACACAAGAGTCCCCTACCGGTGAGATGCATAATTTTTCTGTTAGCATAGCAACAAGAATTTTGGTCCAAGAAAAAAAACAAATAAGTGACGTGCAGAATCTCCATACTGCCATCTATTCATATACATGTACCAAGCTCCATAATATTATCTTAAACAGCGTTTAATTATCACAGGATCCAGATTTCTGGACATCCGAAGGGACAGACAGATGGAGGTCAAACCTATAGTCCCCTCCGATGTAAACACTGGTATGGGACTAATAAATTGTGGTTAGCCATATAGCTAACATAACAATACATACATTATATGAAGGTCAATATCAGCACTAGTTATGACTACGGTTTCAAGAGAATCACTGGTGTTAGCTTAGTCTGTCGAGAACTTTGTAAACCCATGTGTAAGTATGTGTAAACATACCTGCCTAGACTACTGGCCCAGCCTGACCATGACTATCTGACCTGTGGTGCCCTGGCCTGCTGTGACACATGACCCAATATCAATCTTGACCTTCACAGCCATGATCTGGGCATGGTCAAATCTATAGGTGTGATCTTACCGGCTTCTTTTCCACCTACTGAAACACAAAATAGTTAAGTTAATGTCAGTAATTACCTGTTGTAAAAAGTCAACCTGTTCCAATCAGCCACCTTCTTTAAGCAGCATTTAACCTTGACCCTGGCAATTTAACCTTGACTGATCATAAAGTTTGTAATATGGTACTTGAAAAATGTTCTTACTGACATTGACCTATATCCAAGATAAGACAAACAAGAGGGCCATGATGGCCCTGAATCGCTCACCTGAGTACCATTGCTTCAACTGATGTCAAGGTTTTTAAACAGACAAGGATTCTGATATAACTCAATCTAAAACATTTTACCCCTGACAATACTACACACCAAATATCTAAGCAATGGGCCATATGGTTTCAGAGAAGACTTGGGCGCAGGGTCATTTATCACGGTAGGGCCAAGACTTTGAAAATCTTTGTAATGAACCATTAGATGCTACTACATACCAAAAATCTTAGCTCTAGGCCTTATTGATTCATAGAAGAAGATTTTTTAAGATTTTCCTATTTAACTCTATGTAAAACAAGCGACCCCTGGTGTGGGGTCATTTATCACCATAGGGCTATGATTTGTACAATCTTGGTAGTGGCCCATAAGATGATGCTACATACCAAATATCTAAGCTCTAGGCCTTATGGATTCATAGAAGAAGATTTTTTAAGATTTTCCTATATAACTCTGTGTAAAACAAGTGACCCCTGGTGGGGGGTCATTTTCATGGAAGAAGATTTTTTAAGATTTTCCTATGTAACTCTGTGTAAAACAAGTGACCCCTGGTGCGGGGTCATTTATCACCATAGCTATGATTTGTACAATCTTGGTAGTGGCCCATAAGATGATGCTCATACCAAATATCTAAGCTCTAGGCCTTATGGATTCATAGAAGAAGATTTTTTAAGATTTTCCTATATAACTCTATGTAAAACAAGTGACCCCTGGTGCGGGGTCATTTATCACCATAGGGCTATGATTTGTACAATCTTGGTAGTGGCCCATAAGATGATGCTTCATACCAAATATCTAAGCTCTAGGCCTTATGCATTCATGGAAGAAGATTTTTTAAGATTTTCCTATATAACTCTATGTAAAACAAGTGACCCCTGGTGCGGGGTCATTTATCACCATAGGGCTATGATTTGTACAATCTTAGTAGTGGCCCATAAGATGATGCTACATACCAAATATCTAAGCTCTAGGCCTTATGCATTCATGGAAGAAGATTTTTTAAGATTTTCCTATATAACTCTATGTAAAACAAGTGACCCCTGGTGCGGGGTCATTTATCACCATAGGGCTATGATTTGTACAATCTTAGTAGTGGCCCATAAGATGATGCTACATACCAAAAATCTAAAGGCTAGGCCTTGTGGTTTCAGAGAAGAAGATTTTTTAAATTTTCATTTTTAAAATCTATTTTTAGCTCCTGTGACCTAATTATGCGATGGACCAGAACCATTTATACAACTTTAGTAGAGCTTCATCCAAGGAACATTCCTGCAAAATATTTTTCAAATTGGCCAAGCCGTTTAGGAGGAGATGTTGTTTGAAGCAATTGTTGACGCCGGACGCACGCACGGAAGCACGGACGACGGACGCCGGACAAAAGGCGATCAGAAAAGCTCACCTTGAGCACGTTGTGCTCATGTGAGCTAAAAATGGGTTTTGCTTTAAGGTAATCCATCCATAATAAATTGTGATCATGGTCCATCAAGTGATTGTCAAATTTTATTGTAAAAGCAAGCATATATAGACTCTGAGCAATAAAGCCTATAACCCCTAGTCAATTGATGCTTCCTTCTGCACTGAAGTCTTTTTAAGCATTTGAAGGACCATGCTTATACTATAATGATGGATGGATTACCTTCAACAATTAATTACAACAGCATTCTGGCATGGTGGTCCAGTGGCAGTAGACAATGGCTTTTGGATCAGACAGTTGTTGGATTGAACTCTAGCTGGGGCAATATTTCCTCATATCTTCCAACTAGTAGTAATGGTCCAGAAGCATAAAAAGGGCCTTAGCATGACCAATATTATTAGTGTGTTTGTTTATCTGGTTTAATGTCCCGTTTAATGTCCCGTTGACAGTATTTCAGTCATTTGGAGATTTTGTCATTCTACTTGAAACAGATGTAACGTTGCCACACAACAGTATCACGTGGCACAATTTCACACCCCGTCACATTATCCTGACATCGAGCCAACCGTTTCTGGAATTACCGTTATATGCAGAGCACCAAGCAAGGGAGTTATACCAAAAACTTAGGACCTGTCGATTCGTGGGCAGACGCGCTAACCACCTGGCCTTGTACCAATATTTTACATTTCTTTATAAATTTACAAATATTAATTACTATATCAGTAGTTCTAAAATATTTTTGAAATGAAATTGAAATAATGATTATCATATGAACTTACAATTTGTTGTGAGAACAGCACCACACAATTTACTTTCTCCAAATCCCATCCAAGGCCTGCCTGGAACTTGACTTTCAATGTATAACTTTGTCCCTATTTTCATATTTCTGATTTTATATAAATACATTACAATGTCAAATGGAACATAAGCTGGCTTACAATGAAAAAGTTTGCCTCCATTAACACATTTATACAAAACATGTAAACATACAAAACATATAATAACAAGCTCTGTCCATTTCAGTCATCGTTGATCAACATAGCTATTTTCACTAACATGTTATTAAAAATAAAATAAAAATAAAAAAATCAAACAATACACAGTATACATATGTATATCAAAATAACAATAACATCTAACAATAACGATCATCTTGATGCTAAACTGGAGCCCCCCTGATGCTTACTATAAAGACAATTAAAATTTAGACATGGTTCTTGCAAACAAACTGGAGTTATCAATACAGATGATAAATACCCCCCCCACACACACACACACAGATTGGAAGAATTAAGACAGAATGAAACTGATAGCCAAGTCAATATTGTATGCAAAATCATTTCACACCAACTTGCAGATAATATGCACAAAAAAGCTTAGTAATTTTTACAGTCACTCCTGGGAAGTTTTATTCAATGACAGCCAGTGGCTTTGAAGATAATCAATAGGTTCATTAGGATATGACTTCATCTGAGCAAAATGTGATGATAACAATTATGTTTAATAAGGTTTGATAACAATCAATCATGTTTCTGGAAATAAAGCACAGGCAAAATTGTGTTTTCAGCCATACAGACAGATGAACAGCAATGTCTCTTTACAACTTCTTTATGGGTGGGCAATAATAAATGTAGATGAATATTTTATCTAACTGATATCTTTAAGAATATGTATAGATATTTAAAGCCTAAAGGTATTAATCTACTTAACCACACAATTTAGATTTAAGCTATCCAGGGCTAATACTCTATGGATGTGACCAGTGTACAACATCTTTCATTTACTTGTGTTACTCTGACCATAGGAACTACTAATGTCCTAGGGAATGTTGTCTATGTCTCTCACTAGGACTGTGGTTATGACACGCAATGACCTCTGATATATATACCATGTAGAGGTCAAGCAGAAACCACATACTAAAGAGATATCAAATGAGTTTTACATCAAACCAACAGTATTTTAATCATTAACTGCATTCATTAACTGATACAAAATAGCAATATTCTTATAGAATCAGTATACAGATCAATTTTGAACAAACAAACATTCATAAAAAAGTATACAGATAAAACAACAAAGGAATACCTCTAAACCACTTGATAAAAGTATGTCCATGCATATCTACACCAGTCCAGTTTTCAACTGTATCTCACTGGTACACTGTTCAGTATGATTAGGTTATACATGGTCAAAACTGTTGCCATGGAGATTTTGATCATAAACGTAAACAGTACAAATCCTAATCAGAGAAAAGTCACTCGGACTGGTCGGTTTTTTCTCATTTTTCTGTCGTCATTCCACTTTTAAAAAATATTTATAAATTCCACACACATTTTGAACATATTGAATTAATATCAATGCATTATATTACTAACTAAGCAAATCATATTCAATTCAATATACTGAAAACAATCAGTGATTATTTAGGAAATTTGGTGATTGAGATGAATGATTGTTTTCCACTGAAATATAGACCAATAAATACACCGGCTTTGATGACATGATTACAATATTAAACATTTCTATAATTCTCCATAATGACATGTACAGGTATACCTATTATGTGAGGGACAAAAATATCAATATTCCTAAAATGTAAGTTTCAATAAAACAAGTTATTTCTAATGTCCATATAGTTTGAAAATATTTGTTAACTTCAAAAAATATTTTCATAAATTAAAAAAGAGTAAAATGTAAATTATGAGAAAATTCTTAAAAAAAAAATGTCATCCTTTTCCAACAACTCCACTTTCATACATCAGGGAGATATACAAGTGGTTGAGATACATGTCTGTGGTTGACAAGATGTCTGACAGATAAAATGTCTCTTCTGTGTGGACTTCCTGTCTAAGGATATTCAGGGAGCTGCCGGATGGCTGAAGAAGTGTAGCACGTCAAAGTCTCTCCATGTCACCACAAACCTGGAGGTGATGTGTGTCTTAACTGCTTCATTAAGTCCACCTTGAATATTACAGTTAACCGTGTGGTTGATGGTGAGAATAGAGTCAAGAAACTGAATCATTGCCATATCTGTCATAGTAACACTATATAACACAACAGATTCTAAATGTTTTGCATCAGGAGACAGACAGACATTTCTATCACCAAAGTCTAAAGACGTCAGTGACAGGTAGGATAACTGAGTCATGTGGGGCAGGGTGTTGACAATCTCATCCAGAGAATGTGGATCTTCTATATTCCGTAACTCCAGTGTCTGTATCCTGGACCCAACATGTGGGTGTGGAACAAAGTATACAGGTATACCAAAGACATTGCATTTTGTGAGTGATGTTGTGTTGATTGTAACCTTAGTAATATTACAATCACTTAGATATAATTCCTGTAGATGTAAAAGTTGAGACAGATCCAGATGACGGGAATATTCCTCCTCTCCACCAGAAATATAATCCAGGACTTTAATGATCAGGGGCAGAGTTGACATCTCATCAGAGAATGGATTATATTCCGTAACTCAGTTCTGTTCCTGCCCACATGTGGTGTGGAACAAAGTAACAGTATAAGACTTTGGAGTGAGTTTGTGATTGTAACCTAGAAATTACATCACTAGAATAATCCGTAGATTAAAAGTTGGAATCAGATGACGGAAATCCTCTCCACAAAATAAATCCATCAGGACTATTTTGACATGGGCAGGATTACAATCTCATCCAATGTGGATTCTATCCTAACTCCAGTCTCTGTATCCTGGTCCCAACATGTGGGTGTGGAGCAAAGTATACAGCAGAAGCACTGACATCACATTCTGTGAGTGATGTGTTGATTGTAACCTTAGTAACCTTAGCAAAATATAGAGTTAGTTTCTGTAGATGTAAAAGATGAGACAAGTCCAGATTATAAATATTATCTTCATCGTAGTGGTTAGTAATATGTAGTTCCTTCAGCATTGTTGCCCTCTCCACACCCTTCAACAACCTCTGATTTGGTACCTCCACTTCCCTGATGTATAACCTCTCCAGTGTGTTCACTCTGTCACTGTACAGATATCTATAGTATGGCTCACATACAAATTTTTTAAGTTCCAGTGATGATAGTGACCAGTTCTCACACAACGCTTTGTCTAACTTGGCTTCCATGTCCTGGGACAAACACTCTAATACTAGACTAATATGCTTTACTGACCGACACTCTGACACAAGGCTGAAGCAGGTGCCGAGGTCCTCAGTTAGATCTTTATATAAAAATACACGTACATATTTTATACAAGGCATATTGGTTCTGATTAGAAATGACAGATTCTTCCAGTAAGGAGTATCATGATGATACTGTTCAATAACAACAGTCTCCAGATGACAGTCTGGTGGTGACTGTCCACTCTCCTTACCCTCCCCCACACACTCACACAGCAGGTCTTGTACTGGTTCAACGTATTCCAGATATTGCTGATTGATGTAATGCTTCACTTTCTCATCATTCTCCAGGATATTCTGTATCTGATGTGATAATGATGTCATGACTTTGGAGTCCATACCACTCACAAAAATAAACAGAGAACGTATGTCAAGAATTTTCTCCATGGTGTCGCATGTTTCGGGCAGCTGTGCAGACTCAGGATTCATGACCAGGTAAACAGCTGCCAGGAAGTCCTGAAAGGTTTTGTGGAGGAATGAAAGTTTTTTCTTTTCATCATCAATAGTACTTGCATAAATTTCCTGGCACAACAAACCTGCTGTTAAGCAGGAATTTATGTCACTTTCAGTCAAATTTTGAAGTTCTGCTTCTACATGGTCAAAAACAAGTTGCTCTTTAAATGCTGATGTAAAGGCAAGATGTGTCAGGGAAAGAAGTAGACTCTTATGAATCTTGCAGTACTGTTTTTCTTTTAGGCACAAGGGGAGTTCTGACTCTTGGGTATTTCCTACTGATAATGGCTTCTTTTTGTTTCTTTCCCATGCATCCTTTAACAGATGGTTTATCAAAGCACTGTAAAGATGGACTTGTGATCTTCCAGTAATTTCCTTCTCGTCATGGTGCCACAACATTATCAACTGTTTTAGTATGATGGGAATTTTCCTACAGTGAGTCAGTTTTTTTTCCTTTAAGTGTTGTACGAAGTCTTTACTGCCCTTCCTGACATTTTTCTTCTTATTCAGCAGATCTACCATGTCCTCTATATATCTATCTGATGCACTCTCATCAATACCTTTAAGCTGAACTTGCCTATCCATCTCCAGCGGCCCGAGTCTTAATACTTCTAGCTTCCACGGTCGGGTGGTGGTGAGGAATGTATATTTTGTGAAATGACTCAGGTCCGGCAGGCCGGTTGTTGTATGCATGGGAGCGTCATAGTCTATAGGAGTCACCCATTCATCTAAACCGTCCAATATTACAAGACATGAGCTTTTGTCACACTCATTTTTTATAAACATATTTAGGAAATTTTGATCCTTAAAATACTGCTTCATGATAATTTCACTGATAATCCACTGCTTCCTGATATTCCTTAAAGGGATGTAGAATAGGAAGTCAAACTTCTTCATGACTGACAAGAAATCACCAGGGATATACGTATTGATCTTTTTACCAGAATGTTCCTGACACCAGGCCAAAACCAGCATTTTACACAGTGCAGTCTTTCCATGCCCGGCATCTCCAGAGATGTAGATCCGAGTAAACTGTTTCTCATCATGGAAGAAAACATTGTTCATTTTTGTACCTCTGTCTTGTCCCATTAATGGTATAAGCCAGTCTATGTCTGTATCAGTATTGCCATTACCGCCCCCTTTTTTATCTGTCACTATTTTCATACATGGCCGTACATACAATCTGTCAACCTCTGGTAGTGTGATGCTGTAACTGAAATAAAGGTTTTAATTTTCAATAAAAAAGAAACAAATAAAACAGAGCAATTTAAGACAGGAAACCTATACACTCAGTTCCGAAAGAAAGTTTACACTTTTTAATTTGATTTTAAATATATCTGTATAGCCAAAAATCTACCACGAGGCATATGTGGAGGTTTTGAGCTAGATCGATGGCAAATATACATGAAATGTAGTGTGCAAAAATTGAAATTGATATGTTTGCTAAATGTTGAAAGGTTTAGAATTAAAGAATTGCACACTTTGTGTTGAAATGGAGTGTATTTGTCATAGGGTGTATAATATTTATTAAATATAACACACGTTATCCCACTTCAGGTTTTAGCCATTTAATAAAACAATAAAGCACATCGAAAACGTCTTTGTTTTATATAATGAATTACCCTTGATAATTTACTTGTAATATTCATGTACTTTGGAGTAGCATATAGGTATCGTAGAGCTTACGCAATTAAGATAAGTGTAGCGTAATTGAGTTTTTTCCCTTTAACCATTCCTTATTTTTGTAATTGAACTTTCTAACCTTTTTAACCTCTTTAACCTTTTTCAGCACCAGATCGATAACCAATCGCAATCACTTCCGTAATTTATTTGAAAAGATAAACATCGCCATTTTGACATGCTTCAGAAAACCGTGAATTGTTTATATATATATATAGGTAATAATCTTGTGTAATCTATTGTTTTATTGTTGTCTTTTATCTTGTATTTTCGATTGTTTCGCATATATTTGTATGTAATTACTTTTAAACTGTATTGTCAGGAAATGTACATGTATCTGAACTTGTACATTCCAGGGAAGAATGGAGTCATATACACCATAAACACGATTCTGTCGTAAAGATCCGATGAGTTCTTGTGTTGTCCTTTAAACCCACATTCCGACTGAGCTGGTCTGCGACACAAAAACATATGTATTATATTCTTTATAAAACAGTGCAAAGTCATAAAGTAGAATCTATCTGAAATGAGGTTTTATATTTATTAATTCTCCACCACCTGTCTTTAGTTTTGTCTGCTTAAGTATGGTGCACTTTTGGTATGTGAAGTTTCAAACTGTAGATTTAATATAACTAAGTCTGATTGAAAACTTTTTACCAAAACCAACTCGTACCAATACAATACCTATCCATATTCTTCAAATTGTTGAGCTTATAAAAAAGTCAAGACTTTATAAGGTTTTAATAGCTTTATGGGTCATTTATTCATTAAATATTTTGCTTCTACATCATTCTTAATTACATTGATCTATAAAATGTAAAAATCATTACAAAAGTGTTAACCCTTTATCACATGGCAGCTTTCAAATTCACTGAATTGTTATCCCAAGCCGCATGGGGCAAATTACATCAATAGAAGTTGTTAACAAGTCGACACAGTCGACATAACAAATGGTCCCAAAAGAAATCACTGAAACTAAAACCTGGGTCATGTGTATGACAGGACCATTTTTTCATTTTAAATATTTGTGGCATTCTTAAGGCTAAATATGCAAATTGTGCATGTGCCACATATCTGGACGCCTACTTGTGCCAAGTTATTTCAAAATCATTACATGTAAAACAACACTGAGAGCCTAGACACAGAAAAAAAAGCCACTTTTCAACATTTGACCTGTGATTGTGACCTTGACCTTTGAGCTACAGAACTGGGTCTTGTGCAGGACACATTGTATTCTCTAGAAGAACATCCGTGGAAAGTCATATCAAAATCCAATCATGCATGATGGAGTTAGAGCCCTGACACAAACAAAATGTACCCTTTTTACATTTGACCCAAGACTGTGACTTTGACCTTTGAGCTTCTGACCTGGGTCTTTTGCACAACACATCATTTTTTCCAGAAGAACATTTTGTGCCAAGTTATTTTGAAGTCAATCCATGCATAATGGAGTTAAAGCCCAGACACGACAAAATGTTCCCTTTTTTACCTTTGATCCCAGATTGTTACCTTGACCTTTGAGATAATAAAAAGCATCACATATCTGGAAACCTTTTTATGCCATGTAATTTCACAATCGTTATTTGTTAAACAATGTTAAAAGCTTGAGCAGAGAAACAAGTGTCACTCCTCAACATTTGACCTTGATTGTTACCTTGGCCCTTGAGCTACAGATCTGGGTCCTGTGCACGACATGCTGTTTTATCATGAATAACATTTGTGGCAAGTTATTTCAAAATCCATTCATTCAGGATGGAATCAGAGCCATGACACAAAAGACACAACAAAATATTCCCCTTTTTGATATTTAACCCTGGGCATCATTTGTGCCGAGTTATTTAACAAGAGGGCCAAGATGGCCCTAGATCGCTCACCTGAGAAAAGTATCATTCATTGCCTGTACAAAACAGATTGCTTTAGAATTAAGATGATGAGGTGAAACAATGTTCAGGAATTTTCTGACCCCATCCACAAAAGATATCATCATGACAAACATTCTGCCAAAGTTTGAGGATGATTGGACCAAAAATGTTGCCCTCAGAGTATAAACAAGATTTTTCTAAGATTTGACCTACTGACCTACATTTCTATCCAGCCCCACCCATTTTCAAACTGGTTCGAGATATCATCATGACAAACAATCTGACCAAGTTTAAGGAAGATTGCAGCAAAACTGTGGCCTCTAGTGTGTAAACAAGATTTTTCTAAGATTTGACCTACTGACCTACTACAAGATTTTTCTAAGATTTGACCTACTGACCTACTTTTTGATCCAACCTGACCCATTTTCGAAAGGGTTCAAGATATCATCAAGACAAACATTCTGACCAAGTTTGAGGAAGATTGGATCAAAATTGTGGCCTCTAGTGTATAAACATCAAAATTATTGACGGACAACAAGATTTTTCTAAGATTTGACCTACTGACCTACTTTTTTATCCAACCTGACCCATTTTCGATAGGGTTCAAGATATCATCAAGACAAACATTCTGACCAAGTTTGAGGAAGATTGGATCAAAATTGTGGCCTCTAGTGTGTAAACATCAAATTGTTGACGGACGACGGACAATCAAGTCTCCCAAAAGCTCACCCTGAGCTATGCTCAGGTGAGCTAAAAAAAGTACCGGTAGAACCGGTGGATGCTCCCCAAACTGCGCTTTGTCACTTGATGGATACTTTATTATACTATTTAAGCTCCTAACAAAATTTAAGTATGAAAAAAACCATGATTCTGGTGTACTGCACATTTTGTAAATGAGATCTATCTACCTATGATGTTTCATGTTAAAACCACTTAGAGTTTTTGTGTTATACTCCGGACAAATTTTTAAGTTTGAAAAATAACAAAGGGCATTAACTCCTAAATCATGCAATCGAGAGTTATGGCTCTTATGCACTGCCTGCACTTCTCCTTACTGAGATCTATCTACCTATCAAGTTTCATGCTGATACCTCTTAAAGGTTTTGTATTATACGGGCAAAATTATGACGCACAGACGGACAAAGCAGCAACATGCTCTCCCTTCGCGAAGCATAAAAATCCATCCATGCATGATGGAGTTTAGAGACCACTCTACAAAATGTTCCCCGTTTTGTCCCTTTACCCAAGATTGCGTCCTTGACATTTGAGATACAAACCCGGGTCTTAATCGCGACACATTGTCTGAATGTGAGTATTTCTAACAGATTACTTATGAGTATGAGTTAGAGATCATTCACAAAGTAGGACAGACAGACAGACTGTGCGATTACTGTATGCCCCTTTTGTGGGGAAATAAATAGTAAATATACAAGTACAGCAAAATATGCCTATCCAAACCTGCAATATGGCTTCAGAAAAATGAAATGTGAAAATGTGTGGACATGCATCATTCCACTGTCAATGTATTCATTTATGCTAAATTTCAGATACAGTTGCCCTCACTGTTAACCTTTTTAACAAAAACATGGGCTCAACACATAACTCATCAGTATTGAGTAAAACATCTGGTGAACATTCCTGTGAAATTTTGATACTGGATCGTACAGCTTTGGAAATAGGCAACATTTTTCAACTTATTTTTTTTTAGAGGCCTTAAGTTTTAAATTTGTAACAGTGGCTCATACTTTTGTTGTGAGATATTGCAATACAGCTATTTTATAGCTAATTTATTCACGGGCCATATTACGCAAACAAAAATCAAAATCTTAGGTGCCAAATGTTGAATGCTGGTTAGCAATGCATACCCAAACAAAACGAAGGTGTTCAATGACACAATCAAGGTGAATATACCTGTGAAGTTTCATTTATCTGTACTGAATATAGTTTAAAACTCATTTGTGCCACACATTTCCATACTCTAGTATCACATTTTAAGTTTAACAAGGCTTTGTTGCAAGCAATACTTTCAGGAGTGTCCATCAGAGAAAACCCCCCAGGAAGAATTTTTGCCAGATAGAAACAAGAAAATTATGGAAATGGGTTATGATCCCCCAACTTCACTGACCTTTCAAGCAAGCATATGGTTGATGCATGTGACACACCTTTATGTTATGACAAAAACTTCTATAAGTTCCATGAAAATTCAAAATAGATATGGAAGTTATATAATGGACATGAAATAGTAGCTTATGAATACCAAAGACAAATTCTAAGAATTCCTGTGACCTTGACCTTTCAAGGACGCATACGATTAATGCATATGACACATCTTTGTGTCATAACAAACACTTTTGTAAAGTTTTATGAAAATCCAAACATAGATACACAAGTTATAGAGCAGACATGAAAATGAAGCCTATGAATACCAAAAGCAGTATCTAACAACTCCTGTAACCTTGACTTGACCTTTAAAGTATGCATATGGTTGATGGATCTAATACACCCGTTTTTTTTATAACAAACACTTTTAACAAGTTTTATGAAAATCCATCCATTATACAGTTGGATCTCAGTTTTCCGAAGTCGTCGGAACCGACGTTTCACTTCGAATAAAGTATCTGTTTGAATAAACCAAAATGGTCAAATGCTAAGCAATAATGATTATATTTAGTGGTATGTTGTAAAGATCGGTGTTTTAATTCTTATTTTAATCATAAAGAATATTGATCATAACTGTAAATGATAATTCATGTTCATACATTATGAAATAGGTTTTTAACAAATATACTTTAAATGTTATATTAAATACCTTAAGTGCAGGCCATTTTGTTTCCTGTTTCTCTACATCAACAGCTTTGATTTCATTCCAAGTGAATAATGAAAATGCTATTGAAGCTTATCTGGATATTCACCCATTGCTGGGTCCATTCCTATATTGCTCAGCTTAGATATCGCCTGCTTTAGTCATGGAAACCATTCTCGAAGAGAGATGACTATGATACAAGAGCTGTCAGAGGACAGCACGCTCGACTATTCAAAATGCTTGTTGGTAAATCAAGTGAAATCTTTTTCAATTCTTGACCTTCACATACCCTGTATATAATAATAGTCAAAACTGATATACATTGATAGTATGATACCCCTTAATATTTTTATGAAGTCATGCCTAGTTACTGAAACATAAGCATAATAACACTGTGCATGCAAAACTTAAACCAAGTATCCAAGTTAGAAAAAGGCCATAATTTGTATAAAATTCTGTCCAAAAGTTATCCTCCTTGGTGTTCTAATGTCCCTGAATTCACTTCTTAACTTTCTAGTCAATACAATAAACAATTTCTGAGATATAAGCTGGATAGTAGAATGAATGCAAAACTTTAACCAAAATTTCTAAGTTAAAAGGGGGCCATAATTTGTAAAACATTCAATCAAGTGTTATCTTCCTTGACAGTATGGTACCCCTAAACATATTAAAGATGTTTCAAATCAATCTCATGCCTGGAATCTGAGATATAAGCATGAAAGTACCTTGCATGCAAAACCTTAACCAAAATTTCTAAGTTAAAAAGGGGCCATAATTTGTAATATTTTCTATCTATATGCCCCTAAACATATTCATAAACTTTCAAGTCAATACCATGAATGGTTACTGAGATACAAACTGCATAGTAGCTTGCAGGCAAAACTTCAACCAAATTTTCTATTGCATGCAAAACTTTAACCAAAATTTCTAGGTTAAAAAGGGGCCATAATTTATGTTAAATTCTGTCAAGAGTTATCTACCTTGATTGTCTGATGCCCCTGAACATATTTATAAACTTTCAAGTCAATACCATAAATTGTTATTGAGATATAAGGCTGATAGTAACTTGCATGCAAAAATTTTAACCAAAATCTGCAAGGCCAACACCGACGCCGACGCAAGGGCGACTACAATAGCTCTCATATTCTTCGAATAGTCAAGCTTAAAATCAGTCCAAATTTATACCCATCCTTCTGTTGTGAGTTTGCTTTATGGGTAAAACACAATGAATTCAACTCCTCCTTAATTTCTTCCATTAGTTTTACTGTATCAAAATTATATCCAAATTAGTATGCGTTGTGAAGACATTGTTGTGATCTCCCCTTCCCAGTGTGACAGGTCAGGTGTCAAAACACAATAATCAATCAGCACATTTCAGACAGGTTCAGGTAAGAAGTGTGAACAGGTGATTAAACTGTACGCTGGGGACCCAACTTTATTTCAGATAAAGGGTTATGTTTGAATAAACTAAACAAATAAAGGGTTGTATTTCATATGAACTTATATAAGAAAGAAATCGGGACCAAAGGTTAGGTTCGGATAAAGGGTAAGCTTCGGATTATGCATGTTTGTATAACCGGGACCCGACTGTATGTAAGTTATAGAGTAGACACAAGGATGTAGCATACCAACACCAAAGACAATTCCTGTGACCTTTCAAGGATGGTTGATACCTGCGACAAACCCTTGAGTTATGAGGAATACTGCGGTGAAGTTTTATTTAAATCCATCAATAAACGTCCAAGTTATGGAGCGGACATGGAAGCGGGATGGAGGAAAGAAGGACGCATGCAAACCTATAGTGCCAACCGATTTCACCGGTGGGGACTAATAAATGGCTCATATAGTTTTAGAGAAATTTGCAATACAAGACTGACAAACTTTGTGATGAACATATAGATTTACGATTGGACAATTAAGTTGGAGCATAAATATTAGATACTGTCTTTTCAGTATTTCTTTTATCAATTAAAGGTCTATAACATTGTGGTTACACTTTTTTCTATTTGCATGGTGATTAAACTAGGCTAAGACATTGTGCAAATATATAATTGATTGGCCTACATTTACTATATTTAGAAAGCAGACACTTGTAATTTTGTCATTTTCTATAAATTCAGGAGCTTTAACTCTGGAGTTACTTGGACCTTTTGGATGGTAATCAATTAGCACAGACATTGTTCCTGTAAACATTGCATTCAAGTTTGGTAAGGAGAGCCAGAGTTTGAGAGGTGGCATTCCTTTATACTTTCTGTTCTTTAATTGATAGGTGTAGAAAAAAATATAATGTATTGTTTTTCTCTATTTAAAATAAAGTATGTCCATACTATCAATAAATGGAACATATTTTCTTCATGATTTAAATCTCAAAATATCAGATTTATTCAGTACAGTATCCAAAAAGTAAATCTATTCAACATCCCACCCTCTGCACAGTAAAGTATACTGAAAGTGAATTTGGATCATGATTGATCTAGAGGGTAATAAAATGAAACTGTACTGTGTTTTTCCTCCTGGTATCTGGTATATTCTCAAGAGCTTCCTTCTCTGCCTGTACAATAGAGTGTTTCTGTTTCTTCCCCTCTTCCTTTACCACATCAACTTGACCACTTCCTTCACACTTCAGAATTAGTTTCTGATTTTCCCCCTCATCCATAACTGCTTTTACTTGACCACTGCCCTCATTCTGTACTTTTTTACTCTGATTTTTTCCCACAATATTCAAGGCCTCCACCTGCTGGTTGCCTTTATCTTGTATATTCTCAACAGCAACTCTCCTGTACCCCTCAACTGCAGTTTTAATCATTTTCCTTTGTCTATCACTCTCCAAACTGACATTATCAAGAGCTTTCTTCTCTGCCTGGATAACACTGGATACTACAGATTCTTTCTGTTTCTGGCCCTCCTCTTTTATTGCCTCTTTTTGCTTGTTACCTTCATTCTGTATAGCCTGTAAGGCCATCCGCCTGACGTCTGTGATATTTTCATCAGTTATTTCAAATGTTGAGGTTTCTAACTGTAAACAAAAAGCAAATATTCATTGAAAACATTCAGAGGGTGAAAGTATTATACACTAGAATATGAGCTACATCATATGAAGCCTCTATATGTATGATCATAATTATATGTGTATGTATAATGTATAGGTGTAAAAGATCTTCCAATATATTTTTCATTTTGTGACTTCCATTATACTTTTATTTAAAAACAAACGTGAAAATCTATTCAAATGCTTGGTTTGTTTTTTTCTAAATATATTTTAATGCTTTGAAAGTTAAGGTTGAAGTGGATTGTAACCTGTCTGCTAAAATTAAGTCATAAAATTGTCCATTTTTAATTTTATGACAGCTCCCTTGAGTATTTATGCACTATCCAATCTCCAGCAACATGCCAATATTTTGGTTAAATTTTATATGACACTTTTTAGTTAGGCTGACAACTGATCTTTGTGTTAATATCAAATTAATACCGACCATCATGTTGATGTGTTATCTCTATACAAGAGTTCCTTGGAACACATGTGTCACCTGCTGAAGCATGTGTTAGAAAACCACTATGCCTCCTGCCTGAGCAGGCCAGATGTCAAATAATTGACGTCAACTGAAAGCCACTCATGAGTGGAGTAAGTTTGTCAAATATATAGACTCAATATAGAAATGGAGAACCCGACAGAGTTCTGTTTCATTATCATTACCCTTCTGCTACTCACTATCTACATGTACATGTATTTATATTTTAAGTTTCAAATCAATACCTCGACAGGCCTTTTTTCTGACGTATCCACGGGTCCGGTAAACGGACCCGTTCCCCATGAGAAATCATACCTTTTCCCCAATTCTATTAAAAGAAATTCCCAATTCTGGTTAAAAATCCCCAACCCGGCCTCTTTCATCGATTCAATTTGATTGACAGGAATTTGCCGAGTCAGGTAGACGACTACATTGATTACCTTGGCAATGGACCTGCCATAGTTTAAATAACCAAGTATGCAATAATCAAAATTAATCTGAGGTTAAATTACTTTGAAATTCAAATGAACATGACCATGTAACAAAGACAGATGTAAAATATTAAGGAAATATCATCTAGAAAGCAAATAATATGAAATTCTCGTAACCGAAAACATACAACAACAAAAAATCTAATTAGCATTTAAACATTTGCTCTTGAGTAGGAGAAATGAAAGAAACAAAAGAAACAAGCTTGAGTTGACCTACTTATTTGAGCTTTTCTCTATATATTTTTTATTTTTTGCATTAAAAACTGCAAATTAATTGCAAAATTGGCAAAATTTCAGGTAGGGGAATTACCGACTTTGTTTTGAAAATGGTTAATGTATATTTATTTTTTAAGAAAAAATTCCTTTTTAACTGACTCACACGGAAGTGAAAATAAAGATTATATTATTTTAAGCTAAAAATGTGTATTTGTTTGTAACTTAATCCCCTTTTAGAGATGATTAAATTATTTCATAATGAAAATAATGCACGAAATCTAATCATACAAATGATTAAAAAAAGAAACTAGCTTATTTAGTGAATTCTTCCCAAATAGTCTAGTTTTCGCACAAAACAATTCCTAATTCAAAAATTGCAATTTTGCCAGAAAAAGGCCTGCTCGAATAGTTCAGGGAGTTATGTTCTTGACAAAATATGATATATAAAATAAAGAGAGATAATCAGAAAATCAGACCAGGCAGAGTTATGGTTCTTGGTTACTGTACTGCTCCCGCTTGCTATCATATTATGTTTTAAGTCCTCACGGCCTTGTTTATGAGTTTTGCTCTCCCCCCCCCGGAACCCCCCCCCCCCCCCAACAAAAAAAATCAAAATATAAAGTGAGAAAAAAAGTGATAAATTAAAAACTCAGACATGATAGAGTTATGGTTCACAGTCACTGCATTATTCCTAGTTGTCATCTACTTATATTTGAGGTTTCAAGTCAATACCTTATAATTATAGTTTTCAATATATAGTAAATAAGTTATTCTCTGGGCAGAAATTCATTGTAAAATTAAATAAAGGAAGATAATTAAAAAATTTGTCCATGAAAAGTTAGGGTTCTTGGTGACTGCACTTCCAAATCTCACAATCCATTTATATTTTGAGCTTCAAGTCAATACCTTGTATAGTTTAGGACTAATGCTCCTGACAAAATATGAAAAAAAAGGGGGGGGAGATAATTAAAAAATTGGGCCAGATAGAATTATGGTTCTTAGTTTCTTAGTCAATGCACTTCTCCTAGTCACATCCTATTCAAATACGAAGTTTCAAGTCAATACCTTATATAGTAAATGCAGAATAAAGAAGTGTGACTGTGCAAAAAAAGAGGTGCGAATGAAAAGGGGAATAACTCTACCAGAGTTATGGACCTTATGCATGACAGTTCCCCATGTCAAGCTCTGTCTATAAATGAAATTTCATCTCAATAAAGTGATTAGAGCAGAGTTATTGCAAAATAAAGAAGCGTGACGGAAAAGTGTGACGGACAGACAGACGGACGGACAGACGGAAGGACAGATGACAGAAAAATGATCCCTATGTGTCACCTCTGCTTACAGCAGGTGACACAAAAAATTGTCATTGTTTTCAAACTACAACATGTATAAACATAACCATTGCCATGAGTCTGGTTTTAGCAATGAAAAAAAAGTCTTAGGGTTTATAGTAAGCAATTCCCTCATCTATACCCCTAAGGACCCTATCCAATTCAGATAAGATGCAAAATACCTGGAATCAATTGAAAGGGCTTCCTTAGTGGAGGGAGAAAGTATGCCAAACTATCAAGCCTTTATCCCATACAGTATAATTATATAAAATGCATTATAAAATTAAGTAAAGGGAAATAGATATAAAATGGGACCAGGTAGAGTTATAATACTTGGTCATTACTCTACTCTTATTAGGGGTGTAACGATACGGTCAGACCGTATTGCGATATATTGCGATATGCCAACGCTGTATTGCAATCCGTATTGCAATATATTGCGGTTTTGTTAATACAAGGCTAAAGGCTAGACTCAGCTAGTAGAAGATTATAATAAACTAGAACCGCAAGCGGTATCTTGGTTTTCGCTTTCGAACCTAATTAACTTGAACACTTTATTTCAACTCAGCCACAATTTTTAATATGAAACAGAACGCAAAGGTTTTTTGAAGACCTACTCTCATTTGCACAGTTTTTTTTTGTTTTTGTTTTTTTTGGAATGTTAGAACATTCAAACTCCTCTAGCGCAAATATTTCCCCATACCCTATCATCACATCACATCACATTCTGTGGTGCTGTCAACAAGGAACAAAATGCTGAAAACCGCATTTCAATTAGACTTTAACGTTTTGAGTTATAGGCAAAAGAGTGATTTTAAGCAAAGCGCCCTCTAGCGGCAAAATGAGAAAAAAAAATGATAAAAATTTTACAATTAGGAACCTAGAAATGCAGCAAATAGTTCAAACAAGTATATAAGTCGCACTAATCGAACATTCTTTTTCTTATATTATATCACAATTTTAAGCATAAAAACTGAATAACAATTATTCCAAAAAAGGATCAAACTTTGGATTGCCGTAAAATGAAAAGATCAAGTCCGAGCTTCAAAAACTAAACATTATACGAAAGAACTATTTAGAACTAAAACTTTTGTTCATATACTCTCAATGAAATATTTTTAGATTTGGAGCACTTTGGGGCCGAATAAAAACACAATTATCGTAATATGACCTTGACCTTTTCAATGTTTTTTAACTTTTTAATTGTGAGGCCCTTTCAAACATAACAATACATAACTTGTGAAAATTTCATGAAGAATGAACAGAAAATAAAGTCAGGAGCGACAAAAAAACATGTTTTTGAAATTTTAATTTTTCCTAAAATTTAGTGAAGTTTGACCTTTTTCTAGAGGACAAACCATGCATTTCTTAAATTCGCCACCCCATATATTTTGTGCGTATATGTCTTGCAAATCATTTGCAGCAAACAGAATTCTTCTATCTGATTTCTAACAAAAATGGATAGGTTTTTCGTAGACCTACCCTCATTTGCAGTTTTTTTTTATGAGATTCGAACTTTCAACCTTCCGTTACTAGCTCAAAAAGTTTCAGCCACTCATACCTAGAAACTAT
This sequence comes from Solen grandis, assembly GCA_021229015.1. Classification (NCBI taxonomy): domain Eukaryota; kingdom Metazoa; phylum Mollusca; class Bivalvia; order Adapedonta; family Solenidae; genus Solen; species Solen grandis. The sequence continues at coordinate 44,990,439 of CM037780.1, read as the reverse complement.
CATATTTTATAAGGCTATCAACAGGGAACAGAATGCGAAAAACCACATTCGAATCGGACTCCAACTTTTTGAGTTATAAGCAAAAGAATGATTACAAGAAAAGCGCCCCCTAGCGGCAAAATGACATAGAAAATTTATTAAAATTTTACTGTTTGGTACCTAGCAAAGCAGCAAATAGTTCAATCAAGTATACTAGTCGCACAAGTCAAACTTTTTATTCTTGTGTATCAGAATTTGAAGCATAAAACCTGATTTACAATTATTCCAAAAAAGGATCAAACTTTGGATTGCCGTATAATGACCAAATCAAGTCCGATCTTCAAAAACTAAACATCACTGGAAAAAGCTCTTTAAGAACTAAACTTTTGTTCATATACTCTCAATTAAATATTTTTAGTTTTGGAGCTATTTGTGGCTGAATAAAAACACAATAATCGTAATATGACCTTGACCTTTTCAAATTTCTTTTAATTTTTTTATTGTGAGGCCCTTTCAAACATAACAATACATATTGTGTGAAAATATCATGAAGAATGAACAGAAAATAAAGTCAGGAACGACAAAAACATGTTTTTGAAATTTTAATTTTTCCCAAAATTTAGTGAAGTTTGACCTTTTCTAGAGGACAAACCAATGCATTTCCTAAATTCGCCACCCCATATATTTTGTGCGTATATGTCTTGAAAATCGTATGCAGCAAACAGAATTCTTCTATCTGATCTCTAACAAAAGTGGGAAGGTTTTTCGTAGACCTACCCTCATTATTTCACTTTTTTCCAAGGTTCGAACATTCAACCTCTCCTAGAACAATTTTTTCCCGTACTCGATGATGAGATTTCCATCATGTTTGATTGGGCTGTCAACAAGGAACATTATGTAAAAAACCGCATCTAAATCAGGTTTCAAATTTTTGAGTTATTAGCAAAACAGTGATTACATGCATTGCGCCCCCTAGTGGCTAAATCAGAAACAAAAGTGAAAAGTTTGACCATTTAGGCACATGTTCAGATAAAGATGACTCCATGCCCAAAATTTCATAGCTGTAGCTTTTTTCATCTGGCCGCTAGGCTGGACACAAAAATGGGTGGAATTGGAAAAATAATAAAAATAAAAAAAATGCCCTAAAAACCCCTACAAATTAATTGTACATATTTGGGTCTATTTTTATAGGTTTTAAAAAATATAAGAAATTAAATTAAATTTTAATTTTGCATATAAAAATTCTTTTTTTTTAATTTGTGTACGTGGGGAATAAAACCGAAAAGCAAATGCAAAGTTTCGTGCCGGGTAGTCGGGTTAAAAATTTCAATAATGCTTGTACTACGTGGGGAAGTTTTACTTATATTTAGGTTTTTTAAAGAGAATTTAACAGTTAAAAACCAAATGAGGTGGGGACGGTTTTAACGTTTAATTTCTCTTTTTTTTTAAAATTTTTAAAATTTGCCAAAAAATTCCATTTTTTTAAAAATTTTTTTCCCTTTTAATTCTTTAACCGATAACTTGTCCAAAAAATTTTCCGAAAATAATGAAAATTTTAAAAAACCAGTTCCCCGCCGGCACAAAAACCATTTTTTTGGGGTTAAAAAGCAAAAATAGGGTGACCCTGTTAAAATGTACAAATTATTTTAATAACTATCGGGGGGTAATTTGGTGCCTGTTTACGAAATTTTTAAGGTTCGGGTTTTTTGATGAAGCAGAACAGACAAAAAAATAACGAAAAAGAAAAAAATTATCACCGATTCGTTAAAACCAAAAAAAAAAAGAACCCCCCTTGTTAGTTTTTTTTAAAACATTTTTTTTCCCAAGTAAGGGGAAAAATTAGTTTTTAAAAAAAGTAAGAGGGTTTGAAAATTTTAACAAATTTTTTCGGTAGCTTTAAAGACATTTGGAATTTAAAATTTTACCTTAAACAGAATGGGCAAAAATTAAATTTATAAACAAAGGAAAAAAATACCAAAAAAATTAAAATTGAAAAATTTAAAAAATGAGAAGAGAAAAAAAAAGAAAAAAACAAAAGGGGTTTTTAAAAAAAAAAAAAAGAATAAAAAAGCCAAAAAGAAAATATAGGGCAATATTAATTTTAAACTTTTTTATTCAAATTAAACAATTTTTGCCGAAGAGATCAAATCCTTGGTTAATGTCTTTGGAGCGTAGATTCATAAAATTTCCCCGAAAGGCGATTTACCTTTTAAAAAAAGTCGTCCCTGAGTAATTCCCGGGGAAAAGGGTTTATAGGGCGGGGGTCAAAAAAAAATTTATTTTTGGAAGTCGATGCGTTTAAATTAAAACATAATTAAACATTAATGGTTGTGTTTTTAGTAACATTAAGTCCCTTAAAACGGTGGCGGTTCCGGCCCCCAATGATTTAATTTTTAATGTTTTAAAAAAAAAACTAATATATTTTAATTAAAGATAATTAGAGTTTGCCCCCCCCTTTACCGTTATGTGTATTTGGAGGGGATTAAGTTACTCGATGTGAAGTATTCACAGTGACATTTTTAAAATTTGTCCCAAAATTCGGCCTTTTTTGAGGGTCTTTCCTTTCGTTTAACAATTTTTGTATGGTGTTTTTTTTTTATTTTCTTGTTTTAAATTTTTGGAAAAAGAAAACAAATGTTTACATTGGGGGAAAAAGAAAATGAAAAATTCGTTTAAAAAAGTCGGTTAGGGAAATATCAAGGTAGGAAAAACCCCCGGGAAAACCAAAACAAAGAATAAAATATTTAATTTTAAAAAGTTTTTCAATTATTTAAATTTTTGTATTTACCAAAACGTAAACTTTGGTAGGTTTTCCCCTTGGTTTGCGTAGTTAATGGGGAGTTCCCGACTGATGGCCCTTGGTAAGTGCTGGGGTGGATATGCCCCT
>CM037780.1:44937473-44987473 GCA_021229015.1 Solen grandis | reverse complement strand
TTGTCAAATTCGAAGAAGTTATAGAACAGAGATTCAAGAAGAGTCGTTTCCCTTGTATGTTTATTGTGGGCGCCAGTATTAAAATATTAAGGTAAGACTATGACGGAAACTTAATACCATTTAAACAGAAATCAATAACTACAAATACCTTTTTTATGTATATGCCTTATATATCTTTATCGAACTTAAGCTCAGTATTTAAAGAAATTTTAAGACATCATAAAAATGTTCCCTTTTGCAAATTACAGTCAGGCTCAGATAGGTCAGAAATCTTTTGCTTAAATTGATTAGAAATATATTTTACCAAAAACCTTGTAAATTAGTTTAAGTTTGATAAGATTGTAAAGGTGATGCAAGAACAAGCACAGAACAGGAACACTTACTGTAATCGTGATAATGATTGTGATATTATATTACAATTTATGAATATTGTCACTAGATAATAAATTAGTAAACCAGTGTGTAATATTATTGGGGTCACAAACTGACATTGAGTATTGTATTCTAACTATTTATTCTACTAACTACTAATCATGTAAATACAAGTACAAGCCATGATACACAGTTTCATTAATACAAATAAATATAAATAATTTTTCATGAATACAAAAATAATAATTCTGAATATGTATATCCTGGAGTATCCAGTTCTCAACAGCATAAGAAGATATTGCAAGAAAAATGATCAAAGCCATCACTCTAATATTAAATATATTATCAAATGCATCAATATCGTCCCTTCAAATGTCATAAATTGTCAATGGTAATTAAAAACAAATTTAAGAAATAACTGTCAAAATCCAACAACAGTCAAAAATATTAATATTTCCAAAATGGCGTTATGAGTTCTCGACAATGAGCTGAAAATGAGTCTGTCATGAGTATGGTGCACATATAGAGACAAAATCTATAAAAAACAGTTGCAATGATGTTTTGTGTTCTTCATCACAGAACAGATTGGTTTGTAAAATATAAAATGGTCCAATGAGAACAAAATCACTATCACACTCAAAGTGTCCATGCCCTCCGAGATTTGTAACTGGGGGTACAATAGCAATTTTCCTTAGCTTTGTGTCCTTTCAACTAGAGAGTCCCTACAATTATGGAGGTAAATGGCAAATTTTGGGTATAAAAACCCTATACAAAGGATAAATGGGCATGCTGAATTACAATTACCAAGTATAAATTTTGCAATCATATTAATAACAGCTATGGCTCTAAATGACTTCAATGCATAGTATTGTTGAGAAGTGTTTTCATAATCAAACAGACACTATTTTAAAAACAAATGTTGGTTTACATAAATCAGTGATCGTCTGCTTGCTGAGTATTATCAGTGGTTTAAAAAATCATAAAAAGAAACATTAGTGAAAATGGTAGAAAATAGATACCTCTTTATTAAATGAATATATTTATCTGTTTCTCAAACATTTTCAATCATAAAAAGGTTTAGAAACACGGATCAATCAATTTTGTTTATTGTCAATGATTTCTCTGTAAAATTACATCACAGATGACATCAAATATTGCATCAGTGTAAATAGCCAGAGAATACCAATATGGCGAGAACCATATACTTGAGGATACTTATCAGTCCTAGAACTACATGTACTCACATTATTATTAGAATGCAAAAGGTATTGTAATTGTTTATTGAACTTCACAAATGCTGATTATCATAACTGCTTGAATTTTCGGCGCATCCTATGGTTCATCTCTGGGGATTTTTATGTGCCATTTTGATTTATTTAGAACACTGGTAAACACTTATTTATTTAGGGTTTTGTTTTACCTATGTAACATTAAGTAATCTCATTAATGTTGTTATTACCATCTTGATTTGTTTATGATATTACAAGTCACTCAGTGGAACTGTTATTACCTAACTGACAGTGTTTTTTTCATGAAATCCTTATCTTGCATGATAGGTTGTTACAATATTTTTCATTCCCCTCTTTCTTTGTTTTAAGGTACCATAGGATTCCATAAGATGATATCCAACTAACAAATGTGTTAAACTATTAAGATGAATGGATGTGTCATTCCAAATACTCCCATAGCAGTAGATTTCTGGAAGGTCAGAGAGTGTCCAAATGCAAGACTGTTTTTCCTAACCCACTTGCATGGTGATCATATAACAGGTGAGTTGTTTGCTGATGATAACAGTGATGATGGCACCAATGATGCTGATTATCATTACCAAAATTAGTGATGATGATTATAGTGATAACGTTTTAGATTAGCAATACCAAAATCATTTTACTCAAATGTTTGAGATTGTATTTCACTTGATATCCATGGTTGGAAACCTACATGCATCTCTGTCCATTATTGTTGATGTAGTGTATATGTAGGACCTGTGCTCATGTCTTATACATGTATCTTAAAATTCTAATAAAATTCAGTAATTAGGGACCCACACCTTGGCATGGGTGCCCTTAAACATCACCCTGTCTGTCCGTCATGTCATATATGTATAATTTCAGGACTGACATCATCATGGAACTATCCAATCTACTGCTCGGAAATCACAGGTCAACTGTTGGTAGGAAAACATGGCATCAAGAAGGATTTGATACATCCGATGCAGGTAGATTTCAAACCTATTTTAGTTTACAGCATTGAGTGACTGATCTATCACGTAATTTGTACTTATTATTAAGTTTAAAGAGAACTCAATATAGTGTAGTAGAGGTATAAAATGGCTCTTGTACTACCTTGCCATAGAGCTAGTTTTTTTGGCGACATGGTAGAATGTCCGATTTACATACCGAAGTTCCAGAGTTCGATTCCAGATCGGGGGAGTAGGATTTTACTTGGTTACATTTAGTATTCAACGTAAATAACTCAAAGTTGTAGAAGGGATGGCACCATTAGAAAGTCCCCCATACTCCAGGAATTTGAGAACAGGTTCTTGAAAGGAAGGGTTGTATGTAGTAAAGGTATAAAATGGCACTTGTATTACCTTGCCATAGAGCTAGCTTTTGTGGCAATGTGGTAGAGTGTCCAATTTGCATACTGAAGGTCCCGAGTTCGATTCCAACTCAGGGCAGTAGAATTTTACTTTGGTTTCTATACAATAGTATATATAGATATTCCTTGCACAGTTATTAGTTGTGAGTTAAGACTTCTTATGAACAGTGAAAACCTCTTGCTATTTTCCATTGTGTTAAAAAAAGTTGACATTTCTAACTGATACTTTTTTGCTGAATTTTCTAACTTAGTGCATAAACATATACAATAAAATCTGTTTTGGTGGCAACCTGTTTTTAGCAGCCAGCTTTATGATTCCAGAAAAAAAAATCTAGAAATAACTTTTATTTTGTAGCCACTTGTGCTTGTTCCATTGACTGATCACTTAAAGGTTAACTACATTGTAATAAGAACAATATAAGGTCCATCATCTTGTGACCAGTTATTATAAACTGTAAGTCAGACATTTTGCTAGTAAATTGAGGATGACACTTACCTTATACAAGTCAATTGTATATTGTATTAGATGTTTACATAGAGTTTTGAATCTTTAAAGAGAGAAAGAGATGAAGAGAGAGACAGAGAGCACATTTATGCCAAAGGGAATAATGCCAAAGGGAATTATCTTTATATCTTCCATTAATAATGAGAGAGAGAGTAGATAAAACATATTATCACTGCATTTTATTAAATTATAAGCACAGCTGTACAATTCATTTAGCTCACCAGAACACAAAATACTCTGGTATTCTACTGTAACTGATGTTAACAATTCCTTTGAAGGGTTCATTTCCTCCTAAACAGCTTGGCCAGTTTTACAGAAACTTAACAAGAGTCAGCATGCACATTTACCTCATGTAGAGGCTTTTAAACTCCTCAAATTACCATGTACTCCAAAAATTGTTGGGACTCCGTGTAGGAAAGGGCACAAAGTTACCCCCAGTTTCAAAACTCAGTGGGCTCCCTGAGCATTTCCGTATGTGGTCCTATTTCGAATTAAATGATCTTAGTTTAGCATGCTATTAACAGAGAGATAAAGATAGATCAGTGAAGAATACTATGTAAGTAAAAATTATGGAGTGACATTTTGACAAAGTATATTTTTTATGTTGTAATTTTGGAATTATGAGATTGCGATTTTTTTTTATGCATAAAAGGACAGCCTTAACAAAACTAATTTAAATAAAAATTAGCTGTATGAATATTTTGCAGAATTGCTGTATAACAATGATTTTAATATCTAATTGAAATAAATTTTCTTGTTAGGTCAATGACCCTCAGATACTGTTCTTGGATGAAGAACACAGGGAGCAGATGACTGTCACAGCCATTGATGCCAACCACTGTCCTGGGGCAGTCATGTTTCTCTTCCAAGGTTACTTTGGTTACATCCTCCATACAGGAGACTTCAGATACAGTGAGGAAATGATGAAATCCTTTCCTTTTAAGGATTATGCAGGTATGTATTAAGTTCTCTCCTATTTTGTTGAAAAAAATGTGTAATCATCATGAGTAACCTAATATAGCCCAAATCAACCCATTACCACTCAGATACACTATCATTTTTATGCCCTGCCAACTGTGTTAGGGGTTATATGGATTTTTGGTCTGTGTCCGTCTGTTCGTGTATTGCTGCTTGTCTGTCACAATTCAGGTCTACCTTTGCATTTAAGCTTTTTTTTTCTATGAAGAAGACTTCACATCTTCATGAAACTTGGTACACATGTATATCATGATATGAACTGTTTATGCAAATATTAGGACTGTGATCTATATTTCATGGTTGAATAAACAGAGTGAAATTGGTATTCAGGTTTACCTTTGTTTTTAAACATGAACTAATTAATATTTATGTAATTTTGTTTCTGTGACCTGTATTTCACAGTTGATTTAACATGATGAAATAAGTTGTTTTGCCTCAGGTTTACCTTTGCGTTTAAGCTATTTTTCTATGAAGATTACTTCACATTCTCAGGAAACTTTTTACAAATGTACATTGGTTCATATGTACATCATGATATGAACAATTTAATATTTATGCAGTTTAATGGCTGTGAGCGTGACCTGTATTTCATGTTTAGATGAATATGGCAAAATTGATTGTTCTGCCTAAGGTTTACCTTTAATTTTAACCTTCTTTCTATGAAGATGACTGCACATGACTTCACATTATCATAAAACTTGATACAAGTGCAAGATAAAGACACAGATATTTGGTTCTGACCAATGTAAGCCAGCAGGGCATCAATGTCGCAGAGACACATTTCCATGTTACACTATTGTTTACAAGCCTGTAGAGACTGGAAGCAATTTTAAATATGAGCAGGTTTTACAGTGGTACCTTCTTCATGTCTCAGATTCTGAGGAGTAATGAACAGTATAAAATCTGATTGGCCCGAGAGCTTAAATTCTTGCAGCATCTCTGGCTGATCTGGTTTTATTCTGTTTGCATATGTCATCCCTGTCATGTGTAAAGGGTTAATAAAGAACCATTAATCAAATAATGAATCAATTGTTTGTGTTTAAACTTCTTGTGTCTTGAACGTCTAGAGCAGGAGTTTGTGGGTTTATCCCCAGCCACGACATACCAAAGTTATAAAGAATGATACTGTTATAGCTTCCTTGCTTGGTGCTCAGCATATAAGGGTTGGTTCCAGGACTGGTTGACCCAGTATCAGGATAATGTGACTGGGTGTGGTATCATGCCAAATGTATATGGCCGGATACTGCAGTTTAGCAGCACTATCTCTGTCTCAAGTACAGATAGTCTCTAAATGACTGAAATATTGTCGGTTTAAACCCAAAAAACAAACTTCTTACGTAAATTTTACTCTTGGTATTTTAACTTAAACTTCTTAGATCTTGATCTTTAATGGTTATTAAACAGTAGAATATTGCTCATATTATTCAGTGAGACTGGTCAAGGTAATTTTTGCATTTAGTGTTCAATGATTGCTTAAGTTTATCCATAAATATTCAATGGCGTCATTGCCCAGTGGTAGTGCTACTGGTTGACTACAGATCTGAAAAATTTAGTGTTTGGTTGAGAACTCTCCTATACATTAACGGGCTCAAAGTAAAGGTAGTCTGGTACAACCCAGGAACTCTTGAGAGGGATTTTTATAGGTTGTAAGTTGACCTAGAAAGAAATGATTTAAACTTTCAAAATATTGATAAAAAATAAGTAAATAGGTATAACAAACAATCTCAAGACAATGGGTAGATGACTAAATTTTATTTCCAACATTTCGACCTTACATTAGGTCTTCTTCAGGGATAAGCTACATATGAAAACAAGTTACTGAAGTAAATAAAATTAGGTACTCAATGACATCATTATAAATCTAAAAATAGCTGTTGTCAGGGTCATGATTATCAATGTAAATACGATAAAAAAAAATATATATATGTAAAAATCTCAAAGTTAGTATTATTGAATAATCCATAGATAGAATAAATAAAAATGTAGGTTTTCTGGTGTGTTCCTTTTCATCTAAACAATAGTCTGATTGCTGTCGGATTTCTCAACAGGGTGTATATCAATGTCATATATTTGTAGAGATTGCTCTGTAGTAGGTGAGGTCGATCTGGATGGGGCGGTGATTTCTTGAATTGTGTCCGTAGATGTGTTGATGTTGTCTGATAGTGGGGAAATCGGTCTGGGGATGTGAATCATCTCTTTAAAAATCTCCAAAATTTCGCTGTCATTGTGTTGCCATTCTTTTGTAGCAGGTTTAGTTAAAAAATTTTGACGTGCTTCAAAAGGTGGAACCCAAGGTTTAATCAATTTGATATCAGGAGGTTGAATCGTCACCTTTTTAATCTCGGTATCGTTGGTGATTACTAAATTATGTTCTTTCTTCGAGTGTTTTTTCAGTTAGTCCTTTCTGCTGTAGGTCTTGATACATGCTGGGCATACATATTTCCGTTTAACTTTATTGTGAGATTTTAAATGTCTGGCAAAATGCGAAATATTACCTTTGATGAATTTATTGCATTTTCTGCACGGGATGATGTTTTGCCCAATTCTTAGATAGGTCGATTCTGGTGGTAGGATTTTATGATAAGAGAAGAGTTGGTAAACAAAATAGGGAAAAGATATTAGCTTTGTCATTATAGGGAATCAAGTGTTTATATTTAATGAAGAGAGTTTTTACAGGTAAACATGTTTCATTTTCACAGGTAAGATAGACACATTATACCTGGACAATACCTATTGCTCCCCAGGCTGTACTTTTCCTACCAGAAATGAGGCTGTTGACAGGATTATCGACATCATCACCCATCATCCAACACATGATGTTGTCATCGGAATGAGGTCCCTTGGGAAGGAAGACATGCTTCGTAGAGTGGCTCTTCACTTTGAGGAGTGGATTTCCGTCCCTTCCAAATTCTATACAACATTACAGATGCTTGGAGCTCCCAGTATTTTTCTAAGCAATGACCCAGACTGTAGAATACGTGTTGTGCCTTTTCATAGCATAAGTAATAAGTATGTTCAAAAATTGAATGAAAAGCATCCAACCATAGCGATCCTTCCAACAGCACTTTACACGGGGATTGATGCTCGTCCCTATGAAAATCAAGATAATGTATTTGTTGTGCCTTATTCAGATCATAGCTCATATCTTGAGCTGGTCAAATTTGTTTCTTGTTTAAAGCCAAACAAGATCTTTCCTGTTGTGAGTGGAAAATCAAGAGGTCCATTTGGGTTAAGTATTGCAGATAGAGCAGACATGTCCTGCTTCAATAGGTTTCTGTCAAAGACAAAAGAAGACAATAACATCGGTATTGTCCCTGAATCAGTTCAGCGGTTCATGAACAGTGCTAGAAGACTTTCAGGAAGTACAGGTAGGGGAAAGAAAAGGAAACTTAAGTCTGCCAAGGTGGGTGGGGTAAAATATGCCAAAAGGGGGATTTTCTATGACTCACCAGGGAAGGATAGGGGTGATAGTAAAAGTTCAGAAAAAGTTGACAATGATGTTATATCCATATGTCAAGACACTTGCAAAACCTCCATCAGAAATAAAATAGAGAAGGAAAATGAAAGGATAACCATAGTCGAAAAAGCCGATTCCAATACTTTTGTTACCAGTGAGAAAGATACTTCTAATGATGAGATAAGAAATGTCGATTCTGTATCACATGTTGGTAAAACAGGGGAAAAAATCCCTGAAAAGATGGGATGTTTGATGAAAGAAGAAAAGTTTTCAAGGAAGAGTGAAAAGGTTATACCTCATGAAGATATTAAAAGTATAGAGCACGTAGACAACAGTTGTTTAGTTAAGAAGAAAGTGTCAGTGGTTTCACCAGTATGTGCATCACAAGGTTTTACAACGTTTGGGAATGATATCCAGGAGTCTCAGGGATTTGATTTCAGTGATATTAGAGAAGGGACACAACCTTTTGTAAATGAAATGGTGGAGAAGATTAATGATTATGAGTTTCTGCTTCAGTCTACACCTGTGACTGAACTTACTGAAAATAATAAAACAGAGATATCACTTACTGAAGATGAGGTCGAGAGTGAATTTGAACTCAGTTTTAAAAAAGAGAAATGTGTGAGAAAGTCACTGAATTACAGCCCTAGACATTCTAAGGGTAAGGATATATATAATTCCAGTGATTCAGTTTCAGATATTTTTATGGGTATGAATGAGGATAATGATGAAGTTGTCCTGGTTCACTCAACTGATAACAGCTGTGATGACATTCAGAGTGAACATTTAAAGGAAGAGGAGGAGGAATCACAGTCCCTGCTGACTGATAATCAAGAACAGACCAACAAAGCTAAGTCCCTATTGGCAAATAATAAAGAACAGACCAACAAAACTAGTCCTTTTGACATAATCAAAACGACCAACAAACTAGTCCTTTGACAGAATCAAAACTGACAGATAATGAAGAACAGACCAACAAAGCCGAGTCCCTATTGACAAATAATCAAGAACCTTTGACAAATAATCAAGAACAGACAAACAAAGCTCAGGACTTTCATTGTGAATCTGGTTCGAAAGAAAATAAAGCTGGTAAAAATAATCCTGATTACAGCAAATGGATTTCGAAATTGAAACCAGAGAATTCTGGAAAAGGAAAATCTAAAGCCAAGTATTCCAAAAACTCCATGTTGAAGTATATTGTAAAGGTACAGATGGCAGAAAACAAAACAAATTTTCCTTCTTACTCTTATTGTAAAAGGGATTTGCATAGAAGTAAAGAAAATTTAAAAACGCAAACAGAAAGCCAGGGTAAAAGCCAGTTTTCATTCAGTGCAAGGTCTTCTACTAGACATAGAGCAAACAAATACAAATGTAAAGAAACAAGAAGAAAAGTTTCTTTGAATAATGAACAAAAAGAAGGAAGAAATGTTGATGTAGTTACATGTAGTATACCTCAAACCGGCAGGAAGGATAATGTTGGTTTTGCAAGAAATCAGAATAAAAGTGATGGAATTATAAGGGATGGAGACTCTGCCAATAAACATGACAATGGATTGATTGTTAATGTCGAAGTTAATGAATCTAAAAAAGATGAAGGATTTGAAATGGCAGAGTCTTTTGGACACACTAGAATATCAGACTGTTGTAAACAAAGAGCAAGTTTGAACACGTATAAAGAATGTCTGACCACCTGCACTGATAAAGATCATGTAGCATCAAGCAGTGGTAAAGAAAGTAAAGTTCTTTGTACTGATAAAAGAATTGGAATGTCAAATGATAAAGAAACTAGACTATCAAATGCTGATAAAGAAACTAGACTATCAAATGCTGATAAAGAAACTTCAGTATTGGGTACTGAAAAAGAAAATAGAACTTTGTGTTTGGGTAAAGAACCTAGAACTCAGTATGCTGATACAGAAACTACTGATAAAGTTGGTCGAATAGCGAATTCTGATGAAGAGACTTACACATTCCATGCTAATACAGAAACTAGAACACTAAAAGCTGACAAAGAAACTACTACACTGGCTTCTGATAAAGTTAGAAGAATATTGGGCTCAGTTAAAGAAACTGGAACATCACAAGCTGATATAGAAACTACTGATAAAGTTGGTCGAATAGCGAATTCTGATGAAGAGACGTACACATCCCAAGCTAATACAGAAACTAAAACACTATATGCTGACAAAGAAACTACAACACTGGCTTCTGATAGTTCGCAGAGTAATGAATATGGGTAAAGAAATTATGCTCGTAATGATTTTAGAAAATCAGATGATGATGAAGAGACCAGAGTATTGGGTTCTGATAAAGGTAATAGAGAGAGTTTGAATGAAGAAATTAGACTACCAGGTGCAGATAAAGAGACTAGAATATATGCCACTGATAAAGAAATCAGAACATTGAACACAAACCAAGGTAATAAAATGTCATACTCTGACAGAAAAACAAAGGAGCAAGCTAATCAAAGTAAGCATGTGGAGATGGAGATTCTGAATGTTTTGAGTTTAAAAATTGTGTTGAAATAATGTTGGCTCAGTTTATTAAATACGTGAATAGTAATGGTTATTTACAAAGCTCTGGTTTTAGTTTTATGCCATTTTAACTATTATATTCTATTTTTGAATAGATTCTGTACCTATGTTGTTCATTATGATTAAAACCAGTTATATTATTATTGTGTTATTGATGATATTTAGTACATTTTTGTCTGATCAGTAACTCATAAATGGGTTAACAGATTGAAATAAATTTTGGTAGACATATTTATCTCAATAAAATTAAAGACCAAGCTCGATTTTGGGCAAAATCCTGAGGTTTTTAGCTCACCTGAGCATAGCTCAGGGTGAGCTTTTGGGATACTTGATTGTCCGTCGGCCGTCGTCCGTCGTCAGTCGTCCGTCAACAATTTTGATGTTTACACACTAGAGGCCACAGTTTTGATCCAATCTTCCTCAAACTTGGTCAGAGTGTTTGTCTTGATGATATCTTGAACCCTTTCGAAAATGGGTCAGGTTGGATCAAAAAGTAGGTCAGTAGGTCAAATCTTAGAAAAATCTTGTTGTCCATCAACAATTTTGATGTTTACACAATAGAGGCCACAATTTTAATCCAATCTTCCTCAAACTTGGTCAGAATGTTTGTCTTGATGATATCTTGAACCCTTTCGAAAATGGGTCAGGTTGGATCAAAAAGTAGGTCAGTAGGTCAAATCTTAGAAAAATCTTGTTTACACACTAGAGGCCACTATTTTGATCCAATCTTCCTCAAACTTGGTCAGAATGTTTGTCTTGATGATATCTTGAACCCCTTCGAAAATGGGTCAGGTTGGATCAAAAGTAGGTCAGTAGGTCAAATCTTAGAAAAATCTTGTTTACACACTAGAGGCTACAATTTTAATCCAATCTTCCTCAAACGTGGTCAGAATGTTTGTCTTGATATCTTGAGCCCTTTCAAATGGGGCCAGACCGAAAAGTAGGTCAATAGGTCAAATCTTAGAAAATTTTGTTTAACCTAAGGCCATTTTGGGGGGGGGAAAGGAAAAATTTTTGGTCCAATCATCCTCAAAATTTCGCAGAATGTTTGTCATGATGATATCTTTTGTGGATGGGGTCAGAAAATTCCTGAACATTGTTTCACCTCATCATCTTAATTCTGAAGCATTGCCTGTTTTGTACAGGCAATGAATGATACTTTTCTCAGGTGAGCGATCTAGGGCCATCTTGGCCCTCTTGTTTAAGAAGTTTTTGCCCCTTTTCGACTTAGAAATTACCAAAAATACCTTGTCTGATCAATTACTCATCATAGGCTCAATGGATTTAGTTAACTATGGAGATAATTTTTAGTACATGTGTTAATCTCAATAACATGAAGGCTAAGATTGACTTTAAGCAAAGTACATAATTCTTTGACACAGTTATGGCCTCTTTTTGAGAAAGAATTTTCTCAAATGATCTTGTCTGAGCGACAAGGCCTCCTTATCTTTGTCAAAGTGGTGTGTGGAGTTGTAAGTCACCTTCAGTGATATCTCGTTGTATAGCCTCCACTTAACTTTGTGAAACAGGTGTATGATCAAGTGTTATTAAAAAAATTTAGCAAGACTGAATGAACAGATATTTTGTGGCATAAAGGGTAGTTTGCAGTTACATTATAGAACATTTTTGTGTCATTTAGTCTAGGGCATAATGGTGTTGCTGGGTTCAACCTATTTATTAATACTTACAGCAGTTAAACCAGTCAGCCTTTAAAAAACCTAGCAATATTTGAAAGTGTTTAGATGTTGCAAACTTGCAGTGAATCAAAATAAGGACATCACAGTCCAGTAGTAACATGCCCGACTGCAGATTCAAAGGTTATGGGTTCCAGCCCTGAATGAGGCAAGGAATTTCCATGACCTTCCCAGATGAAAAGTACTGGTTCAATCCAGGAACCTATAAGACGGATTAATATATATTTGTAAGAACTTGCTTCCCAATCAATGTAAAATAAGTAAGTTTAAACTCAAACTATCAAATCAAATTGATTTTTCCAGTCAAGATCACAATGAACTTATTGTATTTATACAGTGTAGACTCATTATAATACTGTCTATTACAACACAAAAGCCAGTATAGCGTGATTTACAACATTGGATCAAGAATCTATGTTTAGTGATTTCTTTATCCTTTACCACACATAGACATTGACGCACTGGCAAACGATGCAGACCCACATCAGATAGCTCAAGATATCTGCTCTGCAAGGTCTCCTCTGTTTGCTAATACAATATAGTTTGCACAGCTAACAAAAATCACTGTACCAGTTCAATAAATAAATAAATAAATCAAGTTATAAATTTGTATATGAATATTCATGATGTATCATCAAGTTATAAATTTGTAATTTGTATATGAATATTCATAAGTTATCAAGTTATAAATTTGTAATTTGTATATGAATATTCATGAGGTAAAGGGTTAATAGATGATAGTGCATTTTCATGTGGCACAATGTTGCCCAATATAATGCAGGTATCATGCAGTACAATGTACCGTATACTAGTATCAAAACCTAAACATAGAATTAAAATTGAGATGCACTGTATCATATTTCATAAAGTTCAAACCCCAAACTATTTTTGCCGGTAAAATTTTGTTTCCAAAAAAAAAGAAGCAGAACTCATTTTGTAAAATAAAAGATTTTATTATCAATATTAGTGCAAATACTGCTACCGTAATTTATATCTAAAAATACATTAAGATGTCTATGACACAAAACAATATTAAAATGAAATGGATTTACATAAAACAGGAGAATTTGGGAAACAAAAAGTAAGCACACACTGAACTGTATAATGATATACTCTGCTTTACAAACTTAAAATTTGAATAATCAAACATGTTTATACATATTTATGTTCAGAAAAAAAAAACACATAAGTATGAGGTCATAAAAATCATACTAGTATTTGGGTTGTTTTCAATGGCTTTTTTGATTGACCGTGATTTCTCTCTCAACTAAAACATTATGTGTTCAATTAAGGGAACAATGGAAAGTAGCTGCTTAGCTAATGAGAGTGTTACACAGTATATCGTTCTTAATCATAAAGTTGGGTCATTTCAGACAAAAAGTCTGTTACGTATATAGTCACTTAATTGGAAATAAATACTAATACAGGGTTGACTATATACAACATGTATTTTTCCCCTCAAATATTTTTTTTGCACCAGCCATTGTCACAAAAGAGAGAAAATAACCAAGCCAGAGTCATATTATTTCTATAATAAAATCTAATTGTATTCTTGGAAATTTAATAAGTACATGTATATATTTTCACTCAATCTTCAGATGGAAATATTCTTAGGAATATTATTGGTAAATGTCACGTTAATGTGACATAAGTATTGTAAATACCAGTATATTTAATAATACCATCGTCCTTTGGTCTTTTTAATAATGGTAAATTTGACTACACCCTACTTTCCTGTGTGAACGGGTACTGAAGATTAAGCCTCTGCAAGAAATAAGAAACTCTCTCACTATGGTAGGAAATTGAAATAAAAATTGCTGGAGCCAGCTGTAGAGGGTGAGATAACCTAACATCTCAAGCAGTCGTGTCATCGAGGCTTGCTTCACCCTGGTTTATTCACACTAACACACACGTGTACACACTGATGATTATGGACGAGATCTTTACATAACATCACATAATTATTGCAATAAAGTACGGAAGGTAATTAAAAAAATATTTTGTAGATTTGAATATATCGCACACACACACACACACACACACACACACACACATTTGTAAGTACACGGATCTATTAATTTACCTGCACCAAGGAAAAAAAGAAAATACTGAAAATGTGGATAATGAAACAAATGATCCACTCTTATGTCTAAAATTTGGCGAATTTCTGAAATCCTTCAGGTACATACCTTGTAATTGATTTGTTTTAATCAATCCATTAACTGAGTACCAGAAAAAAAGAATTTTTTTTTTTTATTTTTTTTTTTTATGAGATGTCTTTCACAATTTAGTGTCAGTTGGGAACACATAACATTATTTTTTCTATGAGACCTTCACCTTTAAATCACATGACTAAAACCTTAGCACTAAACACTGCCTGACTTAACATATCTGCAAAGTTTTATCAAAATCTAATCTAATGTGATTTGTGACCAAATGAAAAAAGTGTCTAACCCATATGTGATGGAAGTAAGAGACACAATTGCAATGGAATGGAAAAGATCATTAAAAATATTTCTGTAAAATCATTTATTTTCGTTGACATTAATTTTCGTGATCTGTGATTAAATCAATTTCGTTGGTACATATATTTGTGGAACCATGTTCTAGAAAACATGAGGTCTATGAAATAAACAGTTTTCGTGGAGTTAAATATTCATGAATAAAGTCATCCACAAAATCAACAAAAAAATTAGTCCTCAACGAAAATTAATGATTTTGCAGTATGGTATTATTTAATTAGATTAATCTCTGATATATAATGCTGCTTTCCTGCTCCAATAAACTGCCTTGGCTAGTCCATCCATCTACTGGTGCGTCGGGCACCAGTCATTCTAGTCATAATGAAGGGAGTTAAACTCATTGCTAGAATAGCCATTCCCAGTAAGGGGCGGTACCAAATCCAAGCCACAGCTATAATGGTGAGTGACAGGCTGATTGACAGGCTCACGTTCATAAGACACCCCCCCAAGGCCACAACATCTCCGATTAGGGGTATCCAGTCCACTGAAATACACATACATATCTTAAAATTCTTGTCTAGAGGGAAAAAAATCACAACAGAGTCAAATCAATGTATACTGTTTTAAAAATAACTACATATATATAAATAAAATCATACCAAGACAAATTTATCAATCCTGAGAATGTTAATATCCTCAAACAAAATGGCCATAGAGGCCCTAGATCGCTAACCTGAGTACAGGGTTACCCATAGAACATCTGTTCTAAAATATGTTGAAATCTGGCCAGTAGTTTTGAAGGAAATGATTTTTAAAGTTTTCATAATTCATTTTTAGCTCACCTGAGCACGTGTGCTCAGGATGAGCTTTTAGGATCGATGAATGTCCGTCGTCCGTCCGTCCGTCCGTCCGTCGACCACAATTTGTTCGTTTGCACTCTAGCATCTTCATTTTATGAGCAATTATCTTCAAACTTTATATCAATGTTTATAACCATAAAATCTCGGCCAAGTTCGATTATGGCTGATATCGGAACATTAGGTCAGGAGTTATGCCCCTTTTAAAATTAAAAAAAGCCAGATTTCACATTGTTTGCACTCTAGCATCTTCATTTCATGAGCAATTATCTTCAAACTTTATATCAATGTTTATAACCATAAAATCACGGCCAAGTTCGATTATGGCTGAATCCTTGGTCCCTTTTAATTTTCAAAAAATGCCATATTCAAGTTGTTTACACTCTAGCATCTTCATCTTTTGAGCAATCCTCTTAAAACTTTATGGCAATGCTTATGACCATAAGGTCTCGATTGAGTTCGATTATGGCTGAGATTCATTTATCAGGTCAGGAGTTATGCCCCTTTTAATATTCAAAAAATGCCAGATTTCACGTTGTTTACACTCTAGCATCTTCATCTTCTGAGCAATCATCTTCAAACTTTAAGACAATGTTTATGACCATAAGGTCTCGATTGAGTTCGATTAATGCTGAGATCCATCAATTAGTTCAGAAGTTATGCCCCTTTTAATATTCAAAAAATACCAGAAATCACTTTGTTTACACTCTAGCATCTTCATCTTTTGAGCAATCATCTTCAAACTTTATGACAATGCATATGACCATAAGGTCTCGATTGAGTTCGATTATGGCTGAGATCCGTCAATTAGGTCAGGAGTTATGCTCCTTTTAATATAAAAAATGCAAGATTTCACTTTGTTTATTCTCTACCAACTTCATTTTTGTTAACAATCATTTTTAAACTTTAAGACAATGTTTATGCCCATAATCTCACAATCGGGTTCAATTATAACTGATATTGACTTGTAAATTTAGGAGTTATGCCTATTTCACCATAAAAAAAAGCCAGATTTCACTTTTACACTTAAGCATCTTTATTTCTTAAGCAATCATCTTTCTCAGGTGAGCGACCAAGGGCCATCTTGGCCCTCTTGTTTTCCATTGCAACCGGAGTTCTACATGGATCAAGTTTATTTTAGCAAATTTTGTGAAGGTTCACCCAAGGATCATCCCTGCCAAGTTTAATCAAATTCTGTTCAACAGTTTTAGAGGGGATGCTGTTTAAAGTTTTCACTATATACATATAAGGTAAATTAGCCCTGGCCCTGGTGGCCATGTTTTTTTACCGATCAGATTAATTTTAGCAACTTTTGTGAAGCTTTACCCAAAGATTATCCCTGCCAAATTTAATCAAATTCTGTCCAGTGGTTTCAGAGGAGATGTCGTTTAAAGATTTCACTATATACACATAAGGCAAATAAGCCCCACCCCTGGCGGCCATGTTTTTTTTTACGGATCAGAGTAATTTTAGCAACTTTTGTGAAACTTCACCCAAAGATCATCCCTGCCAAATTTAATCAAATTCTGTCCAGTGGTTTCAGAGGAGATGTCATTTAAAGTAAATTGTTGACGACAGATGCAAGGCAATCTTGGTAGATAGTTACCCAAGGAACATCTGTACCAAAATATTTAACCAGAGTTCCACATGGATCAAGTTTATTTCAGCAACTTTTGTGAAGGTTCACCCAAGGACCATCCCTGCCAAGTTTTATCAAATTCAGAGGAAATGTCATTTAAAGTAAATTGTTGACGACAGATGCAAGGCAATCACAAAAGCTCACCTTGAGCACTTTGTGCTCAGTGAGCTAAAAATAGTGAGTTTAAAGGTAATGCTGTTAAATCAAATATAAACATTCTTATGCAATAAAAGAGAACACATTGCTATAACAAGTATGCCAAAGTTGTTTTGAAACACAACTCACTAAGTTCATGAAAACAGTATTTTTGATATTGATAATAATAAAAAAAATGCATTTGTTGCAGTTTGCTATTTACTTTTCAATTCACCAAACAAATAAAAAAGAGATTAAATAAAACCTGCAAATTCAACAAGAGGGCCAAGATGGCCCTTAATCGCTCACCTGAGAAAGATGATTGCTTAAGAAATAAAGATACTAGAGTGTAAACCAAGTGAAATCTGGCTCTTTTTTTTATAGTGAAAGGGGCACAATGCCTAAATTTACTAGCCAATATCAGTTATAATTGAATCAGATTGCAAGATTATGGTCATAAACATTGTCTTGAAGTTTAAAAATGATTGTTTAAAAAAATGATGATGGTATAGAGTAAACAAAGTGAAATCTTGCATTTTTTATGTAGAGAGTAAACAAAGTGAAATCTTGCATATTTTATGTTAAAAGGGGCATAACTCCTGAACTTATTTGCCCATCTCAGCCATAATCAAACTCAATCGAGACATTATCATCATAAACAATGTCATAAAGTTTGAAAATGATTACTCAAAAGATGAAGATGCTAGAGTGTAAACAAAGTGAAATCAGGCATTATTTTATATTAAAAGGGGCTAACTCCTGACCTAATTGACAGACCTCAGCCATAATCGATCTCAATCGAGACATTATGATCATTAACATTGTCATGAAGTTTGAAGATGATTGCTCAAAAGATGAAGATGTTAGAGTGTAAACAAAGTGAAATCTGGTGTGTTTTTTTTAAATATTAAAAGGGGCATAACTCCTTACCTAATTGGCCCATCTCAGCCATATTCGAACTCAATGGAGACATTATAGTCATAAACATTGTCTTAAAGTTTGAAGATGGTTGCTTAAGAAATGAAGGTGATAGAGTGTAAACACTAAATTCTTGACGACGCACGACAGACACTCACGGGATCACAATAGCTCAGTGACCCCTGGGGCAAAGCCAATTTTGACCCCAGGGTCATGATTTGAACAAACTGGGTAGAGGTCTATTAGCTCATGTTACATACCAAATATCTAAACTCCAGACCTTGTGTTTTCTAGTTTTTTAAAAAGAAGAATTTTCGAGTTATTTCTAAATTAGCCTATGTAAAATCAGGTGACCCCAATGGCAGGGCCAAATTTGACCCCCAGGCCATGATTTGAACAAACTAATTATAGATCCACTAGACAATGCATGATTCATGATTTGAACAAACTTGGTAGAGGTCTATTAGCCCATGTCACATACCAAATATCTAAACTCCAGGCTTTGTGACTTCTGAGAAGATTTTTCAGGTTTCTCCTATATAAGTCTATGTTAAATCAAGTGACCCTTGGGGTGGGGCCAATTTTGACCCCAGGGCCATGAATTGAACAAACGTAGAAGAGATCCACTAGACAATGCTACACGCCAAATATCTAAACACCAGGCCTTGTGGTTTCTGAGAAGATTTTTCAAGTTTTTTCCTATATTAGCCTATGTAAAATCAGGGACCCCTTTGGTGGGGCCAAATTTGACCCAATAGTCATGATTTGTAAAAACATTGTAGAGACCCAGTAGACAATGCTACATACCAAATATCTAAACTCCAGGCCTTGTGGTTTCTGAGAAGAAGATTTTTTTCAAGTTTTTCCTATATTAGATATGTCAAATCAAGTGACCCCTGGGGCGGGGCCAAATTTGACCCCAGGGCCATGATTTGAACAAACTTGATTGTGATCTACTAGACAGTGCTGCACACCAAATATCTAAACCCCAGGCCTTGTGGTTTCTGAGAAGAAGATTTTTCAAGTTTTTTCCTGTATTAGCCTATGTTAAATCAAGTGACCCCTGGGGTGGGGCCAATTTTGACCCCAGGGTCATAATTTGAACAATTTTAGTAGAGATCCATAGGATCATGTTACATACCAAATATCTAAACTCCAGGCCTTGTGGTTACTGAGAAGAAGATTTTTTCAAGTTTTTCCTATATTAGCCTTTGTAAAATCAGGTGACCCCTGGGGCGGGGCCAAATTTGACCCTAGGGCCATGATTTGAACAAACTTGGTAGTGATCTACTAGACAATGCTGCATACAAAATATCTAAATCCCAGGCCTTGTGGTTTCTGAGAAGAAGATTTTTCAAGTTTTTCCTACATAAGCCTATGTAAAATCAGGTGACCCCTGGAGCGGGGCCAATTTTGACCCCATGGTCATAATTTGAACAATCTTGGTAGAGAGTCATAAGATCATGCTACATACCAAATATCTTAACTCCAGGCCTTGTGGTTTCTTAGAAGAATATTTTTTCAAGTTTTTCCTATATTAGCCTATGTAAAATCAGGTGACCCCTGGGGCGGGGCAAAATTTGACCCCAGGGCCATGATTTGAAGAAACTTGGTAGTGATCTACTAGACAATGCTGCACACCAAATATCTAAACCCCAGGCCTTGTGGTTTCTGAGAAGAAGATTTTTTCAAGTTTTTCCTATATAAGCCTATGTTAAATCAAGTGACCCCTGGAGCGGGGCCAATTTTGAACCCAGGGTCATAATTTGAACAATCTTAGTAGAGAGTCATAAGATCATGCTACATACCAAATATCTAAACTCCAGGCCTTGTGGTTTCTGAGAAGAAGATTTTTTCAAGTTTTTCCTATATTAGCCTATGTTAAATCAAGTGACCCCTGGGGTGGGGCCAATTTTGACCCCAGGGTCATAATTTGAACAATCTTGGTAGAGAGTCATAAGATCATGCTACATACCAAAAATCAAAAGGCTAGGCCTTGTGGTTTCGGAGAAGAAGATTTTTTCAAGTTTTTCCTATATTAGCCTATGTTAAATCAAGTGACCCCTGGGGCGGGGTCAATTTTGACCCCAGGGCCATAATTTGAACAATCTTGGTAGAGAGTCATAAGATCATGCTACATACCAAAAATCAAAAGGCTAGGCCTTGCGGTTTCGAAGAAGAAGATTTTTAAAATTTTCATTTTTAAAATCTATTTTTAGCTCCTGTGACCTAGATTTTTGACCAATCAAAATAATTTTAACAACTTTGGTAAAGGGCCCCATAATGAACATTCCTGTGAAGTTTTATCAAAATCCAGTGAGTAGTTTAGAAGGAGATGTTGTTTAAAAGAAATTGTTGACGACGGACGCACGCACGCACGGACGACGGACGACGGACAAAAGGCGATCACAAAAGCTTACCATGAGCACGTTGTGCTCAGGTGAGCTAAAAAGGAAGATCATTGTAATGATTTATTTTTAATTGCTATTCATGTGGTCAATTTTTTGTGGGATGACTCCCATCACCTTTTTCTTAATAATATGCACTTAAAATAGTTTTGTGGTTAGCCCTTGATTTCATCATAATTTATACAAGGCAGTCCAAAGGACAGCTATATCCCCCGCCGCTGGCCAAATATTAGAATTTGTTTGGTCATAGGATTATGTTCACCTTAACCTGGCATGGATGTAGAAGACATAGAAGATCAGTTTAAGACAATTTTACTTTCCGGAGTTATGTATGAATCTCAGAATTCGGAGGCACATATATTAAAAGTTTACTGACAAGTTTTACATGGGAAACAGTACAAAAAGTGAACATCAATGAAGTATAGGATGTGTCAGGTAACCACAAAATACATGTGTAACTCAATTAAAAACTTTATATATCATGACGAAAATGTGTCGAAGCGTTCATGAGATATGGAGCGGAAACGAAAATA
Organism: Solen grandis; assembly: GCA_021229015.1. Classification (NCBI taxonomy): domain Eukaryota; kingdom Metazoa; phylum Mollusca; class Bivalvia; order Adapedonta; family Solenidae; genus Solen; species Solen grandis. Next base: position 44,966,380 of record CM037780.1, on the reverse strand, counting down.
ACATTTGACCCGCAAGTATGACATTGACCTTGACCAACGTACCTTCTGCACATCAGCTCAATGAGGTTAACATTTTAGCCGAGTTTGAAGAAAATGTGTCGAAGCGTTCATGAGATATGGAGCGGACATGAAAATAACATTTGACCTTCAAGTATGACCTTGACCTTGAGCCAACGTGACCTTCTGCACATCAGCTCAATGAGGTTAACATTTTAGCCGAGTTTGAAGAAAATGTGTCCAAGCGTTCATGAGATATGCAGCGGACATGAAAATGTTTCGGACACACTGACGGACGGACGGACGGACGAAGGGCATTCCTATAACCCCCCTCCCGCTTCGCGGCGGGGGATTAAAAATCCCTTTGCAATTCTTTATACAACAAGACAGTTCAAACACAATGTTACGGCTGAAAAGAGAAAACTACTGGTACGTACCGATGGTTGTAATGATGCTGGTCAGACATGAGAACCCAATGAACATCAGGAGCCACCCCCTAAACCTGATGGCCCAGGTGAGGAAGGTATTCTGCATCTTCTGTTTATTAAAAATCTCCTGTAATGAAATATAATGTCAATATAATATTATCTGAAGTAGAGAATGTATTGATAAAAAACATTTCACTGACAGACTGTTGCATTCAATGTTACTACTTTTGTCCATTGCTTGAAATACGTCCTACCGTATTTCATGTTGTACAAATACCGGTATATAAACAACAGTTTAGGTTGTTGATTTATGCAGTCAAGTATATGTTAGTAGATTTCTTATGGAAAATGAAACCATATTCCCTTCCCTCCTTTTGAAATATATAACAAGCAATACCTGTTTGCCCAATCTTCCAGTATAGAGAATCTCAAGTTGGTCCCCGGCAAGTGTTTGATAGGACAACAGCTTCTGGCCCAGCTGCCGGGCAATAATGCTCACCTGAAAATATTAAGTTACAGATTAAATGAAAAAAAAAAAATCATAGAATATTCCTTTGTCAAACTGTATTCCAAATTCATATTGTATTTCAAATACAATAGTAGTATAATATGAATACAGTAATAGGACAATGAAATATTTTATGATATTCACAATACTGTTAACAAAAAAACATTACTTGGAGCAAAAAAATCACTCTAACAATCAACTTATTTCCTTGCAATTAAGTTAGTTCAGGCTAAACTAAGAGACCACAGGAGTCAATACTTACAGTTGTGGGTGTGCCAAGCTTTGAAACTCCACTGATACCTGCATAGGACAGCTTTACACGTAAGTCTCCAACCTGGAAATGTATATTACTTTAAGAACATAATTCCTGTCAAATGTCTTGCCGTACTGGTATATTTGTACGATTTCATACTTAATTGTCACACAAAATTCTGTTCTTCAATGTTTTTTTTTTTTATTCAACAATAATTTCAATAGTTCATGTTTCTGATTTGTGGATTAATCTTCCTTCCTTCTAATAAAAATTCTACAAGACTGCATGCTGTTTTTTGGTGTAACGTGTACCGAACAAATGAACTATAAAACAAATACTTACATATATGAAATCTTTCTCTGGGCTTCTTAGCCTATTGATTACTTGCATAAACACATAGAACAATAGTTTATCTAATTTTAAAATGATTAGAAAATGATTTATTTGGCTCCCTGCCTTTAAAAACAATTACTAAATAATTAAATATAAGAATCAACCAATGATCATAAAAACCAGACTATCAAATTCTGAGCAAGAGTCAAAAACTATCTCTCCTTGTGTTAAACCTTTTATTTCCAAACCATAAACTTCGGTTTCAAACACTCTAAACCCTGGACTTCAAAAACCTGGTTTTCAGTACCTTCGGTACTATGAAACAATTCTAATCACCTCCAAACCTATACAAGAATGGATGACTCGAAAACCATATACAAATGAACCTTGAAGTCAGTTTAGAACCATTAATCATATATAAAAGGATGTGGCGACCCAGGACTAGTTCTGGGGTTTCTCCTGCATTGCAATAATGCTGGAGGTTTCCCAACACTTGCCTATAGACTCCACGCTTCCTTATATTTATATATATAATTCCCTTCTTCCGATCTGTACCATTCAACGATCAGGAGCAGACTGACTGAGAAAGAGAAAATTCTCGCCTTTTATAGTGCTCAGGTAAGGTGGCGCCCTCTGTGTCACCATAGCAATATGCAAGCACCTACATATGTTCAATAGGAAGCGTATTTGTTTAATAAGCGTCTGGTGATATGATCAAATTACATCAACGAAATGCGAAGGAAATCATAGGATTACAAAGTGATTAATGTTTGGAATTAATAACTTGGATTGGATTTAACTCTAGAATAGGTAAGTAAATAAAACCATTGATTTAAATACCTCTTTTTGGAGATCTTATACGGATTTCTGTTATTTGAATTAACGGCGGCAAAAGGCGATATATATATCAAAGGGGAATAACTATTGTCATATTTGTAAACTACATCTTCGTTACATTACCCACGCCTTCGGGTACAGTCGTCCCGACTGAATAAATATACAAATCCTGCTAACGAAACAAATGCTTTTCATGTTGTAACCTTACAACTAAATGAAAACAAATGAACTGAAAACTGAAACACTGTAGTTTGTCTTTTGTCTCTACATATACTATCAGATCTCACTGGTAAAACAGTTTGACCTCCAACTGGCCAGCCTCACACTTGAAAACAATATCTTCCGGCCTCACATGATGACCCTCTGGGATGAACTCTTTCATGCAGACCTCGAAATCACCCAGCTTGGAACCTTCCGTCCTGACAAATGTTGTGTCCATCACTCTATCCTCATTCTTGTCCATCGATAACTTCTGAACTATTCTCCCATCCTTGTCATTTTTAACACTGAACACAACCTTCACAGCTTCCGCTTCCTTGGGCCTCTTAACCCCTTTATCAGCACTATCTACTGTCTCCTCCCTACATACCGTTACAGTCTCTGGTTTTCCAGTTTCAGCACTCTTCCTCTTCATTGGTGCCCTGACTGGTTCGGGAGTTGTTGTCTTCCTGACAGTCCTTCCTTCAAGTATACCCAAAATGTCCTCTTCTTTGTCAAAGGGTTCCAAACTGATCGAAGGATCATCATCCCAATCCTCCTTATCAGATGTACTAGGCTCACTGGGTACTTCACTGGTACTGTGGAACTTCCTTTCGTGACGTTTCAGGTACACAGCTTCCTTGAAAGTCCTACTGCACGACTTGCAACTGAAACGTTGTTGCCAACAGACCTTAACATGCTCAGAGTAGTCATCTGCTCTGATCCTCTCTTTGCAGTGGAAACAGAGTGGGTCTTTTCTTGGCGTCTGTTTCGTGTTTGGCATGATTGGTCTGAAAATAGAAAAGATATAATCTTTTGCCCAAACTGGTTTCTGTCTCTTTCTACCGAACTTACTTACATCGTCTTCTTGTTCTGTCTCTGGGAAGAATATTTTCTTTTCATCTTCATCTGAAAAGTCAATAACTTCATCCTTACCTTTTTCAGTTAAATATGTTTCTCTTGTGTCTCATCTTCATCGTTTAGTAACTGGGAATGTGCCTTTCTCATTCTGTCTATATGTATTACTTGTATAGAACCAGACCTACCACAAGACACTTTATAGAGTACGTCTGATAGCTTCTTTTCGACCCTGAAAGGACCTCGCCAATAAGAAGTCAGCTTTGACGAGCAGCCAATCTTCTTAACTGGAAAGTAAACATATACCTGATCATCCTGTTCAAACTGTTTATATTTCAACTTAGTATCATGGTACCTTTTCTGTCTCAGCATTGCCTGGTGGGTATTCTGACGAACAAAGGTATGTGCTGACTCTAGGTTCTCTTGCAACTCCCAGACCCATTGATTAGGTGGAATCCTTTTTATGCTTGGGGGCATCTCATACAAGAGATCAAGAGGAGTTGAGGTCTCCCTACCCAACATCAGCAGGTTTGGTGTCATACCAGTTGTTTCATGTTGGGCTGATCGGTATGCCATCATTACGTATGGCAGTTGGTTGTCCCAGTTTTGATGGTTTTCATCTACATACATGCTAAGCATTGAGGCAAGTGTCTTATTAAAACGCTCCACCATGCCATCTGACTGGGGATGATATGGTGTTGTTCGGGTCTTCTCAATTTGCAACAATTTGCACATTTCTGCAAAAAGTTCGCTCTCATCCTTGGTCAGAATGTATAACACGTGGTACTCCAAATCTTGTAATAACCTCTTCCACCAGTATACGTGCAACTGTCTTGGCCTCCATGTTCGACATTGGAAAGCTCTCCGTCCACTTGGTATAGTAGTCAGCAATGACCAATATATATTTGTTTCCCCTATCTGTTTGTGGCAATTCTCCAAGGATGTCCAGAGCTATTCTTTCCATGGGATATCCACTACCACATATCTGCATTGGTGCTTTCATTCCTGGAATAGGCGCTTTACGCTTCAGACAAGCCTGACATCCTGCAACGTAGTTCCTAACGTCATTCTGTAAACCAGGCCAGTAATACCTTTGCCTGACTCTTCTTAGGGTTTTCTTCACCCCTAAGTGACCTGATGCTCTCACATCATGACAGTATGTCAACACTTGACGTCTCAAGTTCAATGGAACCACTGCTTGCCAGTATATAATTGACGTTCCTAGTTCATCCCATTTCCTTACAAGCAGACCATCGACAACCTCAAGTCGTTGCCACTGGTTCCAAAGAGATTTCAGGAAATAGCTATTGCTTGAAATATGCTTGAAGTCAGGCCTCTCTCCATCTTTCCACCATTGCTTTACAGTTGAGATGTCTTGGCTGTTGTCCTGAGCCTCAATCAATGGAACGGAGAATTCGCTTTCAAATGGTTGGTCTTCACTAATTTTCATTGGATGGACAGAAGACACTTTATGCTGTCTGATGTTCTCCTCATGACTACACAAACCACACTTTCGGCATGGAATTCTGCTAACTCCATCAGCGTTGCCATGAAGCCTCCCAGGCCTGTGCTCAATCTTCATATCATAAGAAGACAGTGTTTCAAGCCAACGTGCGACTTGACCTTCTGGATTCTTGAAGTTGGTCAGCCATCTAAGTGAACCATGGTCTGTTCGAACTATGAAAGGTTTTCCTATCAAATAATGCCTGAAGTACTTAACAAAGTGCACCAGAGCAAGCAATTCCTTCTGGGTTACGCAGTATTTGCGTTCTGACTTGGTTAGAGTACGGCTAGCATAAGCAATAACAACCTCTTTATTTTCAATCTTCTGCGAAAGCACTGCTCCAATTGCATCATTGCTTGCATCTGTATCTAAAATGAGTCCCTTAGTAAAATCTGGATGTGCTAATATTGGAGCTTCTGTTAATTTCTTCTTCAAACAGGAAAACGCATCTTCACAGACCTCTGACCATTCAAACTTGATATTCTTTTCTGTTAGTCGATGTAAAGGTTTGGCAATCTGTAAGAAATTCTCAATAAACCTGCGATAGTAGCTACATATTCCTAGAAATGATCTTAATTCTTTGACACAGGTTGGTGTTGGCCATGTGCGAATGCATTCAGTTTTCTTTGTATCTGTAGTTACACCTTCCTCCGAAACAACATGACCAAGAAATTCAACATTCCGTTGAAATAGATGACATTTTTTAGGTTTGAGTTTTAGGCCGGCATCACTTAGTCTACAAAATACAGAATCAAGGTTCTGGAGCATTTCTTCGAAAGTCTTCCCTGTCACAATGATATCATCAAGGTATATCAAACATATTTTCCAGTGCAATCCAGCAAGGACTTTCTCCATTAGTCTTTCAAAAGTTGCTGGCGCATTACACAGACCAAATGGCATCACCTTGAATTCAAACAGGCCTTCTCTTGTTGCAAAAGCAGTCTTGTCACGATCTTCTGGCTCTACTTCGACCTGCCAACAACCAGAGTTGAGGTCTAAGCAAGAGAACCACTTTGAACCTGCAAGTTGGTCAAGACTCTCATCTATCCTGGGCAGTGGGTATGCGTCTTTCACAGTAACATCATTTACCTTGCGATAATCAACACAAAAGCGACAGCTTCCATCCTTCTTCTTCACAAGGACAATGCCGCTAGCCCAAGGACTGCTTGATGGCTCAATAACATCTTTTTCCAGCATCTGTGTTATTTGTTTTTGAACTTCGCCCGTAAGGTGTGTTGGAACCCTACGAAGACCTTGTTTTATTGGTCTGGCATTCCCTGTTGAAATTCTATGCCGAACTATACCTGTTCGTCCCAAGTCTTCATCTGAATTTGAGAAGATACTGCTATGCTTTTTCAGTATGCTTGCAATCTGCTTACAATTGTCTGTACTCATTCCTTCAGTGCTTCTTTCATACAAGTCCACTAAAAATTCGGGCATTTCTGTCATGTTTCTTGTTTTAGAATTGACGTTCTGAACCTCTGTTACTGGGCTTACGGTTGCTATGTTTGTACCGACATTAAAGACTTTTTCCTGATGGGACAAATTCATGATTCTTACTGGTACAGTTTTTGATGCGGTAACAAGAGACCTAGCAACTAGACTATCACCACATTTCAAAAGTTTCTCAGAGGGTTCAACAAGGTACAAATCATCATTCCTTAAATTATGGCTATCAGAAACCTTTCCCAAAATCACAGTTTCTGTATTCGGTTTCAGGAAAACCTTCTCTGAAACAACCACTCTGAAACAACCTATTTTTCCGGCCATCTGTAATGAACAAGTCGTCCCATTTATAGACATAGTACTGTTTGTAATATCCGTAACCACGTTGTTTGTCCTCATAAAATCTAAACCCAATATTCCATCCACGTCCACATCTGCAATTATAACCGGAACTGGATATTTTGAGCCCTCTATCTCTAGGGTGACCTCGGCTCTTCCCAGAACATCTAATGGTGACCCTGATGCGGATACTATTTGTTGGGTGAAGCTGTCGATTTTCGTTCTTCCAACCCTGTTCCATACTCGTGATGATATAATGCTCACTGTAGCTCCTGTATCGATAAGGCAGTCCAAGTCAAAATTGTTTACCTTGGCTCTAATGAATAAGCCAGACCCCTTTGGGCTAGAACATTTTATACTGTGTGTAGGTGAAGCTTTAACATTATCTTTCTTTGGACAGTTTCGTTGGAAATGAGATTTTGAACCACATTTAAAGCATCTTTTCCTTCTATCATCCTGATTGTATATTTTTCTACCATGGTTTTGAAAATTCCCAGTCTGAATCTTCGACCTATCTTGGAAACCAAACCTCTGGTTTTTCATGCTCTCAAACCCATGCTTCATTTCTGACATGGTTTCTTTCATCTGTTTTATATCAGCCACGATTTCTTTGTACCCCGGACTTTCTGTCTCTGCTACAGACTGGAGGTACCCTTTACCTTCTGTAAATTTCTTTTCTGCCCTGTTAAAAGCTTCTAATTCCAGAGCATGCCGGACAGCATCGTTCAAATCTACAGGCCTCGCTTGCTTCACTCTGAGTCTCATGTCAGAGCTAACCAAGGAGTCAATAAATTGCTCCTTTGCCAAAACATCTCTAACGTCCGCAGGTGCCGAAGGGTAAGCAAGATTTGTTAATCTTCTTATGTCTTGTGCCATTTCTGAGAGTGTCTCCGACGCTTTCTGTCGTCTCTCACGAAGCTGAGCTCTATGTAACTCTGCTTGATTCGGGGGCGCAAATCTTTCCCCGAGAGCTGTCTTCAACTTATCAAAGTCATTTGAATTTTCGGACAGATTGCTTAAGAGACCCTGTGCTTGGCCACGAAGTGATACTGAAAGGTAAAGTCCTTTTTCTTCTTTAGTCCAACCATTAATTTTTGAACATGCTTCAAAGTGTGCTAGGTAATCATTCCACGACCCTGTACCGTCATATGTTGCTGGCTTAACTTTGACACCGGTTTGCCTATGATCGTTTAGCTTGGTTTTCTGTAAAAACGATTCCTCTAAAGTTGGTTTTGGTGTTGAAAACATTGGTTTTGAGCTGAGATCGAAAGAAACATCTTTGGCCTTATAATCACTTTTTCTGGGCCTGGGTTTCAGTATAGGAGTCAATACTGGCGGGTTGTCTGGTAACCTAGAATGGTTATTTTGTGTGGGAAACTGAAGGTCAAAACCATGTGGCTGGTTCATTGAAACCATCCCTGATTCACGTTTTGGTGTTAGGAGCTGATGCATGGAACTTAAAAGTTTCTGCTCCAGCAAAGTTATTTCATTTTGAAGCCTTGTTATTTCTCTTTGAGTTTTGAGCTTCTTTAGTTTTTCTTCCAAGGGAAGCATGCTTTCATTAACTGACTCTGGGTCCATTTTCTGAGACATTTGGGTAAGTTAGAACTGGGGATAGTTTTAATTAATCCCACCGCTGCCACCAAATTTGTAACGTGTACCGAACAAATGAACTATAAAACAAATACTTACATATATGAAATCTTTCTCTGGGCTTCTTAGCCTATTGATTACTTGCATAAACACATAGAACAATAGTTTATCTAATTTTAAAATGATTAGAAAATGATTTATTTGGCTCCCTGCCTTTAAAAACAATTACTAAATAATTAAATATAAGAATCAACCAATGATCATAAAAACCAGACTATCAAATTCTGAGCAAGAGTCAAAAACTATCTCTCCTTGTGTTAAACCTTTTATTTCCAAACCATAAACTTCGGTTTCAAACACTCTAAACCCTGGACTTCAAAAACCTGGTTTTCAGTACCTTCGGTACTATGAAACAATTCTAATCACCTCCAAACCTATACAATAATGGATGACTCGAAAACCATATACAAATGAACCTTGAAGTCAGTTTAGAACCATTAATCATATATAAAAGGATGTGGCGACCCAGGACTAGTTCTGGGGTTTCTCCTGCATTGCAATAATGCTGGAGGTTTCCCAACACTTGCCTATAGACTCCACGCTTCCTTATATTTATATATAATTCCCTTCTTCCGATCTGTACCATTCAACGATCAGGAGCAGACTGACTGAGAAAGAGAAAATTCTCGCCTTTTATAGTGCTCAGGTAAGGTGGCGCCCTCTGTGTCACCATAGCAATATGCAAGCACCTACATATGTTCAATAGGAAGCGTATTTGTTTAATAAGCGTCTGGTGATATGATCAAATTACATCAACGAAATGCGAAGGAAATCATAGGATTACAAAGTGATTAATGTTTGGAATTAATAACTTGGATTGGATTTAACTCTAGAATAGGTAAGTAAATAAAACCATTGATTTAAATACCTCTTTTTGGAGATCTTATACGGATTTCTGTTATTTGAATTAACGGCGGCAAAAGGCGATATATATATCAAAGGGGAATAACTATTGTCATATTTGTAAACTACATCTTCGTTACATTGGTTTAAATATATATATATATATATATTTTTTTTTTGCTTTTCAAACACTTCCAGATGCATCAATCCTGTCCAATGCCAATTCTAGAGATTTTTACTTCTACTTCTAAAACAAGCTAGCATTTTAAATTGAAAATGCTTTGTACCTTTTTTTCTCCCCCCCCCCCATAAACATTCTTCTTATTTTCATATTTTATAAGAAAAAAGTATGTCAAATCGAATTTTGAAAATGGAAAGAAAAGATGTGGTCATTAGACTTGTTTTTGAGATAATAGTTCATATTTTGAGTACCGTAGGAGTAAAGCTCTGTTTAAAGATTTACTTAGTTCTAATTGACTCTTCATTAATTACATGCAATTTAGACGCAGCTACTGTGACATGATTAATGAATTCATAAAAGCTTTAGCAGAAAAGGTTTGTCTTGTCAATAATCAATTATCTCCTTTAAAAAGAACTTGATAACATCCATAATGAAAAATAGTACTGTTCATTATAAAAACTACTGAAATCATCTTTAAATGGATGTGCAGTTATTTTTCATCCAAACTGTTTGTCAATGCATATATTCTGCTAAAGGTAATCCATCCATCATTAAATAGATGTTATCCAGAACTTGGCAAGTGTGGGTTTTTCCCGTCTAATCCGGGTGTTCAAACAAACTTTTACTTTTATAGCTTCACGGTGCACTACTGTACTCAATAGAATTAGTGCAACACCATGAAGTTGTAACTGTAAAAGTTTGTTTATACCCCTGGATTAGCTGGGAAATTCCCAAATATTCTTATTTCTGGAGAAAGTCTATTGTGATCATGGTCCAACAAGTGATCGCTGGAATTTTATAGTAAATACAAGCCTTTATAAAATTGAGAGCATAACAGCATATGACTTAAAGTACATGCATTCTTGCATCTGCACTGAGGCTTTATAAGCATTTGATGGACCATGATTATAATTTAATGATGGATGGGTAACCTTAAAAAGGAAAATAAAAATTAAAATACCAGGTTGTTACATATAATGTAAAATACAATGTAGATGAATTACTCCACTCCCCATTATTATTTTATGTGATTGGCAATATAACATGGTTATTGGTAAATACTATTTCCCCAATCATTCATGTCATAATTTTGTCACAAAATTACAATGCATTCCAAAATAATTCAGTTGCTATGTTGTTATAATGGATTTACTGTGTACAGGAGTTCATAGAAAAAAGTTTAATCACTGACCTGTGGCCTTGTGGGGTCGGACCCATGGAAGAAGTAGCCACCAAACACTTGAACATTGGGGTCAGAAAATTCTGCGACTGGAGTCAGGTTGCAGTGGTTTGAAGTCCGATACCTGAGACACCAGGCCTGTATAGGAATAGAAAATATTTAATACAATCATGAAACTTTTGAGATTTTATCACTTGATTTGATCCAGTGAGAAACTTATCCGAGCTACTGAGATGAACCTTCATATTGCTCTACAGTATTTAGGAGTCCAATCCTAGATACGGCAGAATACTGTACATACCATATAACTACATACCCATTATATCAAATGCCAACAGATTACACTGCAACAGTATTCTCAAAACCATAATCTTGTTCATGCTCTATTATGCTTTAAGATTATTAAATCAAACTAGAGCAATCACTTGAGCTGATTAACACCCCATCTACATAGCCTTGATTCAACAATACAACTTGTATAAAGGTATTGAATTCTTTGTGGAAGCAGGATCAGTTGCTATGGGACAACATGCATGATTTTTATATAGTGTCTATTTCTTTTGTGAAGCTAGGGTATACCTATGATTTAAAATGCAAATTCAAAGACGACAAATGAATTTCTTTTTCTCATTTTTTTTTTAAAATCTTTTAATGCTATGATCTATGGCAGACATGTATATCTTGCATTTTTTCTTGTATTTTTTCTTTTATTGAACTATCACTGAACACACGTCTCAATATCTTTATTTACCTCATGCAATTTTACCAAACCTAACTATTTACTGAAATACATCATGTCATTAATTAGCACACACAGATGAATAGCTGTGAAGGAAACTGATAATACAATATTTACATTAATAAGCAAAAGCTGAACAGCTAACCTTCATGTTTATTTCTCAAATATTATATCAATTTGTTAACAGTTGACACAAAATAGCATTAAATGTTAACTTTGACCTCTTATTGTGACCTTCACCTTTTAAAGTCAAATGCCCTAGAGTCTCTTTGCTCATTGCCTTACTGTGGATGAGTTTTTGTTACGAATTCATCAAAATGTGAACAGGGGCTCAGGAGATACAGATGAACAATACAATGTTTTACCATGTAAATATGTGGGAAACAATGAATATAGGAATGTTATACATCCAGTAAATATGTATTAGGTATAAATTATGATAATGGAAAAATCGTTACAAAAATATATACAAACTTACCACTAGACAAGAGAAATCACCCCACGTGCACTGATTCTGCTTGGAATGTTTTAGCCTATACAGCCATTTCACTGAAACATCATCAACACAGAGAACCTACACTGGGCATGCAGTGACATACTGATCTATGACAGGATGGTATATCATACGTAACCCTTTAAATCCTTATGTATAGTTATACTAGTACGAGAGGTGATTCACGAATTTTGTGGGTAGACGTAAAATTGTCTCAAGTTTAGAGGGTGTTATAGAATACCTGTTGAAGAAAGGAAATTCCTATAAAAGCATAAAGAAGGAGCTAAAGGGGCAGGGGCATGATGTATCTTTGTCCACAATACATAGAGTAAAACATTCCATCGGCAAATCTCGAAATCCTAATACTAAAAAGCCGAAACCAGGTGAGTTTCGTAGGCGACCTATTAAGTCAACTGATGACGTCATTTTTTTTTATTCAAAGGGTAAATCCTCCAACCCAGAGAGAGATGGCACAATGTTAAGGTGTATCTCAGGCTACTATTAACTGAATTATTAAACGTGTACTGCAATGTAAATTTCGCAAGAAAAGCAAAGTTCATAAGCTCAATGCAAATCAAATTGAGAAAAGACGTCAACGTTCATGGCGTCTGTATTTACGTTTTAAATAACAACCAGTGGAAAATTTTTGTCACCACCGACAAGGCAATGTTTTATCTCGGTGGCAGTCATGGTTGTCGTCGGGTTTGTTATTACTGTAAAGGAATACATGATGTTTTAAAAGTTTGTAAATCGTGATTCGTTTGCTCAAAGATTCATGGCCTGGGCAGGCGTAAGCTTCCATGGTAAAATGGATATCAGTATTATTGATAAAGGTGTAAAAGTCAATTCAGACTTCTATATCAATAAAGTTCTGAAGCCTTTTGTCAATAAAGATCTTCCCAGAATGTTTCCTGGAGACCAAATTAAAGACATGGTCTTCCACCAGGATAGTGCATCCAGTCATACCTCAAAACACACACTTGCATACTTGCGTAAAAAAAAAATCAACTTTGTAACGCCTCAAGAATGGATTTTGCTATTTGGGGTATCTTAAAACGACGTTTACAAAAACGTAAAATATACACTTTGGCAGGTCTTAAACGAGCATTAAAGGATGAATGGAAAAAAAATAGAACCAACAGAGTTATAAATAAAACATTGCAGTCATGGCCAAAGCGATGTAGACTCATTTCCAACATGCATGGATCACATATTGAGCATTCGTTACAGTAAAATGCATATCAGTTTAAAATTATACGCTGTTACAAAGTGTTTCAAAATTCGTGAATCACCTCTTGTATAGGTAGTTTTATTTATGCTAAAACATTATGTAATCTGTAAAAAAAAAAAATACTTGTTTAAAGACAGAAAGATATGTAAACCACATGATGGTGATAAAAATGTTAATTTGATTGTTGTTCGAAACAGAAAGTCTCATTATTGCTTTAATATGTTACATGTTACAGAAATAAATTACCCTTTCCGTTCATTCAGATCAGTTTTAAAAAAGTATAGTGATGAAGACTACACCATACCATGATAACTTTAGAATAATTGTATTTTAAATAGGGAATATTATGTTGCAGTAGCTTTTTTGTAGCTTTCTATTTTGCTATGAGCTCAGAGTGACCAAACAAGATGAAAAGCTACTACAAAATAAGTTTCCTTTTATTATACACTTATAAATTTTCAAGACACAAAAAGCCAGTTAATATAGGTTTTAATGAGTTTATCAAGTTTTCTCAAGAAATAAAAAATCATGAAATCTACCATGTCGAAAGTAGTCCGCAAGGTCTGATGTCAGGCTACGATATTTAGAACTGTAGTTGTCAGTGACATATTACAGAAATTTAATCTGTTGAGTTGTACTTGTGCCTCATGTTTGGCATGTATTTGAGCATGAAAATTTATAAGTACATAATAAACAAGAACATTATTGATGCAAAGCATCAAAGGTCGCCGCAAAAGGAATAAGCAAGAGGAAAGGCATTGTACATGTTTTACTAGAAACAGAAGTGCAATAAAACCAAGAATTTTTAAGTGTTTGAGCACCATCCTATCATGTGACTTAAAAAGCGCGGTATTTACATCACGTGAGAACTATTTTAGGCTATGACTCACTATCCGTAGACTGGTTTCAAACATTTTATCAGTCAAAATAGACATTAAGCACTTGAAATCGTGCATTACATATCAAAGATTTTTTTTTTATAAAAACACAATAAAAATAATAAAAAATAATATTACAAATTCTTTTCCTGTAAAACTTTATTGTCAACGGATCAAATAAAATTATTAAATGAAAGGCGTTGTCAAAACTTGAGCTCCTGACAAGGTCTGATCTCCATTCTTGTGCTGTAAACAAAAAGAAACAGAGTGTAATAAATAATTGGTCAAAGATTTATCTACATTTTCTGATTAAAAATGGATATCATCTTTTGAGCTTCATATCTCTAAGTCCACTAATTTGGCTCCATTCTCTTTGTAAAACAAATAATCCAATATCAAAGGCCTAAATATACTTCTTCACAAAACAACAAGAGAGAAAATCCTTTTTAAAAATACATTATCATCAAATACTGCATACTTTAAACATGATAAACAATCTTTACTTACAAATTGCAAAATTTACAGAAAAAAATATAATAATGTTCCAAAAATTGATTTAAAAACAATGAATAAAGTAATGATCATAACAAAACTAAAACTATCACAAGGCAGTCCAAAGGACAGCTATATCCCCCGCTGCTGACAGAGGAGACATGTTTTTCCTCTTATGGAAATTGCCCTGCTTCTGCCAACATGTTGATGTAGTTGACTTATGATAAACTTTCCGTTGTTCAGAAAATATAGCATGGAAACAAAAATATCCTGGAAATGAACACTGAACCATCAAATGTAACATTGAACTTGAGCCAACATGACTGTCACCTGTGTTCTGTACATCGCCTCAATTTGGTTTATAATTGAGGCAAGTTTCATTAAAATCACTCGAGGATAGGTGTTATGGGGCGGACACAAAATTGTAAATTAAATTGGGGATAGGAGATATGGAGCAGACATGAAATTGTAAGGAAATAGAAGGTTCAAACACATGACCCTCAAGTGTGACCTTGACCTTGAGCCAACATGACTGCAACCTATGTCCTGCACATCATCTCAATTAGATATATATTTGAGGCAAGATACATGAAAAAACTAAAGGGGGTATCGGAGATATGGAGCGGACACAAAATTGAAATGGAAATTGAAGGTTCACATAACCTTCTAGTGTGACCTTGACCTTGAGCCTACATGGCTGCCATCTGTGTTCTGCACATCGTCTCAACTAAGTTTACAGTTGAGGCAAGTTCCACGAAAATCTTCAAGTGTTAGAATTGAGACACGAAAGTTACGATGACAGACGAGAAAGGCCATTCATACCCACGACGCACGGAGTAATAACACATAACTGATACCCCTACATCCTACTTTGTCTTCATGTAATGTGAGTTAAGGATGTGACATGACTGTAAGGAGCATGATGGGATAGGACGGGACGGGACAGGACGAACTAGATTCCTATACAGACCCCACTTCTGTGAAGCAGGGGTACAGTAACTATAATAATTTATAAGGCAGGCTACATGAAACCTTATGTACATAAAAGCAAGGCTTACTATAAAAATAGGATTTCTCAACTCTTGTTTGTCCATTTCCTTCATCATATTTTCTGAAATATCAATAAAATATTTATTATGAAGGTCAATAGAGCTTTGGGATTGTAATCTTCAAAAATACTGGTACATAAAATAAAAGGAAACAATTTAATGAGAGGGAAATAAAAAGTAAAATTTCTATGCAGATTTAAATATCAAATTCAAACTGAAATTTAACTGAAACTAAACATAAATGTCACTAAACATATGAAAAAATTAACAGGGTGCCATGCCTGACTGCTGATCCAAAGGTTGTGAGTTTGAACTCCGTTGGGGGCATGGATTTTTCATTGCCTTCCCATGTGCAAAGTACTGGTCCAACCCAGGGACAGTCGAGTGGGATAAAATGGAAGAACTGTTTCTCAATCGACATAAAAAAAAGTTTAAAATAACAAGAGTTATATGACCTTTGGTACATATTTCTACTTTTCACTGATCGTCATAATAAATAATCAACCTTAAGAAACCCTTTTGCCTTGTAATTATTTACATAATAAGGATTTTTTGTCATCACACATTCATGCATGTTACACAGGTTTCACTAAACATACCTTTCAGTCTCGTGCTCGATCCACTGGTACATTTCTACAGACCTCTGTAGCTTCACAGCATGTACAGCCATGTTATACAGTGGGTCCCTCAGCCCCTATTCAGGAAAAATGTAATTTTTAAGCATCAATTATTTTTCATTTGATATTTAGCGAAACAAGTAGAGTTATGCCTCCACTAGATAATGTGGATATTCAATATTTCATCATGATTACAACTTTAGCATCTTCATTTCTCTACCAATTTCAGCCATTATGAGTCAATTCTTAAGATGGAATGTGCATAATATTTGACTTCTCAAGGTCATTATTGACTAAATTGTACCAATTGGTCAAGAGTTATGTGCCCCTTAAAAAGACATATGTTCACTACATCATTCAGTACCCGATTTTTCTTCACCGTTTCTAAAATTATACAGATGTGCATAAAAGTACAAAATTGCATTTTTTATTTGGTGTATATTTTCTTACTTAAGAAAAAACTATGTTCAGAGTACACGTGTATCTACCACTGAAATAAAAGGTTCAGACATCACTGTCCAGCACACCTTCTGAAGTAATTTGGTTTCTATGTCAATGTTAAGTTTAGTAAACAAAAACAGCTGTACAGGTGTAATAAACAGAAGCAAACACTCTTATTCAGAGCCTAGTTTTGTATATTTCAGCTGATTGTTTTAATATTTATTATAATATATTATGGATAACCTCAAGCAATACATTTGTATTGAAATTTATATTTTAATTGAAATAGCGATAAGAAATTATAAAGATGCAATTTATTTATCTAAATACAAAATCATGAATATGTATGAGCACAATAATGTATAATTATGTGATGTAATATGTATCATGTTGCATGTGTTTGTTAATTTATTTCTATATGTAATGATGAAAATCTGTAAGAAGTATAAGTCAATAAAATATCTATCTATCAATCTTTAATATTTCCATGCTACCAAAATTCTCTAAACATATAGATGTATGCAGAGGATAAAGAGCATGTGATTACCTTATCAGTGGACACTGGGCCTATCAAGTGCACAAGTTTTCCATTGTTTTCCATGGAGACCACCTGTGGGGTTGGAAAACTTACAGCCATTTCTAGACCTTCATCTTAAGAACGGGCTGTTTGTACAGCCCTACCCTGAAAAAAGAGAAATTAAATATATAAAAGCCAAAGCTTTAATGGGGAAAAATATGAATATCCTGGCCCAAAGTTCTCAAAAAATATATATAGTTCATCTTTTTCCAGAACCTTACATTTGGGTTTTCATAGGTGATTTGAAATTTATATGAAAGTATCTTAAATCCACAGACCATGTGGATTGACAGATGGATGGATGGATGGATGGAATGAAGATAGGACTAATTTCATGTCCATGTTTATCCTGAGTTGCAAATAGTTCTATCTCTAGAGTTATTATTCTTTACCTTTAATGGGTAAGATGAAAAAAATATTAATATTGAATTTAAATTCATTTCAAATTATTGAAGGTACTATGAACTGGAAATTAGTACATGGATTTTAAAACATTTTTATGATATATGATTAGGAATTCAAATTCAAATTTGACTTTTGAAGTCCACCTAAAAAGACGAGGAAGGAAAATAAAGAATGTAAAATAAATATAACAATAAACAAAGTTAAATATTAAAACAATTAACAGAGTGACTGACGCAAAATATTTAAGTAAACCAATAAGTGATACATTACCTCATTCCAGAAAAGAAGACCAGAGCTAATGAGCAGAATGGCAAGCCCCACTAGTACAGCAATCAGACTGCTTCCAATCCTGTCCAGAAATCCAGGATTTCTTTGGTAACTGACTCGTGTTCTTCCTTCAATTGCAGTCAGCTGATACAATGTATACATTGATTAAGTTATACAATTTTACATGATGAATTTCACAAACATGTAATTACTATTATTAATTAAAATCATTATCATCATTGTTGTCATCTTTTATTGACATCACAGGGATCATTTTGGGCCAGAATGTGATTTTTGTCCATTTGGCAAATTTTAATGGAATTTTTAGCATATTAGTGAGGTTGTTTTTAATAACAACACAAACATGAAAAGTACTAAAATTCAATCTCTGGCTAGTTAATTTGTGACAAAATGGATTAAGTAACATGACATTATAGTGTCAAACTTTTTCTTAGTTTTCTGCAGAATTTCTTTTATTCTTAGTTTTCTGCAGAATTTCTTTTAAAACAAAATTTTTTCAATGTAAATTATCTCTTTTTGTTTCTTATTGATCTAAGAATTATTGAAAACATATGCTTATCTGAATACATTTCTCACCCATTTAAATATTCATTTCAATCATAAATATTATGAATACAAAGTCAGCCTTAATTCCAAATAATCTATATTTACGTATTCTTATTTCAATCATCCACCTTTTAAAACATTACTGAAGCTTTTTGAGTGTGTTTTTTTTTTATTGCTGTAAACCTGATTTTTCATGATTTTTCTCCAGTCAGTTTTTCGTCTGCACTGTAGATGTGATAAGTGTTGACACTGTGTAGGCCTTAGATAAGATGAGGCATTAGGTTGAATAAACTTTCAATGTACAAGTCATTTATTTGATTACTGGACTGGGACATGTTTTCTGCTTCGTCAAATTTTTAAATAAACAAGAGCTGTCAGAGGACAGCACGCTCGACTATTCAAAATGCTTGCTGGTAAATTAAATGAAATCTATTTCAATTCTTGCCCTTCACATACCCTGTACATAATAATAGTCAAATATGATATACCTTGATAGTCTGAAACCCCTTGATATTTTTATGATATCTAAAATCAATCCCATGCCTAGTTACTGAGACATAAGCACAATAACACTGTGCATGCAAAACTTTAACCAAAAAACCAAGTTAAAAAGTGGCCATAATTTGCATCAGTTCAAAAGTTATCTTCCTTAGTTTTCTGATGCCCTTGAAGACAATCCATAACTTTCTAGTCAATTCCACAAGCAATTTCTGAGATATAAGCTGGATAGTAGCTTGAATGCAAAAATTTAACCAAAATTCTAAGTTAAAAGGGGGTCATAATTTTTAATCTATTCCATCAAGTGTTATCTTCCTTTATAGTATGATACCCTAAACATATTAAAGATGTTTCAAATCAATCCCATGCCTGGACTCTGAGACATAAGCATGAAAGTATTTTGCATGCAAAACTTTAACCAAAATTTCTAAGTTAAAAAGGGACCATAATTTGTAATATATTCCATCAAGAGTTATCTAACTTGGTCGTCTGATGCCCATTAACATATTCATAAACTTTCAAGACAATACCATGAATGGTTATTGAGATACAAACTAGATAGTAGCTTTCACATAAAACTTTAACCAAATGTTCTATTGCATGCAAAACTTTAACCAAAATTTTTAAGTTTAAAAGGAGCCATAATTCATATTAAATTCAGTCAAGAGTTATCTACCTTGGTTGTCTGATGCCCCTGAACATATTTATAAACTTTCAAGTCAATACCATAAATGGTTATTGAGATATAAGGTTGATAGTAACTTGCATGCAAAACTTTAACCAAAAGCTGCAACGGCAACGCCGACGCCAGGGCGACTACAATAGCTCTCATATTCTTCGTCGAGCTAAAAATGGCAGAATGCATGGTTAAGATAAATAATCAACATTGTTTATTTCCCCTAAGTAGTAGTAGACAATAATACTTCCCACATGAGTTAATTAGAATTAATTAAAATGCCAAACCAAATACCTGCACTAAATCGACTGTAAGTAGATGTTGAGATTGGAATAACCAACTGATATTCACATGGCATGAGACGAATGACTGACACCTGCTTGTGTGTATTACATGACATGTACACATTCACACACAAACACACACACAAACACTTAGACCTAGGCTATCGGCAAAATCAAAGGATGCTATGAATGCAAAAATACTTTACCGACAAAGGCAGACAGGGCAAGATCAAAGGCAACAGGGCTAGCTAGGTCACTCTTTACATGTATTTACATCGTTCACCCTCTCTGACAGATTTAAACTTTTATCCCAGTTGATGATTTCTGGTGCGATTTTTATGAAAAAATGTAAGAGTATCGCGAAATCGCAGCCCAAAATGATCCCTACATCATCTGGTTACATTAATACTGAACCACTTTGTTACAACTTTAAAGAGGTAAATACCTTTTCAATTTTTAAAAGGGTTTTGGATACCGTATCTGAAAACATAGGGTACTACAATACTGAAGTGCATTGAACTGGTACTGTAATTAAATATTCAATAAACATTTTCTAACATTTTGATTCAATGAAAATATTTGTAACTCTTGTTTCTAATCTTGGAAAATTTCAGTTTATCTTTGAGGTTTTATTCAAAATAATCTCATTTCCGGACTTTTAATGTGAATTCATGTTCCTTTTTTTGTTTTTTGTTTTTTTATTTAAAAAAAGGATTAGCCAGAGTATTTTAATTTATGGCTTAAGCATATATTGATAGTTGATTTACATCCTAAATTCAAAGTAATAAAAAACTTATAACCCTTAAAGCAGTTTATTCACAGATGGTCATTGATTAAAAATTGGACTTCAAACTATGTGTGACTTAATACCCATCTACAGACACATGGTCACCAAATTCAATATTCTGTGATTGTAAAATAAATACCGGTAGCTGGTTTCTCTTTAACAGGCAATAGCATTATGAATGGTATTAATCCTATATCTAAAATGATAAATCCTAATCTTAGAATTTCTTTTTCCGTCAAATGACTGATAACATTCACTCTTTGCGCACATGCTCATTTCACAGGCTGAATATTTAAGAGCACTTACATATTCACTACTCAGGACTGGTGAATATTGCCATGTTGCTAGAATGTGTCATGTGGTATATCAAGTGGAAGCCAGCCGTTTCGGTAAATGACCAGTTTTGTAAATTGAATTTATATAGTATTTGGTTCATATGTTTCGGTAAAATGATTTTTAATAGTGTTTACCTATGATATATATATATCACAATGCTTATGTTTATGTACTGTTGTATAAACAATCTATTTTCACACAAGTGTTTAGTTGTGATATACATATTATTGGTACACACTATAAAAAATCATTTTACCGAAAGCTCCAAACCAATTACTATATAAAATCAATTTACTGAACTGGTCATTTACCGAAACGTCTGTAAATCTACTAAACAACTGATTCGGGATACCTTTGTATATGCTCTTATTAACCAGAAGTCCTTGAAGTGTGTTTACAAAAAGTAGTGTTTACCCACGTAATGTGACCTACACTTATCAAGTTTATTTGTTAAGAACCAAAGACTTCACCAACATAAATAATCAACTATGAACAGGCTGCCTGAATAAGCTGCTTTAATAAATTTTAATGTTCCAAACCAGAATGGTATAATATGTTCAAATATGTTTGAATTAAGACGAAATTTAACTACCAAAACATTTAAAGGTCATTTTAATTACTCACCTCTGTATTTATGAGGCGCTCCAAAAAGTGAAACTAGAAGTTTGCTGTAGAAATTTAAATCTGTATACTTTTCTACAAAGAATATATTTCTGAAATATTAAGAAATAATTTCTTTACATTTGAAGAATCAGCATTAACAATTTTATCAATTATTCAATAACTTATGACCTGACATCATCTTTTAACATTGACTCAACTTAACGTCGAGACTTGGTTGGCCACAGTGATTAAACATATTCTGTAGTAGTAGAAAGTTGCGGTTGGCCACAGTAAATCGACATATTCTGTAGTAGTAGAAGGTTGCGGTTGGCCACAGTGATTCGACATATTCTGTAGTAGTAGAAGTTTGCCGTTGGCCACAGTGATTCGACATATTCTGTAGAAGTAGAAGGTTGCGGTTGGCCACAGTGATTCGACATATTCTGTAGTAGTAGAGGGTTGCGGTTGGCCACAGTGATTCAACATATTCTGTAGTAGTAGAAGGTTGCGTTTGGCCACAGTGATACAACATATTCTGTAGTAGAAGAAGTTTGAGGTTAGCCACAGTAATTCGACATTTTCTGTGTAGTAGAAGGTTGCGGTTGGCCACAGTGATTCGACATATTCTGTAGTAGTAGAAGGTTGCGGTTGGCCACAGTAATTCAACATATTCTGTAGTAGTAGAAGGTTGCGGTTGGCCACAGTGATTCGACATATTCTGTAGTAGTAGAAGAAGGTTGAGTATGGCCACAGTGATTCAATATATTCTGTAGTAGAAGAAGTTTGAGATTGGCCACAGTAATTCATCATATTCTGTAGTAGTAGAAGGTTGCGGTTGGACACAGTGATACGACATATTCTGTAGTAGTACAAAGTTGTGGTTGGCCACAGTGATTCAACATATTCTGTAGTAGTAGAAGGTTGCAGTTGGCCACAGTGATTCCACATATTCTGTATTAGTAGAAGGTTGTAGTTAGCCACAGTGATTCCACATATTCTGCAGTAGTAGAAGGTTGCAGTTGGCCACAGTTCATCGACATATTCTGTAGTAGTAGAAGGTTGCGGTTGGCCACAGTGATTCAACATATTCTGTAGTAGTAGAAGTTTGCGGTTGGCCACAGAGATTCGACATATTCTGTAGTGTTAGAAGGTTGCAGTTGGCCACAGTGATTCGACATATTCTGTAGTAGTAGGAGTTTGCGGTTAGCCACAGTGATTCGACATATTCTGTAGTAGTAGAAGGTTGCGGTTGGCCACAGTGATTCCACATATTCTGTAGTAGTAGAAGGTTGCGGTTGGCCACAGTAAATCGACATATTCTGTTGTAGTAGAAGTTTGCGGTTTGCCACAGTGATTCAACATATTCTGTAGTAGTAGAAAGTTGTGGTTGGCCACAGTGATTCAACATATTCTGTAGTAGTAGAAGGTTGCGGTTGGCCACAGTGATTCAACATATTCTGTTGTAGTAGAAGGTTGCGGTTGGCCACAGTGATTCAACATATTCTGTAGTAGTAGAAAGTTGTGGTTGGCCACAGTGATTAGACATATTCTGTAGTAGTATAAGATTGCAGTTGGCCACAGTTCATCGACATATTCTGTAGTAGTAGAAGGTTGTGGTTGGCCACAGTGATACGACATATTCTGCAGTAGTAGAAGGTTGTGGTTAGCCACAGTAAATCAACGTATTTAGTAATGGCTAAATTTTGTTGTTAGCCACAGTGATTATACTTATTCTGTTGTAGCACCGGGTTGTGGTCAGCCTCAGTAGTTAACTTATTCTGTAGTTCTCAAAGTTTGCGGGTTGAGCACAGTGACTTAAAATATTTAGCAGTAGCTTAAGTTTTTGGTTGGCCACAATTAATCAACTTATTCCTTAGTAGTAGAGGTTTGGGGTTGACCACAGTTATTTCCGAATATAGCAGAGCCTAAGAGATGTCAACATCGAAAAATTACTATTTCAAATGTAGAAGAAGCCTGCATTTTAATTTAATTTTACTTTTGCATTATACCTCATATATCACTGAACCTTTTCTTACTCCATATTTATCTATAGTGATAAGTATTTCCTCATGGTCTCTAGATCATTTTTTAAATTATTTTCAGTGATATTAATGTAAATAGCAGTCGTTTCTGTTGTACCTTTAGATAATATACTTTCAGGCCTTTAAAATGTGATACCGGTAGGATTTCCTTGACTTCTGATATACAGCTACAGTATCACTCGTTTTATTGAGGTTTAATCTGTCAATTTAGTAATTTAAAAGAGATTTGAACTCGCACAAGAAAATATATACCTTTTTCAGCAATTTGCGTACACTTATGTACCAAAAATTAAGAACTAATAGTTGCATTCCCGATAAAGATAAATAAACACGTACGCAAATTAGAGAGTATATGTTTATCCCCTACACCGGGTCATCAGGGTAACCCTTTATTCAATCCTCACCTAAAACATTATTCAATCCTCAACGTTGAGCCGGTGTAGAGATAGGGTTACGCCCCTTTATTCGCCATGAGTACGATGTGTCTTACATACATGGCGCAAATGTATACACCAACAATGATGAGTTATGAAAACTTTCCAGGATTTTGAGTGCTTTTCACTGGCAAGATTTAATGTGGTGATGGCTACACAGTTTTGCTTTTTGTTTTTTAGATAAGGTATGTAGTATTTTTAATTGCTCTAACTGTAATATTCCTTCCTTTTAACTTTACACAGAGAAACATTTGCACAAAAAGGCAAACAAATAATTAATGTGTTATAGGGGGATAATAGTCAACCTTTAGTGATAGTTCCGTTTCGTTTAGGCTTAAAGGCCCTGTAACGTAGTTACATCCAGAGTAGTCTCATCAATGAGCTGCTCAGCGCGACATTTGGTACTGGTTGTCACCCTATCATATCGCCAAACCGAAATGAGAACGATATCACAAATTACGTGTACACATATGTGGACTAGCCTAGGGCATATATCATGATAAGGTAACATGGTTCACTGACAGTAAAAGGTCAACAAGACACTGTTCCCTTTTGTGTTTTTATATAGAGTTTAACATGTCGCCAACAGTATTTCAGTCATTTTGAGAGTGTTTTTGCTGCCATACTGCAGTATGTGTCTTTAACGAATTACAGTCGTTTCGGCGACCAACCGTTTCGTCGAACTGGTTACATATAGTAAATGAAAAGTCGTTTCGTCGACCTGAATATTCAGTAGGCGGAAGGTGTGAAAAACTTTTGTAGGGTCATTCACACCTAATTACTCGCGCATGTGTAACTGTTTAACATAATTAGGCACACTAGTTTAGGAGGAATAAACACTTTTTATCACTCACTATTCGGTCTTTGTTGTTATTTTTATACCAATTAAATGATTTTATGTTCATATAGTGCACTTGGTATAAACACTTTTTATCACTCATTATTCGGTCTTTGTTGTATGTGATGATGACGATGATGATGGCAGTATATGTTTAAGGTACGTATATGTACTGTTTTTTGTTGTTGTTTTTTTGTATTCTCATTTTGTCCATGAGATGTTGAAAAAACAACAACTTGAAACTTGTTTTACAGAACGGGAGAGGAACATTCATACATAATTAATCGCACACTGGTTTAGGATGAATAAACACTTTTTTTCATAACTCATTATTCATTCTTTGTTGTACTTGATGATGATGACGGTATTTATTTAATATTGCATGCATCAGCTTTGTAACCAAACGAGTACAACTGATGCAGTAAACGTCCGTAGACATGATTGCTTTGGATATTTTGCAAAATCGTTGGAATATCAATATTTATATGTTGTTTTTTTTTCTGATATGGCACATTTCGCTCAGTTTACAAAATAAATCATATTTGTAACAAAATCTCGCAAACATACATGTTTATTCTAATAGTTTGATCGTTTTATTTTTGATCTTCTGAAATATCAAAAGCATATCAACCTGCATTTACCAATTATAATTAGAAGATAATTCGTCAAATTATATGTGCTCTGTATCGGATTAATTATCTGCTGATTAATTAAAGGCAAAATACACCCGCATTAAACAACTACCATTAATAATGCGCGAGTAATTGGGTGTTAATTAAGTATTTCACACCTTCCGCCTATTGAATATTCAAGTCGACGAAACGTCTTTTCATTTACTATACATAATCAGTTCGACGAAACGGTTGGTCGACAAAACGACCATCACCCTCTTTAACATGTGGCATGATACCACATTGTCACATTTACCTGACACAGGGCCAACCAGTCCTGAAACTGCTATAATTATAATTTCATTTAAAGTCGGCAAGCCACAAACATCAACATACATAAACTCATGCAAGCTTTTGAACCATCTGCAAAGTTGTTGGCGTATGGCTGTCTTAGTGTGTTAAAAGCCGGGGGAACCCCACCTGAGTGTCAAAAACCCACCTGGTGACTACCTACCACCTCACATACTTACCTAGAAATGAATCAAACCGGGATAAGAAGCAGGAAAGCTGTATTACACTTAAATTTTGAGCGCCAAACAGGGGAGCTATATACCAGTACCAATTCTTACGACTTTGATTTGTTGTGAATATGTGTTGTAAGTGTAGATCTCTATAAAAGAAATATTATTTGACCTATCATTTCGTAAAAAAATTCATTTTACTTTTTTTCTGATTGGGAAAGTTTGCCAGGTGATTCATTGTCTCTTTTGGTGACTTTTGCTATTGGTTTTACCAAAATGACTGAGTTTGACTCCCAGTTGACCATTAATGTCATGTGGGTGTTCTTGCCTGATCTATCTGTCTATCTATCTTTTTTGATGCTGGAGTATGCAGCTACAGCCTGGGACACACACTCTCTCTCTGAGACCTGCACAACCAGGTAAAAGCAGTCAAACGATGAGCAGCATGGTTTGCCAAGGGATCAAACAACAAGTAGCTTCGTAGATGATAACTGACTGTGGATGGCAGCCCCAGCAACACAGGTGACACTTGCCAAACAAGTGCCAGACAAGTGTCCACAGCACACACTCTTGAAACATGGGATAGTTGCAGGTATGAGAAATGTACACAATCTGTACAGTATATAGTAGTTTTAATAGTCTTAATTTCCACACCATGGATTTTACCAACTTTTTGTCTGATAAATCCGGCAAAATATAAGAAGAAGAAAGAAATAGAGATATTTCTTTAATTACGTGTGGAAAGGGTCCTGATTCGTAAGGTTCATTTTCCTTTTTGAGAAGCTATTACTATTTGGATCTGATTGGTGTACCATATATTCCTTATGTAAACAGTAATATTTGGTGATAATCTGAGATTTTTTTTCTTCAGATTTTCATGGTCATGTTCATCTTATTTTACTAAAACAATATTTGATGTGTCTTGCACACCATGGACTGTCTACAGATGTATTTAAACTTTATCCATTTTACATTGATTATAAAACAAGTTCTTACAACGTATATTAATCACTCTTGATGGCTCTGGTGGCTGTATACATGGTCATTATTGTAGGAGGAAACTGGAGAACACCCATGTGTCAGGATGGGCGACCACTGTACCCTCTCAAGTACATGACCAGGAATCGAACCTGGGAGATAATGGTGAGAAGCGAAGTGCGTTACCACTATGCTATCCAAGCACCCTTGCAGATGTATTGCACTGTAGATACAGTGGTCAAACCCATTTTAATCTCTGACAATTTAGGCTTACATGTACTAAGACATTATTTCTAAGTACTTGTACACTTCAAAATGTCAAGAATAGATTGTATACTATATATTAAAATCCTGTTTTTAACTTAAATAGGAAAAGAAAGGTGAAATGTGTTGTTTTTCAATGCACCAGATCTTTTTAATCACAATAAAGCAGGTACTGTTGAGGACAAGATCTCAATCATGAAAAATGAAGAAGATAGTTGGGCGCAAGAGTTTTTCTGGCCAAAAGAAACTTAACTGCCAGTAGAACAGGAATCTTAACTCAGTTTCAAAGATAAGAAGAAAATTTACCCAAGTAAGTATCTCTCAACCCCTAGCCCACAGAAACACAAGTGCATTATAGGAATGGTCTCCGTCTGTCTGTAACAAAATTGTGTCTGTCCCTATCTCTTAAATACTTTGAAGGATATTTTTGATATTTGGGTCATAGTTCACTTCATAAAGATGATGTGCAGATATCACATTCTTGTTGCTCTAATTCAAGGTTAAGGTTTAAAGTTAAATGACAAATGTGTGTGTCAGATATTTCATGGCCACTCCATGTCTCCTAAACCCCTTGAAGGTTATGAAACATGGGGCATATTTTCATCTCATGAAGACAATTTGCAGGACCCACACTTCAACGTCACAGTTCAAAGGTTTTAGTCATATATTTCCACCATCACTGGTGGCCAAGTCGTTAGATCGTCCTTCTTGGGAGTGGAAGGTCATAGGTTCGGTCCCCAGGCGTGACATACTAAAGTCGTAAAAGATGGTATTGCTTGGCACTCAGCATATAATATATAGTTCAAGGACTGGTTGGCCCGATGTCAGAATATTGTGACTGGGTGTGGTATCATGTCACATGTCTATGGCATGATACTGCAGTGTGGCAGCACTATATCTGTCTCCAAATGACTGAAATACTGTTGTGAGACATTAAACCCAACAAGGAAACATATACCGGTATTTCCTGTTTGCTCTATATCTCCTAAACCCCTTGCAACTTTGTTCAGATGTTCATCTCATCAAGACAAGCAACAGGACCGTCATTATTGACATGCAAAATGATGAGAATCATTTTATCATGTATCATTCTATTTATTTTTTGTTTTGTTTTTTGTTTAGAATTTTACCTTTAGAATGATAAATGATTCCTTTTCCATTTATCTAACATGGCAGGGGATTCAGCTGTTGTTCCCCTTGCCCTTGTTTAATATGTGACAAGTTGATAATAATATGTGACAAGTTGATAATAAACAATTCAAATATCAGTACCAGTAGGCCTCTTTGATCCAAATTGGGGCCTCCGTGGCCGAGAGGGTTAAGTCGCTGACTATAATACTCAGCCCCTCACCGTGTGGGTTCGAAACCTGGCAGGATCATTCGGATTTTCATGTGAGGAAGCCTTCCAGCTGGCTTGCGGTAGGTCGATGGTTCTACCCGGATGCCTCCGTGCATTCCAGGTCTTCCTCCACCTGTAATTAGTTGGACATCGCTATATGACTGAAATACTGTCGAAGCGAGGGTAAACTCAAATAGTCAAGTCAAGTCATCCAAATTGTTCTCAATGTATTATGTTTAAATGAATTTTACTTTTTTACTTTTCAACTAATATCTTCTGCTGTTTTTAAATATATTTGAGTCCTTTTAATAAAAGTATAAAAGCTTTATATGATTGGGATTAATAAAAAAATATTCAGCAACATGCATAGCATTTTGAAAGG